>OW240919.1:33585601-33720429 GCA_933207985.1 Pelobates cultripes | reverse complement strand
CCTCTTCTTCCATCTCCCTGTTACAAAAATCAAAGCCGTGTACACGTCCACTGACTGATAGGAGACGCGGAAGGTATTAAACTGATAAAAATAGTACTAAACACACCACTCTATCTGGTGTCACATTAGCTTGACCGCGCAGTGCCCCAAATTTAATGTGATCTGTGAGTAAGGTAAACGGTTGTCCATACAAGTAGGTTTGCAGCTTTTTGAGGGCCCACACCACCGCCATGCACTCCTTTTCAATGGCAGTGAATCTACTTCGCTGTGCAAAAGTTTACGGCTTAGATAAAAATCAATGCCGTGTACACGTCCACTGATAGGAGACGCGGAAGGTATTAAACTGATCAGAACAATACTAAACACACCACTCCTTTTTTTTGGTGAGGCTTTACAGGACAGAGTGCTTCTCCACGGGACATGTTAACTCACGGGCAGCTGGCTCATCAAGGAACCACAGCAGCTTTCCATGTACAGGTAAGACACGTGCAGCCGGTAAGGGTTCAGGCTCTTCTTCCTGGAGGATACGCTGCAAGCCTGTTGAACGAGGTGACCTTGCTCGGGTCCCAGGTGTACGGTTCCTAAAATGGCTGCCATATACACGTCCACTGATAGGAGACGCGGAAGGTATTAAACTGATCAGAACAATACTAAACACACCACAAATAAGGTTTCTCTCCTGTATGGCTCCTCAAATGATGCTTAAGATTAGAAGCGGCTGAAAAGCATTTCTCACACTCGAACAAAAATATATTTTTTTAACATTCTCTCCACTTTGAACGAAATGACGTTTGGGAAGAGATTAACATAATTAAACACAGGCAGTAAAAATACAGTTTTTAGCCATACCCTGTAACTTTAAAACTACACATCCCATCTTCATAATTACATATTTGGAATCAGCATACTTAAAACATAAACATAACCAAAAATCAGCCAAATCCATCCAGGGGTTAAAAAGTTAGCTGGAGGTCTCTTTATGACCGACCGCAAGCACATTTTCCTGCCCAAAACAGTTCCATAGATTTGGGCTGTGAGGTCGGTCTATTTCAGGCTGAAAAAACGACTAAGTCCCATCGCGAATGGGACTTAGTCTCTGCAGCTGAAATAAGGCTGAAAAAAACGGCTGAAAAAAAGACTAAGTCCCATCGCCGAATGGGACTTAGTCTCTGCAGCTGAAATAAGGCTGAAAAAAACGGCTGAAAAAAAGACTAAGTCCCATCGCCGAATGGGACTTAGTCTCTGCAACTGAAATAATTTCCCATTTACTGAACCAAGTGGGAAATAGCAAGGCAGGCACAAAGGGTTTGCACCAGGTCTGGGGACACAGGGGACACCGTCTTAAAGGGGCCGTGTCCCCAACAAGTCTGGGGACACGGCCTTAAAGGCGCAGTGTCCCAATCTTCCTGATGTCCCAAAAGGTGTTTAAAGGGCCAGCACCAGTCACATAAAGAGTCCATAAGCCCCAATATGCCCACCGACAGTCTTAAAGGGCCATACACACCAAATAAGTGCATACATTTTCACAGTCTCCCAGGGGCCATAGTCATGCGGGAGGAGGCTGGCAAATAGGCTTCTCCACAACCCAGGGAAGCAGGGCAATTTGCCATTTAAAGGGCCCGTTACAAATAGCAGTTTGTAACAAGGTGTCAATCCATATCTGCCAAGTGACCCGATGTAGGGGACCAGTCCCTATTCTGCTCTGTGTCAGTGTGTATCAGGGAACCTTAGGACAGGTGTCAATCCATATCTGCCAAGTGACCCGATGTAGGGGGAACAGTCCCTATTCTGCTCTGTGTCAGTGTGTATCAGGGATCCTTAGGACAGGTGTCAATCCATATCTGCCAAGTGACCCTATGTAGGGGGACCAGTCTCTATTCTGCTCTGTGTCCGTGTGCATCAGGGACTCTGAGGACAGGTGTCAATCCATATGTCAAGGTGTCAATATGTCATATGTCAGGTGTCAATCCATATTGATTGTGATTTAGGAATGTTAGGTGATTTCTGCCCTTTATGGATTAAAACCAGACTCTGTATCAACTGTGTAATTTTCCATGGGAGTTTTGCCATGGATCCCCCTCCGGCATGCCACAGTCCAGGTGTTAGTCCCCTTGAAACAACTTTTCCATCCCTATTGTGGCCAGAAAGAGTCCCTGTGTGTTTTAAAATTCGCCTCCCCATTGAAGTCAATGGCGTTTCGGGCGGTTCGCCGGTTCGCGAACATTTGCGGAAGTTTGCGTTCGCCGTTCGCGAACCGAAAATTTCGGGTTCGCGACATCACTACCAGTAACCTATTGATTGCATCCTCCAAACACACATGGTAACTGAACCTATCTCTTACTCAAGGGCCTTCTCTAATCCTTTGCTGCAATAACCATTATAGGATTGCAATAGTAAGTGGGCATTACTATCAGGTCACCCCCTTTAACACTTTAAGGACCAAACTTCTGGAATAAAAGGGAATTATGTCACACATGTCATGTGTCCTTAAGGGGTTAAATTTAAAAATAAATAGTGTTTAAACTTACCTGTAATCCAGCACTGCCGGCGTTGATATCCCTTTTCTGTCTGACGTTAGCAGGCCTTGCGCAGTCCAATTGGACCATTTTTTAGACTCAGAGCGCATGTGCACATTCTGAGCAGGTGAACGGACAGGGAAGGAGGGATTTTCCTGTAAAGAGATAGCTAATGTTTAGACTTCCTTTGTTGAACATTCTGTTTAATTTAGAATGTATTATCTCCTGCTCTGTAATAGTCTGCTAGACACTGCACATCACATTGCAACATGAAGTCGACGTGCTCCACCTTCGCAGGGTTAAGAGGTAGCGGGAGTAACCGCTTTGGCACAGGGTGCGGATGGTGCCTTTTGGGGAATACCAGAGGCCGGACTCTGGAGTCGCATACTGGCAGCGGCAATGTAAGTGGAGTCTGCTTGTTGGCTAGAGGGGGGTGTTGGGATTTAGTAGAGGGGGAAAGGACTGGGATTTAGTATAGGGGAAGGACTGGGATTTAGTATACAGGGAGGACTGGGATTTAGTATAGTGGGAGGACTGGGATTTAGTATATGGGGGGACTGGGATTTAGTAGAGGGGGGTGCGGTATAAAAATAAACCTATGTTTTTATGAAAATGTAAGTAGTTCTTGTTGCTGCCCACATAAACTTAAGCTTTGTTTATGTGGCCCGTGCAAGACTTTGAGTTTGACATGATTGATTTAAATGGACACTATAGGCCCAAAAACAACATAAGCTTAATGAAGCAGTTTTCCTGTATAGATCATACCCCTGCTGTCTCACTGCTCAATTACCTGCCATTTAGGAGTTAAATCACTTTGTTTAAACAGCCCTAGTCACACCTCCCTGCATGTGGCTTACACAGTCTTCCTAAACACTTCCTATAAAGAGACATCTAATGTTTATACTTGCTATATTGCACTGTCTGTTTAATTTAGAATTTCTTATCTCCTGCACTGTTTATAGCTTGCTAGGCCATGTGGGTGACTTCTCTCTGTGATTAAAGTTCAATTTATAGAGTAGGAGATAAAAACGTTAAAAAAGAATTAAAGATACACTATAGTCACCAAAACAACTTCAGCTTAATTAAGTGGATTTAGTGTATAAAGCACACTCCTGCAGTCTTACTGCTCAAGTTTCTGCCATTTAGTAGTTAAATCACTTTTGTTTGTGTTTATGCAGCGCTAGCGACACCTCCCCTGGCTATGACTCACACATATCATGAAAACACAATGGTTTCATTTTCAATCAGATGTTAACTTACTTTAAAATGTTTTATCTCCTACTTTGTAAAATAAACTTTAATTACATACATGAGGCTCCTGCAGGGTCTATCAGACTACAGAGCAGGAGATAATATATTCTAAATTAAACAGAATGTTCAACAAAGGAAGTCTAAACCTTAGCTATCTCTTTACAGGAAGTGTTTAGGAAGACTCTGGAAGTCACATGCAGGGAGGCATGGCAAGAGCCTTATAAACAAAGTGATTTAACTCATATATGGCAGAGAATTGAGCAGTAGTGATGTCACGAACCGTTCGCGAACTTGCCGCGAACGGTTCGCCACGGTTTCGCCACGAACTCCGGTCAGCTGACACATTCCTGCCTTCAACATGGATGCTGTCCAGGAAGTAGGAGGGTCTGGGAGGGAGGGTCTGCCGAGATTGGCAGGGATGTGTCAGCTGACCGGAGTTCACCACCGGAGTTCACCATGAACGGCTCGTGGCGAGCCGTTCGCAGGAAGTTCGCAAACGGTTCGCGACATCACTACTCATTATATGGTTGATGATTTTAGCAAAATAATAAAAAAAAAATATCATCACTATTGAGCAGTGAGATTGCAGAGGCATGAAAGACAAAGTTGTTTTGGTGACTATACAGTCCCTTTAACTTCTGATTGAAAATGAATAAACTGAATCTATTCACTGAAACTACTTCATTAAGTTGTTTTGGTGCCTATAGTATCACTTTAAATTTATGAAAGTATAAAATTGGACATCAACTGGCATGGCACTCATACAACAAGATACTGAAATATGTATAACTTACAAACAAAACTTTTATATAGGACATAGCAAAGTCTATCTGCAAGTCTAATTATTTCAGTGCCATATATTACAGAAGTATCTATTCGTGAATTGATGGGAAATGAGAAATCTTGCAGGATGCGAAAGATGATGAGTCTATTTTATTTTAAATTAATGCAATGTTGGTCTATATCTAGGCCAGATTTAAAACCAATTCTAACATGTCATTAGTAGGAATCAAATTCATAACTAATGATGTTTAACAAATGTTTCAGCCCTTGAACATTCTGAGGCAGGCTTCATGGCTTCATGGCTTTTGCAATAGACTTTAAGTAAACATTTGCGACCCAGATCATGACACCTCTGCTCCACACTTAATGCCAGTCACATACCACTATTGATAACATCTGTGTCGAAGGAAATATCTTTTGTTGCCTCCAGAAAATTCACATTACTACATTAGTTATAAGCTTTGTGATGCTACCGATTCATGTTCCATTTCTTCAATTTCTTTAAATCTCCTGGGATTTTTTTTATTGACCCTCATTCATATCAAGTAAGCATCAGACATTTATCCACAAACTATCCATAGATTGAATGCACTGATTTACACGTTATATTATGTTCTTTTCTAGTTTTCTCTTTTGGTTTCTTTTTAATTCTATTTATTTTCTGGCACTTGATTATCACAGCTCTTTTTTGTCAATACCCATTAAATCATAGAACCGAGACTGAGACCTTGATGGGACAAACATGGGCCACGGATTTATTACATTTCTTGCCAGACACAAGATATTCATAACACACAAACGATATGTCAGCTAAATGTAAATTATTAGGAAATGTGAATAATGAACTCGCCAGAGCTTTCTCTATTTATACCGGACTTTCCAAAGTCCAGATGCTGCTGTGTCAATAATGATAACATTCACAAATAAAGGAGATGGGACAAGTGGTGCAGAGCATGCCAGAGTGGTGCAATAAAACTCAGGTATGTTCCAGTAAAAGCCACATACATGATGACTGAGCAGGGTGACCATGTTTTCTGAGTCACATATCATGTATACATATAGATGGGCAGCACGTGAAAAGGGTAGCCCTATAGTATGCAGAATTCAGAAGAAGGTGTATAAAATTAATCAATTAGGCAATTAAAAATCCTGAAGAACATGCATTATGCATACTGCAGGGAAAAACCCTTTTCATGCATTTTCATAATTATGACACAGTTATATGTGTCCCAGTAAACATGGTAAATTTTATTTGGTTATGAGTGATTTAAGAATTGACAGGAATTGGTCCCATTTTAGGAAAATAGGTGAATTTACTTTTTTTATATGATACAATAATTCCAATGAAAACAAGCAAATTCAAGTAACAATGGCGCTAATAAACAGACCAAAGAAACGAATTTAGTTGAAGCTGCACCTCACACAGTGTAAAAACCCAAAAATGATACAAACAAAAACAAACAAATTAAAGTAACAATGGCGCTACTAAACAAGACCAAATAAACTATTTTAGTGGAAGCTGCACCTCACACAGTGAGACTTACTTTTTTGGGATACAAATAGTGAGTAAACCATATGGGGGTGCAACCATGCGTTAAAAAAAGATAGGAAAGAAATTAAGTGGGTGCATAGACTCAGAACCTTGGCATCCCAAGGTTTGAACATTGAATTTGATCTTTTTAATTTTTTTATAATTAAGTATTTTTTAAGATATATATTTTTATTTATTATTTATAATTTTATTTTTTTAATAGTTCACTGTTAGTGAGATTGAATAGTCTTTGACTGTTAGGTCCTACTTCATTGTTTGTCGGCAACCATGATGGTAACATTATAATACATAATGCATAATTGAGTTTTTGTTTTATTTTATACATTAGATGATTGTGTATAATTTCTTTTAATTCTGTTCTCTTTTTTCTCCTATAGTAGGTTATTTTTTAAAATATTTTATGTATTTACATGTAAATATATCTGTTTCCTGGATTAGGTAACAATGTACATTTTCAGACATTTAGGTGACATACCCCACTTTTTTTCAAAATAAACCGATATGGTTTATGGGACTCATGAATATGTATGAGGCACATAACCTTAACCTATGCTCATTGATCTATGGACATCTTCCGAAAGGAATTGATTTGGATGTTTAACGCCCATTATATGGACATATATACTGACTGTGGGCAAAGTAAGGGCAGATCTGAGGATACCGGCAAAACGCGTCATCACGCCCTGACGTCACACGCACGTATGGACGCACGCAACGTTGGCCACGGCTCACCAGAAATATCGGAGTCTCAGTAACCTGTTTCCCACAGCCGGCAGTGGTGAGACTTAGGAAATAACTCTATCAGTGGGGTGAGAGGCAAAGAGCAAATTCTGCAAGTTGCTTCTGTTTTTATTTATTTTTATTTCTTTATTACGGTGTATAAGGTACAGTTTCGTTACAATTCGACATTGGAACACGTATATTCAAAGAAACAGGATGTGACTTTTGTCTGATACAATTAGAGAGGGGGCCCAAGCCCGACATGAGCAAGCAGCTTACACCGTAGGTGTGTATCGGGCGGGCTCTATAATGTATGCCCGGTTGTGGCAAGCTAAGTTGCTTCTGTTTTTAATATGTTCAAACAAAGAATGGATTTTTACCACAGCGGAGTCCATAGTGGTATATCCTTAAGCTGTTACAGTAAGAGCAGGCTCCTCTACTCTACACTTGTGAGTGTTCCTTTCTGAAGCCTAAATATCTTTTAAAGTGTACTTTGCAATATTGCCCTATGAGGTTTTTGTTTTTTTCTTCTTTTTACATATGTATCTTCAATGTGGAGTCAACTCATACATTGTACATTGCGTGTAAGTGAAGTGTGGCACTTTACACTGCTTTTTTGCACAAGAATTGCAGCTATTTATTGTGATTTATTCATTGCACAGGTGCACATTTATTATTGTACTTAAAGATATATGCACTTTGGCTAATATTTAAACAAGGATTTTATATATAATATTACTAATTACATGTCTTAAGACACAGCGCACCTTATATGTTTTTTTGTTTTATTGAATAAAAAAATTATAATATAGCATTGTTTGGTTTCTTAAGTGATAACATACTACAGAATAAAGGAGCATTGATTGGGGGCAATAGCCTTAATATCTACAGGTAATGGAAGGACTGTGGGAAGTGTTGTTTTTTTTTTATTTATGTTTTTACACCAGGCAACTGTATCTCTAAGAAACAGCTTGATGTAAAAAACAAAGATCATTTATACCCCCTTCCCCACTCCTTGTGGCATTCAGGTGGGTGGTCCTGGTCAGTAAAATTGTATCAGATTGTATCCTTAGCACATACCTGTTTATGGCATTTATTTTTTTCCACTGGCAAGATCTTAATGTACATTTACATTAAAGCAGAGTATCATGTGAAAAAGGTTAATAAGATATAGGTGATTTTTGATGTTTTATTCAATAGTGAGATTTTCAAGGGAGTGAGAACTTAAAGGAACACAATGGGCACCATGACAACATTCAATTGAAGGTGTGATTGTGCAAGGAGCTTCAAGGCACTAGCTTATCTAAACCATTTTAACCCCAAGGTCTTCTCTCCAGTGATGGGTTGCTCTGCCCCCTCCAAAGTCTGCTTGCTGGAAAACTTGAAAACAGAAGCCTAAGAATGATGCAGACAGGGGCACCATTGATTGGTTTAGGGTTGCCAGCTGATGCTCTGAGTCGATCAGTGACTCCCTTGCCCACTGCAGTTCTAGGCTTCTAATTTTCCAGCAGGCAGATGTTACTACCTAAGAGCTCATTGCACCATAACAACTTCATGTAAATGTTGACGTTAAACTGTAAGCTGTAAACGGCTTAATCCTTAAAAGTAAGGCATCTCCTGCCACCATTACAAGTTCATATTGATTAAGTTGTTATGGTGCCCCTGGTGTTCCTTAGATGGCACTATAGATTTCCCCTCTGTCAAGGCCTCCTCCTGCATGTCCCTCGGTGCTGGCTCAGCTCCGCCCATGCTCCTCCCGTGCCCAATCTGCCCGAGGGGGAGACCTAATGTGAATGCGCGGCAATGGCGGCACTCGCATTAGGAAAATCTGACGCTGGAGGTCCTCATGCAGAGCTTGAAGATGTCCAGCATCAGATAACGGACCAAAAAGTCAGTTTCAATTCCTGAGTCCCACTAGTGGCTGTCTGGTAGACAGCCACTAGAGAAGGAGTTAACCCTCAGAGGTAATTATTGCAGTTTATAAAAACCACAATAACTACCACTGCAGGGTTAAGGGTGATGGAGTTTGCACCCAGACCACTTCCATGAGCTGAGGGGTCTGGGTACCTACAATGTCCCTTTAAAAGAATGGTTCTCAATATCAAGATTCTGGATTGAGTGAATAGACGTTTTAACAAAGGGATTCATTTACTAAAACGTGTGACTGGATTGTTGCATCTTTGATAACGAGTCTCTGATAACGAGTAAACGAGTAAATGAACCCCATTGCAGCTCTCTGTAAGCCACTTTCTCTGACATGCACATCTGCAGATTACTGTGACAGTTTATAAATAAATGATACTAATAAATGATTAAATTGATATTACAAAGAGAAATGTGGAACATAAAAGGTGACAATTTCTTTCAAACTCAAACAATTTTGTAGCAGCCAAGTGATATAAATCTAAGAGGACTCCGGTGTTTCTCTTTTATTTTTAGTGACAGCATTGTCAAAAGGAAAATAAATAAATCAAAAGTGACATTGAATCTGGGCAAGGAGACTCATAACATCACAGTGCAGTTATTTACCAACAAAAGCATGTGTTTATTTCCCTATGAATGGCATGAAATGGCGTGAAAATGTCCTCAGGCAGCCAGAAATATTACATGCTGCCCTGATTACATGTAACTGCTACAGATCTGTTGGTATGTGAGTCTGTAAGTGTATTTTAGTGTGTGTGAATGAATATGTGTGTGCAGATGAATGTATATTTGTGTAAATTAATGTGTGTGTCAGAGTAAGTGTGTTTATTTACAGGGGTTATTTACTAAACCCTGGATTTTGTCTAGATGGATAGAATCCAGTGAAAATGACCTAATTTCAATAGCAATGGCATTTCTCATATTTACTAAAGTCAAATACAGTCAGAATTCGGTCAGCTCAAAAGAATCTGCAGTAATCACCATTATTCTGGATTCGATGTCTGGATTAAAATAGGTGCTGCTGCAAAGAATCCTATACAAAGTATAGGATTCAGATTATTCCCAAATAGTGATGTCCCGAACGGTTCGCCGCGAACGGTTCGCCACGGACTCATCGTTGAGTAAACTTTGACCCTGTACCTCCCAGTCAGCAGACACATTCCAGCCAATCAGCAGCAGACCCTCCCTCCCAGACCCTCCCACCTCCTGGACAGCTCACTAAGAATAAATAAAGACAATAAAAGGCTGCGCACATAAAATAAAGTCCAATTAAAATAAAAAGAAAGAAAGTCCAACTGGTTTATTCTTACAAGTGTCCTTGGTGGATGGAGTCTTCTATTTTTGTGGTGGTTTCACTTGTTATGAAAGATAAAAAGAGGAAAAAGGGACAACCAACGGTGTAGTATGTAAAATTCAAGTATAGACGTAAAGATAATAGTATAAAACTCACATTTACCAGAGCTAATGTCCAGCTCTGGAGTAAAGCGCGTACAGCGGTTTAATCCCCGCTTGTGGGATATAAGGCAGGTTCCTCTCCGTGAATGGTATCCAGTTCTCGGGATAAAACAAACAGCCAATAGTGCTCACTGTATGGCAAATAATAATAGGATAATAAAAGAAATATACTTACAAAGTAAGAGCAGACCCACTGCTCTTTGATGATAGCTTGGGTGGATTAATCCCCACCTACGGATTTCTTTGGGTACAGGAAACTTCCAGGAATTTTTAGGTTTCTTTTAAAACCAGTTAAAAAATAATTAAAATAACAATAAAAGGCCAGGGTAAAAAAGAAAGGTATGTGTCTATAAAAAAGATAATTGGCACAAACAAATGACCAAAAATACTTTAATATATATATAAAAAACACAATATTTAAATATCCATAACGCGTTTCATCACAAAAGGACTTTTTCAAATGGAATAACATGATTTACCTGGCACATAGATGTTATATAGGAACATAATTGATTGAATTTTGGCGCCAAAACTTGGTTCATCCAATCAGAATTAAAAACATATATACGACTTTAAAATACAAAATAACTTATTCAGCACATAATTTATAATAATACAACTTAATTGTGATATATTTAAATCTAAAACGAAGGTGGAAAGTGTAGTTTTAAACAATTTAAAAAGGTCACATGACCGGCGGCACTTCCGCTTTTCGGAAGCTCCGCCGCAATGGCACATAGGAAATGTAGTTCAGACGCAGCCGCGAACGACGGCCAGTTCAGAACCCATCCAAACATAATTATTTAGTTATCCCATATAAATATAGTGTGACATCAAGATTTCATACCCCAAAACGAAGGGGCTAGCTGATAGATTTAAACATTGGAAGGTGGTCACGTGGTTTTCGGCGTTAGTGGCCGAAATGCCTTATGGGAAATGAAGTTTAGAATGTAACATATAGGTTAATGGTAGAAAAAAACAAATATAAAATATTATTAAATAAAAAAGAAAACATAATAAATATAATTATTGATATATTAGTTGAATAATAGTATAAATTAAAAACAAATCCACCTTATATTAAAAAACAATGCCAATTGGAGGGGCAGATTAAATAAAAGGTAATGATAAAAGAGTAAAATTAAAACTTTTAAAGATAAATAATATTTGAACCATAATTTAAAGGTACAGACATCAAATACCATAAAAATTCATAAAAAATTGTGTAAGTCAAAATCTGCGTTAAGGCCATGGGGTATAAGAGTCTGAAGTTTATACACCCATTCCATCTCTGTTTTTCCAAGTAGCTTTTTTATATCACCTCCTCGCCAAGAGGTAGAACATTTTTTTATGCCGATACATTTTAATAGACGGGGATCTTTATTGTGCATAATAAAATGTTTGGATACTGTATGGTTTAGGTATACATTTTTAATATTTCTACAATGTTCGCTCAGTCTTATCTTTAAGCACCTTGTGGTCATCCCCACATATTGGAGGCCACATGGGCACTCGAGCAGATAAATAACATTTTTCGTATGGCAGCTTATAAAATCATAAATATCATACACATTTTTGGTTTGATTTGACATAAATTTTGTAATTTTTGGTGAAATGACATGATCCGCAGTTTTACATACAATGCATTGTTTACATCTAAAAAAAACTTTAGTCTGAGGAAAAAATGATAAATTTTTTAAAGGAGATTTTTTTGTAAAATCTGTAGTTAAAATAGATTTAAAATTGGGTGCTCCTCTAAAAACAATGTTTGGGTGGGTAGGTATAATAGGATTAAGTATCTCATCATGTTTGAGTATGTGCCAGTGTTTTCTTATTATTTTTTTAACATCGTTGCTTTTATTATTGAAATTAAAAATAACTGGAAGTGATATAGTTTCATTATTTTCTTTATTTTTATATATCAAAAGTTCTTTTCGTTCTTTTTGTTTGACTGTATTGATTGTGATATTCAGATCTGGTTCTAAATATTTTTTTTCAATAAATTTATTTTTTTTAAACTCTGCTTGTTCATTAAAATCTGTGAGTTCTGAGCAATTTCTGCGAAGGCGTAGAAACAGACTTTTTGGGGCACTCTCTAGCCACGGCTTATAGTGACAACTAGATCTGTCTATAGCCGTGTTTACACATACTTTTTTGAAGAAAGTTTTTGTTTGGAGTTGTCCCTTATTAATAAAAATATTTAGATCTAAAAAGTTGATAGATTGTTTACTAAATTCATATGTAAGAATAATACCCCTATTATTGGTATTTAAATAATTAATAAAATCAATAAGATGTTTTTCAGGTCCATCCCAGATAAAAAAAAGGTTGTCTATATATCTGAAGTAAGAGACTAGGTTTGCCCGCCAGGTATGATCGCCCCACATGGCTTCATTTTCCCAATCAGCCATAAACAAATTAGCGTAACTAGGGGCAAACCTAGTACCCCAGTACCTCTTCTTTGTAAATAAAAAGAATCTAAAAACCAAAAATAATTGTTGTTTAAAATAATATTGATACCTTCTATTATAAAATCAATTTGAGTGTCAGGAATCCTAGCTACTTGAGTTAAAATTTATTTTATAGCTTGACAACCAAAATCATGGGGGATAATGGTGTACAGAGACTGGACATCACATGTGACTAATATAAAATTATTATTCCAGGTAAAATCATTTAAAAATTTTAAAAGTGACATGGAGTCTTTTAAATATGATTTCATAAGTTTAACCGAAGGCTGGAGAAGGGTATCTATATATTGGGAAAGGTTGCTTAAAAGTGAGCCTATCCCTGAAACAATAAGTCTTCCTGGGGAATGTTGTTCATTTTTATGAATTTTAGGAAGAAAATAAATAACAGGGGTAATTGGATGTTTCTTGTTTAAAAAGTTATATTCATGTTTATTTAAGATTTTTAAATCTAGACCCTTATTTAGAAAATTAAGTAAAATAGTTTGGATATTTTTAATCGGATCGGTTAAAAGTTGTTCATATACATTTCCATATTTTAATTGCCTATGGGCTTCATCTATATACATTTTACTAGATTGAATAACTACTCCTCCCCCCTTGTCGGCTGATTTAATGACAATATCTCGATCTTTTTGAAGTTCTTTGATTGCCTGTCTCTCACTATTTGTGAGGTTATTGGGGTCATATTTTTTGTATTTAATTTTTTCTAAATCTTTAAGAACAAGTTTTTCAAATAAAATCAAAGGAGCTGATTTAAAATGGGATGGATAAAATTTAGATTTTTCTCTAAGATGTGTATTCAAAAAAAGACTATTTGCTGTCTCTGAAGGAGAGGGTAAAATAGAAGGGGCAGGTTCTTCATCATTTTTACTTATTGTCTTTATTTTATCTTGTTTCAAAGGGTTTGAGGGATTCCCTTTTTTAAGGTTGCTGCCTAAAGTTATTTAGCGCTGTCTCATTCCTCTTAGTTATTATTAGCTCACTAAGAATGCAGCTTCACAATGAATGTAAAATGTATGCTGTCCAGGAGGTGGGAGGGTCTGGGAGGGAGGGTCTGCTGCTGATTGGCTGGAATGTGTCCGCTGACTGTGAGGTACAGGGTCAAAGTTTACTCAATGATGAGTCCGTGGCGAACCGTTCGTGGCGAACCGTTCACGAACCGTTCGGGACATCACTATTCCCAAAGCACTGGCTTTAATCAAATTTGAGGCTAAATGCAACAAGCATGATTCACATTTACAAATTATTATTCTCTTGCTTTCGTACAAGTAAAAAACAAAACAAAATCACATTCAGGGTTATCCTGGTCTACACCCCAAAGGCCCGACTGCTTCACCAACAATCCGTGGAGAGGCGGACTCAGTTATAAAGTCTCCTCAGGTTTCTTCTAAGATGGCCGACGCCATGTGCACAACTACTACCTGGGGGGAACAACCTGACTTCCTATCTGGGCTGTACATAATTTTCACAGAGCGCATACTTACCACAGAGATTGCCTTTGAAGATTCAGGCGGAGACGAATGTGGAGATGAATCCTGTGCCACAAAAGGTCAGAATACAAAGTATGGCTTGCTAGGGGACCTTGATACTCGGGATGCACATCTTTGGTTTCCCATGGGAGCAGGGAGATGGGAGGTGTTGATGCACACAAAAGGCCTGTCTCATCATACTATTCAGGCCTTCAAGCAAGTATGCCAGTGTGGAACTATGTTCTGCTTCAGGAGGGGATCGGCTGAACTGAGACTTACCCTAATATGAGTCACCACACAGCAACCAGTTAATTTTGATCTTAATTTTGTTTTAATGTTTTGCTCATTATTTTCTGTTTTACTGCTTAGCCTCGATTATCTGATAAACAGCACTATCTTCGGCATTATGTCATTTACCTCTGCATCTTAAACAGAGCACAAGCAATGCAAGTCATTTTAACTATTATTGACTTTTTCATTCATTTGCCTGTCACTAATGCTTTCCTCGTGAATTGCTAGTCACCTGACCGCTCTTTTTCTCAGGGGCTTCCTGGATGACTATCTTATGAGCTTACAGCAAAAGGGTATGTTTCCACATTACTAGTTTATGCTAAGACTGGTACCAGCATGTTTATGTCTCCCTTAACTGCCTGGTCTTGTCTAATTGTGCCCCTGTTTCTACTAGTTTTGCTACCAGTCAGTGGCGGAACTACCATGTGTTGCGGCCCTGGCCCGTGTGGTAGAACCGCCGGGACCGCATGTTCTGGGACCCATGCTTTTAGGGCCACCCGATTGCAAAAGTATTACCAGGGGGCCCGGTCAGCGCTGCTGTGCTTTAGCAGCACGACTGGGCCCCCTGTGATGAGGTCAGAGCTGGGAGGAAGTGACTACCCCAGTCACTCCTCCCAGCTTACACACAGTGCTGCGCAGAAGGAAGAAGAGGAGGGTCAGAGTGGGAACTCTGACTCCCATCAGCCGGAGCCACCATTGGACCCCAGGGAAGTCACCCTCCTGCATCTAAAAGGTAGGCAATAGGAGGGTGACTAATTTACGTGTGTATGTCTCTGTATGTGTGTGTGTATGTGTGTGTGTCTGTATGTGTGTCTGTATGAATAGCAAAGGAACGGATGTGGCAACAAAAAAAAATGTAAAGGAATCCAGGAGACTAGGAATTCCAGGAATGGAATAAAGAAATGAACCCAGAAAACCCAGCATAAAGAAAACCAGACATGGAATAGAGAACCAGAAAAACCATGAAAAACTAAACAAGAATTGTAAAAAGAGTACTGGATACTACAAGCCATGGCCAGAAATGATCTGCAGACAGAAACAGGATGTGACAATGTCTCGGTGTGTGTATGTGTATCTGTGTATCAGCATGTGTGTCCGTGTATGTATCTGTATGTGTAATATGGTGTATATCTGCATGTATGTCAGTGTGTGTTTGTTTGTATATCTGCATGTGTGTCAGCGTATGAACGGGTGTGTCTGTGTAACTGTCACCCCACCACACACACTGTCACCCCCCTTCACCCTGTCACGCTCACAATAACTCCATCAATCCTGTCTCTCACCCATGCCATACTCACCTCCCATTGCTCTGCCATATTCACCCTATTACACTCACCTTCTCTCGCACTGTCACACTCACCCCCCCAATCCTGTCACACTCTTTCTTAATCACTCTGTCACACTCACCCCCTTTCACCCTGCCACACTCACCCAATCTCTTTAGCTGCTCCAATTCTGTCATACTCAACCCCCCAACCATGCCACACTAACCCTGTGGGGCGTGAATGCGATACATGGAGTGGCTAAGGGGCAGGGGGAGGGAGACATATAGGGGGAGGGCCAGGGCAATTTTCACACCAGGGCCCCATGGCTTCTAGTTACACCTCTGCTACCAGTACTTTTCTAATATTTAACAATGAGATGTCTTTATCATCCAGAATTCTATGTTACATAGTTACATAGTTTCATAGCTGAAAAGAGACTTGCGTCCATCAAGTTCAGCCTTCCTCACATATGTTTTTGCTGTTGATCCAAAAGAAGGCAAAAAACCTAGTCTAATTGTGGCTTCCAATTTTGCCACAAACTAGGAAAAAATTCCTTTTTGACCCCAAAATAGCAGTCAGATGTCTCCTTGGATCAAGCAGCTATTACCCCACTAATTAGAAATTATATCCCTCTATGTTATGTTTTTGCAAGTATTTATGTTATTGCAGTTTAAACATCTGTAATGACTCTGACAAAACCACCTCTTCAGGCAGAGAATTCCATATCCTTATTGCTTTTACTGTAAAAAAACCTTTTCTTTGCCTTAGATGAAATCTCTTTTCTTCCAGCCTAAATGTGTGACCTTTTGTCCTATGTATAGCCCTGTTTATGAATAGGTTTCCAGATAAAGGTTTGTACTGGCACCGAATATATTTGTATAATGTTATCATATCCCCTCTCAGGCGCCGTTTTTCTAAACAGATTTACATGTTTTAACCTTTCTTCATAACTAAAATGCTCCATTCCTTTTATCAATTTTGTAGCTCGTCTCTGGACTTTTTCTAGTGCCATAATATCTTTCTTTAGAACAGGCGCCCAAAATTGCACAGCATATTCAAGGTGTGGTCTTACCAGCGATTTATAAAGAGGCAAAATTATACTGTATATGTCGCTGTCTACCACTCAAACACAAATAAAGAATGTAAAAAAAAAAAAAAGAGGGGCATGGGGGTGGTGCAGATGGAGACCCAAAAATATTTTTACAGTCCAAAGAGGGAGGATGCCAAAATTCATATTCACCCCCCAGGTGCCATGTAACCCAAATATTCCTCTAAGCCCATCCACAAAATATTGACTTTAAATTAGATACAAATAAAGTTCCTAAAAAAGATACAAATAAAGCTTCTGTTTTTGACTTTTTAGTCTTAAGTGCTTTTCCCCTTTTGGGCTAAATGCCAAAATGGAATTGGCTTGTCTGATTTAATTGTCTTTTTTTTTTTATCTATTTGATGGTGTTCATAAGTAGGGCTATGATATTAGATGTATTTTGTTTGTGCATTATCATTCAACTTATATATATATTATATCGTATGATTGCAGATTTTACTGTTTTTTTTATTAGAGTCAATGATTGACTTAATTTTATGTTTTGACTGTAATGTTTTTGTAATATTTTCTTTATACTTTTGTTTTTTGTCTATTATTATTGTAGATGTTTTTCTGCACAATATGTTACATTTATATTAAAAAAAATTTTTTACTGTATTTTTAATTAATAATTGATTTAATACTGCATTGCTGTTTTTCAAATTATACATTTAATTGTGCATTTATGTATTATATTAAATAGTTGTATTGTCTATTAGCCTTGTTAGTGGGGATCCACAATTAAGTATCAATTACAACTTGGTTGGAATGTTTTGATAGCTTTAATTCATTCTGCACTACAGTTCTTTTAACCCCTTAAAGAAAAAGGCTTTTTTGAGATGCAACACTTATGTGACCAAGGCTTTTTTGGCACTTTTGTCATTTGTTCATATAGGAAAAATAGGGCTATTTCATAATAGCCTACATGTGTTATCATACTGCACTATTAAACAGAATAAAATTAAAAATGGAAAAACGAAAACACATTTTTTCTCAGTTTAACATTTAATCATTTTTACACACCAAGTGCAACTGAAGAAAACTAAATGATTCACAGATTAGTCCTGATTGTTAAAATGCCCAATATGTCTTGGATTCAAATGAATTTTTAGAAGTTATGAAACAAATACTACAAGGAGTGAAATGTGGTTTTAAAGCTTAAACGTTGAAAATTTAGGCATCCTGAGATTACAAATTTTATAGTAGTCACAGAATCCATAACTGCTACACAAAAGTAAATATTTGTGAGAGAATTATGATACTTTTTATTCCAGTATTTTAACACAATCCTAGGTCAAATTAATTTAGATTTAATTTTTTTACACATATGTTTTATTTCGGGGAAATTCACAGAATACAAATATTCCACTACTGCAGACACCCCATACAAGCATCAAATTATTATATTTATTATATGCTGAAATATAAATAAAATACCAATATTGGCCACTATTTGGGTAAAACATATATAACTTTTTGTGAATAGTGATACCATATCAGCAATATGGCTAACCAGTTGTACACACAAATAGAAACAATGTTGCAAATTGTCTCCACGGTTATTCAAAACCTAGTAAACAAAATAATATAATAAGAATTCCATTTATAGCAGTTTTGGCTCACTTTCTCAGAGGGGTATCTTTTATATCTCGCTCTTTTAATACATGTTAAGTAACAATATTCCATCTCTAATCCTAACCATAATCAAAGCCCTAATCCTAGCTATCATCCAAGTCCTAATCCCACCCTCTATTCCCCTTAATCTAAACTCGGAGGGATTCATTCTACTGTTGTCAGTACTGACATTAGCAGAGGGATTTCCTAGCTCACACAGTACACTGTGGGCCCTCTGTGCCGGGTGATTGCAGCATGAGAGGGATAGATCTTTCTCATTCTGAAATACATTGAGATTGGTGCTAAGCAGCTGGCAGAGCCCAGCATGATCATTGAGCTAAGAAGCATACTTGGGGCTCTTTGGTATCAGCAGGGATTTAACCCCTGCTGGTACCTTTACTGCATTACGGTTGATGCAGTCACTGGGCTTTAAAACCCTGCACTGCATGCCAACATAGACCATCATGTGGTCCTCAAGTAGTTAAAAACAATATATAGACAACAAGGGCTGTGCTTCATCTTTATTAAACCCTCATATGGTTAATTGTTGAGATGCAATAGCTGTTATACTCAGTGCATCACTCAGTGCTGAAAGGTACTTCCTGTGTGAGAGGCTGTTAGTAGGCAGATGGGAAGTGATCCCTTTCACTTCCTGTCCAGCCTCACACACAGACACTGGAGGAGTTGGAGCAGTATACCATCTACAGCTCTGCTACTAAATATAGGAGGCTGACTGGGATATAGAGAACACTAGACAAGACTTCTGGTACTTATCTCCCCACCAGTCCACTTAAGCTCCAAATAGACATATTAAAAGTGCTGCCACATCACCATGGAAACATCTGCTGAGGCACAAGTTACGTGAAGAAATGGCACAGGACCCACACTGGGGGTTTTGATCAGCTGGGGCCTTAAAAGAAGGTTTGTTGGATCGAGGGCCAGAAGATCTTAGACCTGCATCTGCTTAATGGGTCCGTGCCTTGCCTGTGGAAGGTGTTGGCTGATCACAGCAGTAGCTCCCTTCTCCACCACCTCCCCTACTCTTCACATGGGGCCCAATGGTCCATCCTTATTGCTATGCCTGTTATTTTATTTTTTGTTTTATGTCTTGCTTAAAATAACATTAGCTGACTAGGCACCCAGTGCAAATGTTAAGCGCTACTTTCTTTTCCATCAGTTATAACCACTATTCATTGTGTTTTTATTGATTTTTATTTTTTTTAAATTAATTTTTAAAAATGTTCAGTTTCATTGTTATGTTATCTGCTGGACATCCCTTTCTTCACTGGGGAATAGCTTGCAAATGTGCAAAAAAACAAAAACAATACAATGAAAAATATAACATTCATTCAAGACTCAAATATAATATATAATGTTATAAAGCATACATTATTTTACAATGCTATTTTTAATTCAAATTGCTATCCTTGTCATAATAATGAAATTAAATAATTTTCTCGATTTGAAAATAATATAAATATATTATACAAGAATATAAAATAACTCAATAACATTTTTTACTTGAGGGTTTCAGAAGGAAATTGGTGACCTTTAGTTTACTGTGCAGTCGTCTGGATAACATACAGTTACTGTCTCACTATGAGAGACATATATTACTTTGAATGTAACAGAGTCTATTGATGTGATAAACTATCTTACTGCCGATAACAGTCACTCAATAGGTATGAACCGTGTTAAATAAGAGCAACTTCTTGTATGTGATATTGTGATATCAGTACCGGCAATTATTGTATAGTATCCTGACATTAGAAGAATGCAGTGTGACAGCTGAGGATTGATCAGTGAGACTGCAGTGCCATGATCAATATACCAAAAGTGCTTCATTGAGCTAAAGTTGTTTTGGTGGCTATAGTGTCTTTTTAATGGTAATGATGTTAAAAACTCATATAATTTAAAGTGCTTTTGCATTTTTCTTGTATCAGACAAGTTGTTTTTTTTTTTTTATAAAGTGAGTTTAATTTATCTAGCTCTTAGGTGCCCTATTCATAAACAGAATTATCTGGATCTTGAGGAAAATAGATTTTCTTACCTTTTGTAGAAGGGTTCTTCAGTGTAAAAATATGAAGCATTCTGTCTAGAGAAGTTGCTTATTGAAAACAGTAGGTCTATTAAAAACAGTGGGGTTTTATTTTGTTTTGCAAAACAGGATATAAAGCTCTATGATAATTAATATGGGCATCATTGATGGCTTGCGGATGTAATCAGAATCTGATTACCGCATTGCGGTAATCTACAAGGATTTTATTCCTTTTGTAAGAGCACAATTTAATGTAGTTTCAAGTTGGTGTGTCTGCCTTCCTCTGGATCAACACGAGAAAAAGATCTGTAAAAATATGTCACCTGTGAACTTGAGTGACTATGTTACTCCGTTATTATATGCTAATGGAATGTATACCAACACTTAATTCTCTATAATTTTCTGACATTAGAGTAATGTTTTTTAGGCATTATTAATGGAATATCATACCGCCCATAAATTACAGGTGTTAGGGATAAGAAGTCAGGTGATATGAAGCTTTTTGCACCCTGTTATTTTGTAAGAAATGTGAAAATATTCAGTAGGGAGGGTTCAGCGAAAGATTTGCATAAAACTGTGCCTCATTTAAAAGTTGATTCCGCATATGAAAATGAATGTAAAATATAAACTAATTTATTGTTATAGGTATATAATGCTTATAATATCATTTTAAGTCTATTTTAAAAATGTCATAATTTTTTAAAGACTTCTTTCTACTGATTTAGGTCACATGATCTGTTTTATAATTTCTGCATGGCATATGACAATTTATATCTAAAATAAAAAAATAAGAAGAATAATACATAAAAATGATGACAGTAAAATTACTGTTTTTGGCTGCTGAATCATTGTTTTCACAAATAGTTATTAAAGGTACACTACTGCTATTCAAATAATTAAAGAATTAAAACCCTATTCAAATCAGGGTCAAAAATAAAAATGACAATTGAGTGTCAGGGGGGAGCTGAAGACATTTCCCACAGATGGCTCTCCTGCTCGCCATCATAACAAATGCAGCCACTCACTGCATGTTTGTTTGTGGGTTTTTTTTGCACCATTGTCTGTAAACACATGAAACCTCAACAAACTCTCAGGAAATCAGCCGTTTCTGAGACATTTGAAACACAATCAATGGTCCAATGGACTTACAGCATTTGAACTTCATGAATAGTTTGTCTGTATATTTTTGTGCATTGGGTTGCCACATAGCTGGCTAGTTCATACCTCCCAAGTGTCCCTATTTAGGAGGTACAGTCCCTATTTTGGGCCCGAATCTCTCTGTCCCTCTTTACTAGGAGTTACATATTGCTGGTGTGTCTGAGTGTATAACAGAGCTACACAGCAACAATACTCTTAGTAATGTCTCTATAAACTACAATAAATGTCTATAGAAATCAGTCTGTGTAAATAAGATACATTGTCCTGTTATAGGGGAACTCTGAAAAAGCCAAGCACAGAGAGTCCGGACACAGGTCAGTTCAGGAAACAAAGGTCTTTATTCTCACAGATCGGGTCTCAGCTGAACTCATGTCCAAAATGTCTGAGCACTGAGCACATGGAGTACAGGCTTTTTATAAGCTATTCATCCACCATCTGTACCCTTACACCAATCAACAAACAGTATTTACAGCATTACCTTATATGGATAGGCAGTATGGTACTACGAGAATGGAATGTGGTTTTTCAAATCTAGCACATGCTCAGTACATTGATGAAAGTATCGTAGCTACACGTAACTAACTAACTAGCTAACTAACTAACTAACTAACTAGCAGATACCTGTATTTGTATATACCATATGGAGATTTTAGGCCTACTAAATTTTGGGCCTAGATGAAATCCCATCACAGTCCCTGTTCTAAATTACATTTTAGTTCCATAAATTGTTATTAGTAGGTCATACATTTTCTCAGAACAGCCGTGCCCCTGGACACACCTTAACTAACACACCTAAAATTAAAGTGTCCCTCTTTGTTCATTTGAAATGTTGGGAGGTATGCTAATTACATATCTGCATGTACAAGTGATCCTAATAAAGAGGTAATTGAGTGTAAATTAACAGATATAGTAACAAAATATACTCACCCCACATCTAGTTTAAGACAGGGGGCTGAAACTGTCATCAGTAAGTCCTGAGCAACCCAAACTGCATCATCTGTTCTGCTTTTGGGAAAGATCACAGAATATGCTAGAGAGGTCCTACAGTTAATGCCTGTTCCTAACCATTGTCTGAAAAATACTTTCATAACAATGGCTTTAATAGTTATTTTATAAATAAATCAATCATATGAACAAACTTTGTTTCATTTTCCATTTGAACAATTAACCCAGATTGATCTATTAATTAAAAAAGTATTTTTTTATTTGAAATTATCACAATAGTGCTTTGATTAGATGCACATTGTCTTTTGTCAAGGACAAATGAAAAGTTAGACATAATGACAGGAAGACATTTCTGTGCATCGCGTGGTCTCTATGAGACACAAGAATGAAGCTTGTTGTATAAATGTTTGCATATGTTTTCTGTGATTATAGCATACTGTGTTCCAGAAATTCTATAAATTTAGAGAAATTTCTCTTTTATGGCCAGTGGCACACAATGTCTAATGCTATTTATATTTTTAATTCAGGTATTACTGGAGTGGTATTGTTCAGATGGACACCAGGATAAATTATTGCACAAAATGTTTCTGGGGTGGATTGGTGGAGACAGTAATATTATAGGGACACTTTAGTCACCAAACCAACTTTTGCTTAATCAGTTTTGGTGTGGAGATCATGTTCCTGCAGTCTCACCGCTCAATTTTCTTCCATTTAGGAGTAAAATCACTTTGTGAACATATGATTGAAAATGAAACCATTTTGTGTTCATGCAGGCTGTGGCAGTCACAGCCAGGGGAGGTGTGGCTAGGGCTGCATAAACAAAAACAAAAGTGATTTAACTCCTAAATGGGAGTGAATTGAGCAATGAAACTTCAGAGGCATAAACAAAAACTGTTGAGCAAAGGTTGTTTTGGTGACCATAGTGTCCCTTTTAGGTAGTATGTGTTGTTAAGGTTGCATGTTATGTTAGTGATATAGATTGGTGTAGGCTGTAATACTGAAGTATATAGTTGCAGGAGTTTTGGAGTTGATTGTTGACTATGTGAGAAGTCACTATATACAAATTCACTGGTACACACACACACACACACACACACACACAAACCTGTCACTGGCAGTGGGGACTCTGAGGGCAGTGTGAAGTTTCTCCATCTATGAGGTTCTCTCTTCTTCTTTCTGTGTAAAAGATCAGTTGGGTGAGGATGTGGGCAGAGCGCCAGTGTGGAGGTTGGCTCCTTCCAGAGCCATGTGACCATGCTATGCTGGAAATGGCTTTGGGGCACTTGTTAGAGATACTGTCAGTGCTCACTCCTCCCTTCTGCTAGTTGGCTGCCAGCTTGCCTGGATAAAACCCTCTGGCAGCCTCAATGGAGCCACCTAGTTAACTACACCAGCCCACCAACGCACCTGGGAAGAATTACTTAATAGATGTTATATGTTTGTGCTGCACTACATAGCACCAGGTGCAGCGGCCCACAGGGGAATTTCCCAGTATCCGTCACTGGTTAATAGATATTATTTGAATTTGTAGCTACCTCTAAAGAACAGAACCAGTGAAATCAGCTAAGATGCTTTCCTCATATTTACTAGACTTACTAATTGCATGCACAATAAAGCAGCATTAACCAGCAATGTATTTATAACAGATGCACGCAATATTCAATCATGTGCAAAATTATCTATTTTAGATCTATAATCCCTTATAGCTTGCAATAAAAAATTAGATAAATGCAGTGATCAGGTTTCACCGTTTATACATGAAAGACTTAAATAAATCCACAGCCATTGTTTTACTGATACATTCGTTGATTCATTACAGAGGTTCCAGGAAAGGGAATTATTCATCGAATTTAATTTGAATTTATATTATAAAGAGAATGGGAAAAAAATGGAGAACATAGTTAGCGTTATGATACATCAAAGCCTAAGTGGAAACTAAAAGACAATTGTTATTCTGTTTATCAGTGATTCTAAATAGTTAAGCTTTTTTTTTACTACATTGCTAAAGCATATGGAATATCTGATAGATAAAAGTAACTATGATCATTGAAAGCATCTCTCCTGCATTAACAAGACTTTTCTATTTTATTTTATTCTATGAGAGTATCAATTAAATTGTCTTTATGCAACACATAAAATTCAGTAAAACATGAATTTTGGTGGGATAAAAAATATTACCTGCCATCATTTATACGAGGTAATGTTTCTCAGAGGACATGTACCTTAGGAAGGCTTTTAGGGATTTTAAATTTCAAGTCCTCGAACACATAGGGGACAGTTTGAAGCATTGCAACACCATTCTAGCCAGACATGGTAGAGAATTTAGAAGAATAATGTTACCTGTTTCAAGTTTATACTATACGAGCTAATATCCCTGGGTGTTTGAGGTTGAAACAGAAAAATATAGTGCAATGAAGGTACAATAGGACGTTATAAAATTTCAACTGAATAGTTATCTGTCTTTATAAAGACGTTGAATTGTTGATATTTTTTAACTTTCTTTGTCATGATATTTATTTCATGATCACTGCGATGGATATTTCTATATCTACAATATTTTAGATACATATCACGTATTAGTTACATACAGCACTATGTCATTGGTTAAATTATATACACATACCAGTGCTGTACTACCTGCCATGTAGTTATTATATGGACCATTTATACTCTGTTCTGTTTATATGACATGTTGTAAAAGTAAAGAATTAGTCTCTGCTATATTTCATCATGATATTTGTTAGCGGTGATTTTGCTGAGATTTTTATGGGATTTGTAGGGGCTTATTGATGATAGTATGTTAATGAGGCCACATTGTTTTGTGGAGTCTCAATTTTCCTGCATTTGACATTTATTACTATTTCTTATAAAAATGAAGAAAAACCTACAGGGTTATTGCATTTGAACTATTTGTTATAATACTAGGATTTTTTTTTCCCCCTGTTACTAGTGTGTCCAATGTCGCACATCTCTGCTTAGCATATAATTTGTTTTTCTATTATTATTATTATTACCGTACATTTTATGTATAATATATGTAGATATTTACTGTATGGGAGCGTCAGAAAGTCGTTGCATGCAGTTTTCAAGTAATGTGTAAAGCAGTTTGTAACGGATCACCTAGCACCCCGACTGGGTACCTCCATTGATGGATGCTCCTAGCACTTCCTGAGGGCTCCAAGCACTCTAGCAGACACCACAACCACCGCAGGCCGAACCTCTCTTCAATCAGAGCGAAGCAGGAACAAGCTCTTACAAGAGCTCAGTGATTATAGCAAGGGAGTATGCAGAGCATAGCAATCCCTTGTAGCCGATTCCCCCAATAAGAGACGGCACTCCAAATTGAGGGTGAAGTAGAACTGTCAAAAACTTAATTTTACCTGGGACTAGCCCAAAAACTCAATAAAATTACAAACAGTCAAATCATAGCAGGCAACATACAGTGACTTATTATAACATAATTACATATTTATAAATGGGTGGGGAAGACCATAATTAACACAAAATGTCTCTTCTGCATGCAGAATTAGCAATATGCAAATCTACCCGAATATGCAAATTACCAGTCTTGCTATTCAGGTAGTGCATATTACTGTTGCTACCAACAGAGGGCACTACACAAGCTCCATTGCCAAATCCACCTAGTTGGTAGCAATCCTCAGCAGTACAGGAGAGCAGGCAATATATTCCAGGGGCCATAGTCACATGGCAAGAGGCTGGCAATCAGTCTTCTCCAATGCCCAGTGACGAGGCTGGTTCTGCCACATTTCTCCCCTTTTCCAAACAGACTAACAGGGTATCTGACCTCCTGCCGGTCAGTGCCCTGGTTAGTCCAGCAACCCACCCACGAAGCACAAACAGTAATACAGCCCACCAACAATACATGGCCAGCTGGGTGTCTTCCCAGGACAAGTCAATAAGGTCTTCCATCTCTGGGGCTGGTTGGGACATATGTGGTACAGTACCAAGGTCCCCTGATAACAGGCTTGGTTGCTGGGGAGGAGGAACTAAACTCAATGCTTCCGGTGGTATACAGTCAATAAGCCCCATCATGTCAGAGACAGGCGGCGTTATACGTTGGAATAGGCAAACATAATCCTGTTCTAGTTCCCACTCCCGGTTGGCAAGAAAAGATAGATCAGGCTGAATGGCATCGATCTCCGTAAGGTCCCAGTTGTCTGCCCGCTCAGCTCGGATGGACCAGAAGCGAGCAATGTCGGTGTCTCCGAACCAGAGACTAGTTTCAATAGTATCCCACAACAAACCAGGGCCATCGTAGTCTTCCCCCTCAATACACTTGCACTCGATGAGCCATGGGTAGAGGTGGTAAGCATGCCAACGCAGGGCCCGATAGGAATCATCCAGCCACACCTCAGTCTCAACTAGCGTCTCCAGTTTGCTTACCCATTACTCTGAGGGCTGGTTTCCCAATAACGGCATCCGCAGCTCTAGTTGTTCTGCTTGGCGCTGGTTAGTGGTCAGGATTTCCTCTCACAGGAAGGGTCAAATTTCGTCGATATCCTCCTTCCAGAGATCAGTATGAAGCGCCATCCTCCACTCTGTCTCTCTTTCCTCTGGGATAGGATACTCCATACTGCGCATCACATCCTGTAGTCGCTGCTGGAGCCTGGCGTCAAAGTAAGATACTGCACGGCCTTCCATCTCAGAAGTAGTGCTGGTTTTCCCAAGGCTAGGAAGCCATCCCACTGCTGCCATCAATATAATGGATCACCTAGCACCTCGACTGGGTACCTCCGTTGATGGATGCTCTTAGCGCTTCCTGAGGGCTCCAAGTACTCTAGCAGACACCACAATCTCTTCAATCAGAGCAAAGCAGGAACAAGCTTTTACAAGAGCTCAGTGATTATAGCATGGGAGTATGCAGAGCATAGCAATCCCTTGTAGCCGATTCCCCCAATAAGAGACGGCACTCCAAATTGAGGGTGAAGTAGAACTGTCTAAAACTTAATTTTACCTGGGACTAGCCCAAAAACTCAATAAAATTACAAACAGTCAAATCATAGCAGGCAACATACAGTGACTTATTATAACATAATTACATATTTATAAATGGGTGGGGAAGACCATAATTAACACAAAATGTCTTTGCTGCATGCTGAATTAGCGATATGCAAATCTTCCCGAATATGCAAATTACCAGTCTTGCTATTCAGGTAGTGCATATTACTGTTTCTACCAACAGAGGGCACTACACAAGCTCCATAGCCAAATCCACCTAGTTGGTAGCAATCCTCAGCAGTACAGGAGAGCAGGCAATACATCCCAGGAGCCATAGTCACATGGCAGGAGGCTGGCAATCAGTCTTCTAAAATGCCCAGTGACGAGACTGGTTCTGCCACACAGTTCTTTTGCTAGTGGGACAAACTGCTTAAAGGGATACTGTATGCACAGTAACCATTTCATCTCATTAAATTGGATATAGTGCCTGGTGCCCTCTGGCACTATCCTTCCATTAAGTGTTAAACAATTTTAAGCAGTTTAACACCAAATAAGAGTTCCTTGCCTCTCACAGTCTGTCCTACTGGAGGTAGGACAAAGGCATAGAATACCCACTTCCTTCTAGCCATACCAATTCATGCTAACTGTGGGCATTGCCATGGACTGCAGTTGGTCAGCTGACACTCTCAGCCAATCACAGTCACAACTGCTGCTCAGGCTATGCTTCCTCATTAGCCCAAGAGGCACAGAGGGGAGGGAATGTGGGTAATCTCGTTTAGCATTAAAACATTACAAATGGTGAATGGATGGTGGATTGAAGGATTGTTCAGTGGACATTATAAACACTTCAATGAGATGAAGCAGTAACGGTAGCCTAAATTGTCTCTTTAAGAAATGCATGGATACCTTCCATGTACAGTTTGAGTGTAAGTATCTATTAAATATTTCACCAGGAAAGATATTTTTTTTTCTCTCTCAATTCAATTGTATGATAGTAATGACCTGCAAATACAATGCTACACATATAATAGTAGGCATACACAAAACAATTTTAAATATATTGTTATACATATACTAGACATATGCAATTAGAAATTAACAGTGAGTTGTTTTTTTGATTAAAGGTAGATAGGTGTAAAAGTTTTTAGAGACATCAGATTGTTAGCAATTTCTCTTGCAGGTACCTCCGTGTATGTGGAACTCTATAGGAGAGAGCTGCTAAGTCGATCTCCTTTTAGAGGTGCGGAATAAAAAGTAAGGGGCAGGATGTGTATTGAAGGACATGGGGGTTGAGGCATCAGGTACGAGCATATACATAGGTAGTATGTGAGTTTTCTAGAGAACTGGTTGTGAACCAAATTAAGAGAAAATCTGAATTCAAGAATTAGTAATTTAATCTGTCGTAACATATCACAATGATGAGTACTGTTGAGTTTAGTTAGATGTGTTTGTTCTAAAGTTGTATTTATTACATAGTCTTAGTACGTTACTGGCATTAACATTTGCTGCAAAATATGTACTTTTGTGGGAAGATCTAAGAAGGTTTTTTTTCTACCAAGTTTAAAGGATAGTTTTCCCATATGTTAACCAAATGAGCGATTAGGATCCAACCTTATACCAAGATATTTATAGCAAGTGAGTGTGGCCAAGTTAAAGTTAAGGCCATAATCCTTAGTGGATGATTATTTAGGTTAAGAAATTTGAGCTTTGATCTTAATATCTTTGAAACGGTTTTACAAGTGCTTTAAAAGAAATCTCTCTGACAGCCTCTCAGAAATCATCCTGTAACACATCTCAAAGTTGTGATAAATTTGATTTGTTTGCATTGATAGTGGTGTTATCTGTATACATGTACACATTTGGCTTTGCAAACTATAGTGAAATCCTCAATAAATATGAAGAATAGAAGGAGGCCAAGAATTGAACCTTGGGGGACTCAACATATAACTTTAAGTGGGCAGGAGACACTGCCAGCAATTAACCTAAGCCCCATAAGCTAAGTATGACTGACACCAGGTTAGTGGCTCTTCACCAATTCCTGAGTTTTTAAGTTTACTTAATACGTTCTTATGGCCAGCCATATCCAATAACTACAAATAATCGAGGAAAATTTTATAATTTTCTAACTTCGAACTTTAGATGAGTTTGAGTATATGAAGCTGGTGAAGGCAAAAGAGGACTTGAGATTATGTAGTGATGGGTTTAAGCTCAGTACATGCCTTCTTAGTTTTATTAGTAGGAGGTAAGAAGAAGTAGATTATAAAGTTCAGTACTTTTAAGTCTTGAAACGAATGCAGCAGAGTCATAGTTACATACATAGTTACATAGTTACATAGCTGAAAAGAGACTTGCGTCCATTAAGTTCAGCCTTCCTCACATATGTTTTTGCTGTTGATCCAAAAGAAGGCAAAAAACCTAGTCTGAAGCACTTCTTATTTTGCAACAAACTAGGAAAAAGTTCCTTCTTGACCCCAAAATAACAGTCAGATATCTCCTTGGATTAAGCAGCTATTATTCCACTAATTAGAAATTATATCCCTGTATGTTATGTTTTTGCAAGTATTTATCCAATTGCAGTTTAAACATCTGTATAGATTCTGACAAAACCACCTGTTCAGGCAGAGAATTCTATATCCTTATTGCTCTTACGGTAAAAAACACTTTTCTTTGCCTTAGATGAAATCTCCTTTCTTCCAGCCTAAATGTGTGACCTCGTGTCCTATGTATAGCCCTGTTTATGAATAGATTTCCAGATCAAGTTTTATACTGGTCCCGAATATATTTGTATAATGTTATCATATCCCCTCTCAGGCGCCGTTTTTCCAAACTAAACAGATTTACATTTTTTAACCTTTCTTCATAACTAAAATGCTCCATTCCTTTGATCGATTTTGTAGCTCGTCTCTGCACTTTTTCTAGTGCCATGATATCTTTATTTAGAACAGGTGCCCAAAATTGCACAGCATGGCATATTCAAGGTGTGGTCTTACCGGCGATTTATAAAGAGGCAAAGTTATATTTTCATCCCGAGAATTTATGCCCCTATTTATACATGACAAAACCTTACTGGCCTTAGCAACTGCAGATTGACATTGCATATTGCTGCCTAATTTGTTGTCTATAACAATTCCCAAATCCTTCTCGTGTGTGGTTATCCCTAGTTCACTACCATTTAGGGTGTAATTTGCTTGTGCATTCTTAACCCCGAAGTGCATAACTTTGCATTTCTCTATGTTAAATTTCATCTGCTATTTTAGTGCCCAGTCCCCCAATCTATCCAAATCCTACTGCAGCAAAGCAATATCCTGCTCACATTTTATTACTTTACAAAGTTTTGTGTCACCTGCAAACACCGATACATGGCTTTCAATGCCTATTTCAAGATCATTTATAAATATGTTAAATAGAAGTGGTCCCAAAACAGAACCCTGAGGGACACCACTTACCACTTTTGTCCAGCCTGAAAATGTACCATTAATTACAACTAGTTGTACTCTATCCTTAAGCCAATGTTCTACCCAAGAACAAGAATATTCATCAAGACCAATTTCTTTTAGTTTGAAGACTAACCTATTGTGAGGAACCGTATCAAATGCCTTGGCAAAATCCAAGTAGATCACATCCACTGCAACACCCTGATCTATACTTCTACTTACTTCTTCGTAGAATGCAATTAGGTTAGTTTGACATGACCTATGTTTCATAAAACCATGCTGATTATTGCTAATAAAGTTCTTCCCAATGAATTCCTGAATATTATCCCTTAATAGCCCTTAAAATATTTTCCCAGTCACAGAAGTTAAGCTCACAGGTCTATAATTTCCAGGCAAGGATTTTGAACCCTTTTTAACCCCTTAAGGACCAAACTTCTGGAATAAAAGGGAATCATGACATGTCACACATGTCATGTGTCCTTGTGGTGGAACAGACCTCGCCACGTGTTCTTGGAGGGGGCTGCTTGCCCGCCTCCTACCTTCTGACTATGGCCATGGGATATATGACATTTGAAAACACTATTTGTGCCCTGTGACAAAACTGGAGATTGTGCACAAATATGACTATTGTCCATTTTTTTATGATTCCCTTTTGTTGCACTGTTCCCCATGTGTTTCATCTGTTGGTCCGGCTGGATAGACTACCAGACAAACTGTGGAGTTACTGGGTGGCCACCATTTCATGTATCAGAGGCACATGGTGAGAACAATGGATGAAGCACATGGTGAGAACAATGGATGGCGGCCATTTTAACTCACAGACTCTGTTTGGACTTTTCTAGACGGTGCCATCTCGCCGGTATTTGGTGCACAAAGACATCGTGCAGTAGTTTTAAACTATACAACAGGGGACACATTATACAGTTATTATTTTTCATATAGCCTGTATATGTTCTGCGGAATCTGCATTAAACTGTATCTTCCAAACTACTGAATGGATCTGGGTGAATTTTGGATATGTGGTTCACACAGATCCCCCGGTTTATGGGGTTATTGCATGTTTTGGGCTCCCTGCGATATGTTTTATAATACTGTATTTCTCTGCCTGTGATAATTATATTAACCATTGTGTTCAGTAATCATATCACAGGCATAGGGGAGGATTTTGTGTGGGAGTGTCTGTGTGTATTGTACAGATTGATTGGTTGTATTTCAAAACCCTGTGGGCAGTACTATGTTTGTGGATTGTGAATAAAAGAGGCTGTATGTGCCAGTACAGTCAGTTCTTGTTCACCCTCAATTTGGAGTGCCGTCTCTTATTGGGGGAATCTGCTACAAGGGATTGCTATGCTCTGTATACTCTCTTGCTATATTCACTGCTAAGCTATTGTAAGAGCTTGTTCTTGCCTTTCTCTCTGGAGGAGTCTACGGTGGTTATGGTGTCGGCTGGAGTGCTTGGAGCCCTCAGGAAGCGCTAGGAGCATCCATCAATGGAGGTACCCAGTCGGGGTGCCAGGTGATCCGTTACAGTCCTTAAGGGGTTAAATATAGGAACAACATCTGCCTTCATCCAATCCTCCGGTACAATACCTGAAACAAAAAAATCTTGAAAAATTAAATACAGAGGTTCACTTATTTCCCTACTTAGCTCCTTAAGTACTCGTGGGTGAATACTGTCAGGCCCCATAGCTTTATTTACATTAATTTTCTTTAATAGCTGTAGCACCTTGTCTCGAGTTACCCAATCACAAGTTATCTGCAAGTTTTTTGCAGCAATCATTTGCATATCTCTTGCCATTGGATCCTCATTAATATATACTGAAAAAAGATACTTATTTAAAATTTCTGCTTTTTCCTGGTCTTCATTAGCTAACAAACCCATCTGTGTTTCCAGTGTACCTACACTTTCCTTTTTTGTTTTTTTAGAATTGATGAATTTGGGGGGTTGGTTTTGCATTCTTTGGCTATCAATTTCTCCTTTTCTAGTTTAGCCACTGTATTGCCTTTTTGCAAGCATTGTTGGCTTCCTTATATCTTATATAGGATGCCTCTGATTTGTCCAATTTAAATGCTCTAAATGCCCTTTTCTTATTTTTAATCTCTTTTTTTACTTCTCTACTAAGCCACATTGGTTTTAATTTGTTTCTTTTATATTTATTACCCAGTGGTACATACTGAGTATGTAAACATGATTTTTAATTTATTTATTTATTTATTAAACATCTTTATTAAAGAGTCTTTTGGCTAGTGAACCTGAGAAAAAACATATACTGTCATATTAACCCATATTATATAATATAATACCAATTTCACAGGAAACAACTCATGAGTCCAACTTATGGAAGATTAATTATAACATGACTAAACTTGCTCTAAATAAATTATTACGTGCAATTCCATTGTAATAATTGGGAGCATAGTATATTTTTGTAGATTTCTCTACACATGAAAGTTCCTTCTTATAATAAATATATTTTTGGAATTAATGGAAGTTATTTATGGCTTGAGCTGAATATTATTCTCCCGCTGTTATCCTGCCGAGGGCTGATTAATGAATTTAGCCTGTAGTGGGAATGCTTAATGCTATTAGACATGTTACCCCAAGGATATAATGTTTACCCCCATAGCTAGTGGTGGTCGACGAGACAGCTAATCAGTTTGTAATTTACAAATAGAAAAAATATATTCTATAGAATGGAAGAAACTGTTATGCTAGTTTATGCCAACATTATCCATCAAAGCCAATAGTTGCAATGATTAATGCAATAATTTAAAAATAACATTTCTCTCCAATATACTTAGTTACCTTAATACAAAAAATGAACCCTGCTTGGGAAAAAAAAATAGCCCTTGTGGTTTGCTATTTGACTCTTTCTTTTGGATGCTGACAGGGTGCATTAGTCACATTAATTTAGCCTTTTCGTTGTACGTCATAAGCACTTTTCAGAGTTTGCCAATACTGTTTGTATATTATGCGTTTTCTTTGTTATTCGCTCTGGATTCATCACCTACAGTCTCATCATTACAGCATAAACACATTTTCTGTTATTTATTCAATCTATTGTATGGTTATTTATTTATTTTTTTGTGCAAAAAAATATATATAAAATATGTATTTAAAATCTCAAAGTCCAACTCTCTTCATTAGTGTTTTCTTTAGAAAAAGAACACGGCTTTGGAGTTTACAGATGACAGCTCACTAGAGTTGATTTTGTGCTTAAAGAATTTTGAATTGGGCATCTTGGTCTGTTCACTGTTATTTCATAGTAAAAATATATATTAATATATGTTAATATTTTATTATTAATTGTGTTGCTCCTTCCTATACTTAATACACTTACACAAACTAGGGTGCATGATGGAATTATAAAGGCAGATATATATATATATGGAGTGATTCGCCTCTCTGTGAGTTACAGGCAACTGCATTTAGTGTTGAACGCCTTTCACACGTCACTCATTATTATACAGTAATATTTACAGTATTTCATATTGTTTGTTATATATTGCACAATGTTTCTGGTTGGCGGATCGTGTGGTTTAAGTAAATGAATGAATTGTAACACATGGGATTTTAATTAGTATTCAGGAGGTAATAAGATACAGATTTAAGTAAGTTATACTTGCCTGATTTCATATAAAACATTATTATTATTTTTTTATTTTTTTGCTTGAGTGAAAAAAAAAATGCAATTAATGCTAAGCTTTTCAGGAGATAATTGTGTAGACATGAATTTAATATGGTGAAATAATTAAGTAAAGAAGATAGATCAATACAAGTTAGACAGACTCCCACGTGAACAAATTAAGGAAATATACTCTATCTTCAATCAAACGCTATCCTTGAAAAACAAGCCTTTAGGGATTACGTACTTGTGGGTGTTGAGGGACTGTAAAATGGATTTAGAAAAACAAAAACAAAAAAAAAGAAGGATTTACATTAAAAAGTTAAGAACACATAGGAAAATAGTTTTAGACTCTGAAAATTATTCAAGTATGTCCAACAGAAGCATAAATCCAGATTTGCCAATATCTCCCTGTATATTTAAGAATAACATTTTGTACACTCGACTGCTGCCTTTAGGTCAAGTTAAGATCAGTACTGCAAAGATGGATGTCAAGTAATGATATGTATTGCATCCAGTTTGCTGAATCTTTCACTGGTGACAAGAGTGTGTTGTGTTTATGTATCAAAAACCTTTTTATTGGTTGGAGAATGTAGTCCATGTTATAAAAGTGAGAGGTTTGACAATACATTATTACATTCAAGCACCATCTGATTTTGTACATAAATATAATATGGTAACATGGCCCTTCTCTAAAAGAGCATCAAATAATATAGTAATAGTTCCTTACTATTTCTTAGGTAGAAATATTATTATTATTATTATTATTGCCATTTATATAGCGCCAACAGATTCTGTAGCGCTTTACAATATTTTGAGAGGGGGGATGTAACAATAAATAGGACAATTACAAGAAAACTTACAGGAACAATGGGTTGAAGAGGACCCTGCTCAAATGAGCTTACAGACTATAGGAGGTGGGGTATTAGAAACATTAGGAGAGGAAATATCAAGTAGGAGTGAAGCAGAGCTGGAGGAGAGAGCAAAGCACTGTCCCATAGAAGAGAGCAGGAGACAGGTATGTAAGGTAGAGATTACTCTGGGAGGCCATAAGCTTTCCTGAAGAGATGGGGTTTAAGGCCCTTCTTAAATTATTGAGTCTGATGGCAGTAGGCAAGCTATTCCATAGGAGAGGAGCCGCCCGCGAGAGGTCCTGCAAGCGTGAGTTGGCCCTACGGGTGCGAGCAGCGGTCAGGAGGAAATACTATGATTAATACTAGATCTATTTTATGTGGATTTTATCTGCTCCTTCTACTGTCGAGCTGTTTGGATCAATGGATACTGTGGTGGAATGATTTATATAATATCACCTATCCATATGTATCCAGCTTACTTTTGAGTAACACCATTCTCACTGAGATGGTAATGATTACAGAGGGGAAGGCTTGAAGGAAAGAGGACTAGAAGGGAATAATTTTAAGGAAGGACGATAATAAGCAGATTGACCAATCAATACTTCTTTACTACTTCTAGGCTTGATAATTATCTAGGGTGGAGGGTACTACTTAAATGGAAATTGTTACTTACGTGTATTTTTAATAATATGTTTACTTATCTATATATTCAACAAATATGTATTTGAAAAATAAAATTAAATGCAGAAATTCACACCTCTTAATTTTGAAACTGGGCGACTCCATCTTTGCTTCCTCTCAGTCATTGTTACAAGCTCTGTTCTTTGTACCTGACAGTCAGTATAGAGAACGTATACAGTGAAAAGAATAAAGTAAACCAATGTTTCTATTTTTCCTCTTGTTTGTCCCTGACTTTGCCTTGTTCAGGGGCCTCAGAACAAAATAAATTCTGGCAAAAAAAAAAACTAAAATAAAAAAGCAGAACACCTTCCTACCACCCCTATCTTAAGCTAAGCTGTCCTAATAGTTATGATGTACAGGCCAGAAAGTATAAGTAATTCTTCACGGAATGCTTATAACAAGAATGCATCATTTGCTTTATATGGGATTCTCTTAGTAAAATATGGGCTTTTCCATAGACTTTGATGGAGCAATTTCCATTCAGTAATTAAAGTAAGCCCGTAGTAAGATAATTCAGCTCCTAGTATCATTGTAGGGAGACCAGTTTTTGTAAAAAAAAAAAAAGTACACTTGGTCCTGTGACTTTGCTTGATATTCCATGTTCTGGGACCATGCTAAGAAATTTGACCCTGATTTCTCCAACACAGTTTAGGTAATGGAGTTACTTATTCACAAATGTGCAAATTTTTGTTGATGAACTTAAGTGACACTTAACAATAGTCCTTTTAACTTTCCTGCTTTCTCTGTTGGGAAAAGATTTCCAAAAGCTGTTCCTATATGCCTCTTTTTCTGTTCTCCTTTGCTATATATACCCATTTGCAGCTATAATAATTGGTGCCATTGCCTTTTTAGCAGTTTTAGCAGTTTTTATGACTGAAGTCCTTGCAAAGTTTGAATTTATTTCCTTCTTTGGCATTCTGTTATTTGCTGTGGAACTCACATATCATTTAAATAGTTATCAGATTTTTTTTACATTTAGATATTCTGCTAATTGCCAATCGGCCTATTGTAATTTATCTTTGTAACTGCATTTGTTCTTGTGACTTAATTTACTTTTACTTTAGAGTTTAATTCCTTTTCCTTGGAGTGTTTCTAGAATTTTGTGTGCCTGCTGTTACTTTATATCCTTTTTGGAAACATTAGGTTTATTAGCTCAGTGTAGGCTTCACACCTGATTCCATTGCACTCTTGCCGTATTGTTTAATCAAATACATAACATTATTTTAAAATACATACTTATTATACCTAGAATTTTATTATTGCTTGAATACGTTTTAAAATATATCTCGCTGCACGTTTTACAGCTAAACTTTCTTTGATGGCTCCAGTAGGTAATTTGTGTAAAAATAAAATAATGCAGATGAATGTTTTGTCTCTATAGAGTTATCTAATGAGAGGATCACCTTGACATTTCAAAGGGACATTTCAAAGGTATAATGGAAACTTAGCTTAATAAAGAGAAATTGGTCTCAAAGTATTATTCCCATTTCTCTTGATCTGCCTGTAATCATATTTAATTCCAGGTATGTTCAATGAAAATTTTCTTGTCCTGGGAACTTTGGACACAAGTAATTACTGGATATATTATTCTGTGAAGGATTTTGCTGACATCCTTGTTTCTATCCCAAGTGCAATGCAGAAACAGCTTCTTCTGACAGCGATATATCCTTCTAATGTTAGAACAATCAAACTATGAAAAATAAATTAGAGTCTTTACAGTGGACGTAGAACAGCAGAATGAAATGAAACCCCAAATAGTCTACGTATGCTTTTTTTTTTTATTATTATTTTGTATTATAGTAGCCTTGATGATATATCTATATGTATATTTAAATAGAATATAAGCTATGACAGAATATAACCTATAGATTAGCAGTATGAAGTGTGCCATTTCCTCTGTGATAGTATGCCTATAGGGGGCATACCATACAAAGTTGAAATGAATAGTAGAAATAGATATGTATGGAATGGGAGGTTGGGGCTTTGAATTGACTGGTCCAAACGCCAGGTAGGACAGCTGGGAATTGCCATTTATAGGAGAAACAGTTGACTCTCATAGATCGAGGTTAACAAAAATGTAGTCAATATTTAGCAGTTACTGCAAAAAAACATAGTCAAAATGTAGTGGTTATTAGCCATCAGTACTCTGCTGTTACTGTATTAGTTTTTAGATATAACCATTTTTTATGCACTGTAACCCAGTAACAAAGGTGTAGAAAGTCAGGTACCTGAGTGAAATGTCATTGCCACATAATTTGCAAATCTTATATTTCAAAGCTTGTCCATAGGATGTTTGGAGATAACCTGAATTAATGACAAGAAGAGCCTTTATACCCTTGTTTGACTGTCTTCAGTTCAGAGTTAATTGAAGTCTTCCTACTTTTCACTCCTTACTTATAGTTTGGATAGTATTCTTTAAATTACATTTTACACGACAAGGTTAATATTATTTCAAAATCTTGACTTTATATGGGGTTCAGTATTTTGGTCAGTAAAATGCTTCAATTACTTTTTTGAAATCATGCATGTGACCCAGAAAATCCTTCATGTAACATCACATCATGAAATATCCATCAAGTTGCTTCATAAGGAGCATTCTAAAACATGATTCATGTTGGACTCCAATGGTCCCCAAGCAGAGCAGGACTGGGAAAATTAATTGGCTCAGACCTTTCTTAATTACAGCAGCCCAGTGGGAAGGTAGTGAGCCACTAGGGGGTGTTGTGTCATAACAAGTGAAAAGCACCCACCCAAAGTGTGCATGTCAGTTCAATGCTCTTCCCGGGCAGCCCATGCACAGAACTCTGCTGGAGAGCTCTTGCATGAGAAAAGTTTTGTTCTGTGCAGAACAAGCAAATTTAATGACACACATGTGCTATGTTTTTTTGTGACTTGTCCCTGTTGGCTCTATCAGTGGAGATACCAAAGGACAGAAGGGCCAGGAAAGAGTATTGTGCATGTGTTTGCAGGCTGTTTCTGGAATTGTCTTTGTGGTGTAATAAATGTGGCTAGGGGCTGTAGAGAGTGTTTGTATATGTGTTGTAGTGTGTGCATTTGGGGCATAGTGTATGTGTAGGGGATGCAGCGAGTGTGTGCATAGGAGCTGTAATGTATTTGTGTATTGGTGATGTAGTATGTGTAAGAACTGTATAGAGTTTATGCTTTGGGAATGTGTTGTTTGCTTTTGCATACACGGAATCTAGTGGGTGCATAGGGGATCCAGAGTGTGTATAGGGCTTGAAGTGTGTATGTCAGGAAATTAGTGTGTGTGTAGGTGGTGCAATCAGGGCCGGCCTTAGAGGTGTTGGAGCTGTGCCGCGGCACAGGGCGCCATGGCAAAAGGAGCCTTGGTGGCTAACACAGATCACACAAAGGGTCCATGATAGTGTGGGCAGGAGGAGGCTTAGAACTCTAGCAGGAAGGCAGGGGAAGGCAGAAGCATCTTGTGTTTGAAATAGCGGAGCCTGCAGCACACAATCTCATGGTCACTGAATCTGGCGAGGAAGAGTTTCATAATCATAATTATTATGGTGGGCAGAGCCAATTGGTCAGTGGGGGGCAGAGCTAACTGTGGCTGGAACCCGCTGCCCTGAGGATCTGTGTGTGACTGTGTGTCAGTCACTATGTGCCTTGAACTGTGTGCATGTGGCTGTATTTGACAGCATGTGTGTATAGCTGTGTCCATCCGATTGAGTGTCTGACTGTGACACTGCAAAATTACACACCTGCAGTCACGCATTTTTTATTAATCTGAATTAAATTACAAATATCACACACAGTCAATTCACCCATAACAGATATGGAGGCGGAGGTACAGACCAATTTTCCAACACGTTGGACCACCAGAGATCAGCATGCCTCCTTCCCTGCAAGGTAACAACAGGGGAAGGGGGAATGATTTTATTTTTTAATAATAATTAAAGGGACAATAAAGTCACCAGAACAACTATGGCTTATTGAATTTGTTCTGGTGAGTAGAATCATTACCTTCAGGCTTTTTGCTGTAAGCACTGCTTTTTCAGAGAAAATGCATTACATTACAGCCTAGTGATAACTTCACTGGCCACTCCTCAGATGGGTGTTAGAGATCCTTCCTGGGTCATGGCTGCCTAAAATGCATCCAAACATTCAGTATCTCCTCCCTCTTCATGCAGACACTGAACTTTCCTCATAGAGATTCAACTGATTCAATTCATCTCTATGAGGAGATGCTGATTGACCAGGGCTGTGTTTGAATTGTGCTGGCTCTGCCCCTGATCTGCCTCTTTGTCAGTCCCTGCCAATCCTATGGGGAAGCATTGAATCAGGTCACCACTTCTGATGATGCTTGACAAAGGCCCTAAGGGGTCAAAATGTTGCCTTTTGGTTCCTTGTTCCAATAAAAATTGCCTAAATTTTGCAATATGCTGGAGTTCCTGGATTATTCTTTATATTTAACCACTTCTGATGATGTCAGAGGTCAGAGGAAGTTCACAGGCAGAGGCAGCAGCTTCAGATTTGAATACAAGTAAGATTGTACTATATTTAGGGAGGCAAAGGGGGCCAAGGGGGCTAGATAGTGGTTTTAACACTATAGGGTCAGGAATACATGTTTGTGTTTCTGACCCTATAGTCAGTGGTGTATCCTGGTTTTGTGCTGCCCTAGGCAGGACAAAACTCAGGCGCCCCCCCCCCACCCAACCCTTCCCCCGCCCCACCTTCTAAATACACACACACACAGTCAGACACAAAAACACACACACACAGTCAGACACATACACACACACACACAGTCAGACACATACACACACACACAGTCAGACACATACACACACACACACAGTCAGACACATACACACACACACACACAGTCAGACACATACACACACACACACAGTCAGACACATACACAGACACAGTCAGACACACACACACACACAGACACAAACACACACAGACACACACAGTCACATACACAGACACACACAGTCAGACACACACACACACACAGACACACACAGTCACACACACACACACAGTCAGACACATACACAGACACACACAGTCAGACACACACACACACACACACACACACACACACACACACACACACACACACACACACACACACACACACACACTCACACACAAACACACACACAAACACACACAGTCACATACACACACAGTCAGACACATACACAGACACAAACACAGTCACACACACACTCACAAACACAAACACACATTAACTTTTTTTTTAATTTAAATCCCCCCCCAACCTCCTTACCTTTGGGAGTGCTGGGGGGGGTGGGGGTCTCTCTCCCTGGTGGTCCAGTGGCTGCAGGGCGGGCGGCTGGCGAGGGAGCTCTTCCTATGAGCTGTCTGCTCAGCTCCCTCGCGCGCCGGCTGCAGAGTGAGGCTGGGAGCCGGAAGATGACGTCATCTTCCGGCTCCCAGCCTCACTTTGCGGTGCGCGAGGGAGCTGAGCAGACAGCTCATAGGAAGAGCTCCCTCGCCAGCCGCCCGCCTGCCAGCGCCGCCCGCTCGGGATGTCAGTTAGCCGCGAGGCTAACTAGGCATTTGCTCTGGGCATTTGGGGGGCGGCGTTTTTTGCCGCCCCCTGAAAAATGCCGCCCAAGGCAAATGCCTTGTTTGCCTCGCGGCTAATACGTCCCTGCCTATAGTGCTGCTTTAAGTTAATAAAGCCCCAATACAAACATACACTTCTATACATACTACATATAGATGAGCAGATGTTACCAGGGAGGGGGCTGTGAATATTTTACACATAAGGGCCTTGGGTGCAGTGTGTTTCTAAAAGGGATCTAGTGTGTGTAGGGGATCAGAGTGTGTATAGGGGACGTAGTGTGTGTGTGTGTGTGTGTGTGTGTGTGCACAAGGGCTTTAGTGTCTATAGGAGATGTAGTGTGTCCAGGGATGCAGTGTGAGAAGGGATGCAGTGTTTGTAAGGAGTGAAGTGTATGTAGTGGTGCAGAGTTTGTGAAGGGTGCAATGGGTGTGAGGGGTCCTGTGTGTGTAGGGGTGCAGTGGGTGGGTGACATTTGGTCTATATTGTGTGGGGAAGGATGAGATGGGAGCAAATGTATGTATTTTTTATTTTAAAAAAAAATATTTTAAATCCCTTTTTCTTACCTATTGCCAGTGAGATAGAACATTGCAAGCCTGGTGATCTGGTGGTGAGTGAACTTTAGCCTGCAGCTTCTTTGGCTGCATGCTGAGTTCAATCCTCTCACAAGTTTAAAGGATCTCTCCGTCAGCCTCAGCCCATGGACATCGCGGCTCAATGGGCATTTGCTCATTGTGGTCAAAGAACCAGTCCAGGCGTATCCTACTGCAACATTGCTGATACAGGATATTAAAATAGTTTTTGATATTATTCTTAAAATCATATTGTTCAGGACCGGTTATGGCCTTATTTAGCAAATAATTGGTGCATATGTTAAACATAAAAAATAATGTGTATCTACCGACAACTGCATGGACTTCACTCGGGCTACAATTATATTCTCCAATCAGAACTACTGTTCCACTGCTGGGATGGAGAATAAAACGAAGGACAAATGTGTAGAAAAAAAATTGTAAAAAGAGGCAATGGATAAGAATATTTGACAATCAAAGTTATATAATTCTTTAGAAATATTAAAGGACCACTATAGTGCCAGGAAAACATACTCGACTCCCTCCCGCCCGGCTCTGGAAGGGGGAAAGGGGTTTAAACTTACCTTTTTCCAGCGCTGGGTGGGGAGCTCTCCTCCTGCTCTCCTCCTCCGTTCCGCCCCGTCGGCTGAATGCGCATGCGCGGCAAAAGCTGCACGCGCATTCAGCCGGTCGCATAGGAAAGCATTTACAATGCTTTCCTATGGACGCTGGCGTGCTCTCACTGTGATTTTCACAGTGAGAATCACGCAAGCGCCTCTAGCGGCTGTCAATGAGACAGCCACTAGAGGCTTTGGGGGAAGGCTTAACCCATTCATAATTATAGCAGTTTCTCTGAAACTGCTATGTTTATTAAAAAATGGGTTAACCCTAGCTGGACCTGGCACCCAGACCACTTCATTAAGCTGAAGTGGTCTGGTTGCCTAGAGTCGTCCTTTAAGTAAGGTTGTTAATGATTTATTGCTGTACAGGCCAACATTTTTGAATCACCAAAGACTTTTCTTTTGGAAAATGTTGACCTGTACCACAATGAGTGAAAAGATCCGACAGTGCTACAGTTCCTTTTGGATAAGATGTGTACAGCCTCTTCGTATTTGCACCTTTAGCAACACACGCATGCATGCACGAATGTACGCATGAATGCCCACACGCAGGAATGAAGGCAAGCACGTGCACATATCTATATATTCAGTATTCAGTCTTTTTTGTTCTTTCTTTACCTGATTATTCTGTTTTTTATTAAAAAAAAATGTCACTTTACTCCTGGCATATTCCACACAATTTTGAAGTTTTGCAGCATGTTAAAGTGTACATTTCTCGCACGGTATTTGCATATGCCTATAAATAATGTAAAACAATAAAAAGATTTTACAAAAAAAAATCCAAAATGATTGTGGAATATAAAACCAGTTTGTAATATTTTGCTTAAATAAACCCTACAGATTTGCCTTTATGATTCCATTTGGTGTTTAACAAAAATCTGCTGCAGTTTCACAGCCAAGAAAATCACAATATAGATTCCCCGCAGTGAAACATACTAACTGCATGATGTCTTATATTTTAGTATTTAGTGATATTTTATGACACGTTTCTCGTAGTAGAAAGAAGAATAAAATGAGATCCTGTAACAAATACCTAGAATAATGGTTGGAGGGGAAGGTGTGGGGTGAGATCAGGGTTAAGCAGAATATTTGAAATGTGGGCATGTTTTTGTGATTGAATTTGGGAGTCTTGCAAATTTAGATACAGGCTTTAAATATGTATAAAATAAATGGTTAAATAAAAAAAAATATCAAGCATTAACCTCTTAAGGATTAATTATTTTGTTTGCTTTCTCTGAAATATGGTATATATAACCTTGGGCCAGCTTAAAATATCTTTATTACCCATCATTAGAAGTTCTGTAGAACCCTGCTTTTGGTATATATGACACAAAATGTCACTGAACCTTAAAGAGTTAACCTTAAAGAGTTCCCCTTAATACAAGCTCTCATCCCAAACATTTAAAACTTACTCCCACCTTCCTGTCCTTTCCATCCTACTGCTCCTGGCAGCTGGTGATGTCTCTCCAAACCCTGGTCCGTCCTCTAATAAGCCACCTGGTGCTAACACCAGAAACCATAAGAATCTCATATCCATTCCATGTAACTCTCACTATAATTCCTCCTTTAAAGCTGCCCTCTGGAATGCATGCTCTGTGTGCAGCACTGTTAAATCAACTTCCATCCATGACCTATTTATCTCACACTCCCTAAACCTACTTGCACTAATGGAAACATGGCTCTCTCCCTCTGATACTGCTACCCCTGCCTCACTATCCTTTGGTGGTCTTCACTTTACCCACAACCCAAGACAAGCTGAGAGTAAAGGTGGTGGTGTAGGATTTCTGCCTTCACCCTACTGCTCCTTTAAAACTCTGCCCAGCCCCCCTTCTCTTTCTTTCCCATCATTTGAAATTCATTCAATTCACCTTTTCAAACCCTTCTCTACGAACATTGCCGTTGTTTATCTTACCCCTGGAACCCCTCTCCTCTACCTTGACCACTTTTCTGCCTAGCTACCCTACTTACTCTCTTCTAATATTCCATCCCTTATTCTCAGGGACTTCAATATTCCCATTAACCCACATTTGACCTCAGCAGCCTCTAAACTACTTTCAATTACTTCCTCCATCAGGCTATCGCAGTGGGCTAATTCTCCCACCCATGTAGCTGGCAATACCCTCAACCTAATTTTCTATGATGCATGCAACACTCCATTTCCTCTCTCTGATCACCACCTCTTATCGTTTGCTTTGAGTACCCTCTAACTCAACAACCTCAGCCTAACCCCTCTCAACTCAATAGGAACCTTAATTCTATCGACCTCCAGCAGCTCTCAGCTGATATTGATTCACAACTGCTATCCAACCCTTCCCTCTCCTGTTCCTCACTGGCCATCTCCACATATACCACTACCCACATCTCGGCCTTGAATGCTGCAGCCCCCTTCCAAACATGCACCTCGAGGAGGACACACCCCCAACCGCGGCATACTAAATCAACACGTTACCTGCAAATTTGCTCCCATTGTGCTGAACACTCCTGGAGGAACCCAGTCAGACTTTCTCCAATTATAGATTCATATTGTGTTCATAGAGCGCTGCCCTTGCCCTCACCAAACAGTCATACTTTTCCTTTCTCATTAGTTCATGCTCCTGCAATCCCAGGCATCTCTTTGGCACCTTTAACTCTCTTCTTTGCCCTGCTGTGGCCACCCCTCAAACTAACCTTACAGCTGATAGCTTTGCATGCTACTTTACCGACAGGATTGAACAGCTAAGGAAAGAACTTGCCCCACCAGGGGCGTACCTAGAGCATTTGGCATCCGGGGCGGATCCTGTAAAAAATGTTAAAGGTTTTCTTTCTTTTTTTTTTTTTACAATTTGTAAACTTTGCAAAACCGCTGTCAGCCCCTCCTACAAAACCCTTGTCCTGCCCCGCCCCTCCTACAAAACCTCTGTCCTGCCCCTTCTACAAATCCTGTACTGCCCCGTCTACAAAACCCCCGCAACCCCCTTCCACAAATCCCCTGCTTATCCCCCCTTATAAAGACTCCTGTCCCAATACAAAACCCCCACCCCCTTCTACAAAATCCCTGCAGCCCCACACACACATTTACAGGCAGACAGTCACACACTCAGTTACAGACAGACAGTCACACACTCAGTTAAAGGCAGACTGTCACACACAGTTACAGGCAGACAGTCACACGCACACAGACACACATGCAGTCACAGACAGTCATATATACATTGACACACACACATGACAGCAGCAGACAGTCACATGCACACAGTCACAGACAGTCAGACAGTCACACACGGTACAGGCAACATCAAACAGTCACAGGCAGACAGTAACACATACACTTTTCCTCCGTGCGGCCAGTTGGGGCACCATGGGGCACTGTGCGGCCACAGTTCACACAGCCCCCTCCAGCCAGGGCCGGTGCAAGGATTTTTGCCACCCTAGGCAAAAGTAAAGTTTGTTGCCCCCCATGTGACATCACAATGCCCCACCCATATGATCTGCCATGTTAACTAACGCCAGTGCTGCAGTGCTGCAGTGCCGCCGTGTTTACATTAAAAGGCCTGCAGGGACAGGCTATAGACACCAGAACCCCTACATTAAGCTTCAGTGGTTCTGGGGACTATAGTGTTTCTTTAATGTGAGGTAAATTAGAGCTTAGTGCCACGAATAATGTACTAGATTGCCTACTTACAACCAGATGAGGATAATGATGGGCTCTAGCTGCAGTCTGGCTCCACTGGTCTGGTGTAGAACAGGCTCTCTGGAGGCGGTTTGTAACTGTGAAAAATCAATGTTCTGGGAGAACGGGAAGCAGCTCCATTTTTTGGGGGCCCTTTACACAGCTCAAGGTCTGGGTCCCAGGGTCCACCTTTATGTTCCACCAATGAGTTTGTTCACAGGGGGTGGAGTGTGTAGGGGATGTCCTGATATGTGTGTAAGGAATGCATTGTGTGAATCTGTGTTTGTATGTGTAAAGGCTGCAAGGTGTGTTTCTGTGTATGTACGGGATGCAGTGTGTGTGTCTGTAAGGGATGCATTGAGTGTGTGTAAGGGGTGCATTGAGTGTGTGTAATGAATGCATTGTGTGTTTCTGTGTGTGTAAGGGATGCATTGTATGTAACGGTTGCATTGCTTGTGTGTCTGTGTGTGTAATGCATTGTGTGTGTAATGCATTGTGTGTTTTTCTGTGTGTAAGTGGTGCATTGTGTGTGATGAATGTCAATCTCTCCCCCCCTTCAATTTCCTTCTCTCCCCCCTCTAATTTCCTTCTCTCCCCCTCTCCAATTTCCTTCTCCCCCCTCCCAATTTCTTTCTCCCCCCCACAATTTCTTTCTTTATCCCCCAATCTTTCTTTATCACCCCCAATCTTTCGTTATCCCCCATCTTTCTTTATCCCTCCCAATTTCTCTGTATCCCCAATCTTTCTTTATCCTCCCAATTTCTTTTCTTTTATCTCCCTCCCAATTTCTTTCTTTATCCCCTCCCTCCCCGTTTCCTTCTCACCCCCCTTCCAATTTCTTTATCCCCCCCCTCCTACCACTGTTGTAGCGTGGCCGAGCACTGTATGGTCCGCGGGTACAGGGAGCTTTTGTTTCCTGTACCTGGCTGGACTAAAAGGAAGTGCACACTCAGTGTACACTTCCTGTTAGTCCGGCCGGATACAGGAGACAGATGCTCCCTGTACCCGCGGACCATAGAGGGCTCGGCCACGCTACAGTGAGGGAGTGACAGGAGGGAGCGCTGAACGCCACTGTGCCCCACCTTGCCGTTCTCTATTTTAACCACATGTAGATCATGCCTTTCCTACCCTTCAGACTTTCTCCCTGGCTACTGAGCAAGAGGTGGCTGCGCTTCTCCTTTTCTCTTGTCCCACCACTTGCCCGCTCGATCCTGTCCCATCTTACATTATCAGATCTCTCTTCCCCTGTCTTGTGTCTTCACTAACACACATCTTCAACTGCTCTCTCTCTTCTGGCATTGTCCTTGCTGACCTTAAACATGCCAATGTAGTACCTATCCTGGAAAAAAACATCTCTTGACCCGTTCTCTCCATCTACCTTTTGTCCCATATCCCTGCTCCCTTTTTCCTCAAAACTTCTGGAAAGACTTGTCTTTGCCCGTGTGTCTCACTTCGTCAATTCCAACTTTCTCCTTGACACTCTTCAATCTGGCTTTCGCCCTCTCCCTTCTACTGAGATTTCGCTTATCAACTTACTAAAGACTTAATCGCAGCTAAATCCAAAGGCCACTACTCCATACTAATTCGTCTTAACCTTTCTGCTGCCTTTGACACAGTTGATCATGTTCTCCTTCTTCAAACACTTTAATCACTCGGTTTCTGTGACTCTGTCCTGTCGTGGTTTTCCGCTTATCTCTCCCAATGCTCATTCAGCGTCTCCTTTTCTAATGACACCTCCTCCCCTCGTCCTGTCTTGTTGGAGTCCCCCAAGGCTCTGTCCTTGTTCCCCTTCCATTTTCTCTTTATACTACCTCTCTTGGCCAACGTAATACTTCTTTTGGATTCCACTACCACCTGTATGCTGATGACACCCAGATATATCTCTCCTCCACGGACCTCTCCCCTGCCGTCCTGCAACATGTCAGTGCTTGCCTATCTTCCATCTCTGACTGGATGTCCTACCACTTTCTGAAACTGAATCTCTCTAAAACTGAACTCCTCGTCTTTCCTCCTCCTAATATTAATCCTCCTCTTTCGCTCTCCCTTCAAGTTAGTGGCATCCACTTAAGTGCATCCTTGCAAGTGAGCTGCCTTGACGTTATACTTGACAGTGGCCTCACCTTTGAGCCTCACATCCAGTATGTTGCCAAATCCTGTAGATTCCATCTTAAGAACATAGCCCGCATCTGGACATTTTTTACACAAGATGCTACCAAAGAGCTTGTCCATGCTCTAGTAATTTCCCGCATGGATTATTGTAACCCTCTCCTGATTGGTCTTCCCAAAAGCCGTATTGTTCCACTGCAGTCTGTAATGAATGCTGCCGCCGGACTGATTTTCCTCTCTGGTCGGTTCTCTCACACCTCACCCCTCTGTCAGTCCTTAAATTGGCTTCCTGTATCCTACAGGAGTCAATTCAAAGTGCTAACCCATACCTATAAAGCACTGAACAATTTTAGCCCCTCTTATATCTCATCACAGATCCATAGGTATGACTCTTCTCGGTCTCTCCGCTGTGCCCATGACCTTCTCCTGTCCGCTGCTCGCAACCATACGGCCAACTCGTGTAGCAGGATTTCTCGCAGGTGGCTCCCTTCCAATGGAACAGCCTGTCTACCTCCATCAGACTCTCCCCTAGTCTCCAATCATTTAAGAAGTGCCTTAAAACACATCTCTTTAGGAAAGCTTACGGCATCCCAGACTAACCTGTACCTCACATGTCTCTTGCTCTCTCCTAAAGGGAAGCACTCTACTCTCTCCTCCAGCTCTGCTTCACTCCCACCTTATTTGATTGCTATTTCCTGTCCTAATGTGTTTTATACCCCCTCCCCCCCCCATAGACTGTAAGCTCATTTGAGCAGGGCCCTCTTCAACCTATTGTTCCTGTTAGTTTTCTTGTAATTATCCTATTTATAGTTAAATCCCCCCTCTAATAATATTGTAATGTGCTACGGAATCTGTTGGCACTATCTAAATAGCGAGAATAATAATAATAATAACAGTGAAAAGAATTCTGTTTGAACACCTACCACATCTAACATGAACTAACACTGTTTTCAGCTTTGGAAATTAATTTAAAAAAAAGAATATATCTGCCTCTGTTTTGAAGTAATTCAGTACAATACTACAATGTGTCTGAGTAATTTGTATTGGCATTAACACCGTGGGTTCTGGTGGCAACCAAATTGATGGGGCCATAACAGCACTTGTACCAATGGGGTTAATAGTGTGACCTTTCGGTAGTCTGCTTCCCTTTCAAGATATAGTATAGAATTTCATGCAGTAAATTGGTGTATTTTATACGAAGCAATTTCAGTTTTGACTTTAAATGTCTTGTTTGTAATTAGCACTATTTTTGTTGGTACATTGTATTTATTGATCATAAAACATAAGAAATGCATGCACAATATATTTCCTGCTGTGTAAATGGGAGCATTTTAAGATTACCATGTAAACTCAGAGTCGGGAAGGACTTGAATGCTAAAGTAAATGCAAGCAGTATTTGGATGATTTAAATCACTTCCACGGGGGAGAAAAGTTACTGTTTTAAATCTATTCAGATGGTTCTAGAATGTTTTAAATGCCTATAAAACAAATATAATGGCAAGGGATAAGTGTATCCTTTATAAGAACCTCTGAGTTTCATGGTTCACATTTAGTTTCATATCATTAGTTTCTTCCTATCACTATATTAGACTGACAGAAATAGATTCACTTCTATGTGAACTCAGCAGCGGTCTACCCTCTCTCTCTGGAGACTGGCAGCTTCCTATGAAGCCGTCTTTGGTTTCCTGTTACCTAACACTCTTCCTCTTTACCTCCAACTTAGGTACTCCACTACTTATTCAGGTTATGAAAAAAAAGTTGTGTCTTCTGCATCAGTCATCAGGACATTGGACCTCTCTTGATGAACTAAAATTTTATTTGTACAAGATCTCAAGTTCTGTTTTTTAATTTCCCAGAGTTAATTACATATTTTACAAGACCCTTGGTGGTCCAGTGGGGAGCATGTAGTTTGCACATCAGAGAGGTACAGATTACCCTTATGAGTTTCTTCTGACCTGGTGCTAAGTGAATGGTTCATAGCTCTGGTAGCAGTGCTCACAAATATTAAAACCCAGTCAGACCGATAGGTTGCTTACTGTGATCTGCATCCACTCAAAGTATAGAGCACATACCCCTTCGCTACAGAGAGGGTGGGCAGGCTTGTCAGAGTGATGTTTTGGCTTATAATAAAGTTGACCCCTCTATTTGCCCTAGTGCTTATTCTTGTGAAAATTGCTAATTGTGAAAAAGTACCATTAAGCCATTGTAGAAGAGTTATGACTAGTGATGTCGCGAACCGTTCGCGAACTTCTCGCGAACGGCTCGCCACGGTTCGCCACGAAACATTCGCGCCGAGCTCCGGTCAGCTGACACATCCCGGCCAATCTCCAGCAGACCATCCCTCCCAGACCCTCCTACTTCCTGGACAGCATCCATGTTGAAGGCAGCTTCAACATGGATGCTGTACAGGAGGTGGGAGGGTCTGGGAGGGAGGGTCTGCTGGAGATTGGCCGGGATGTGTCAGCTAACCGGAGCTCACCGCGAACGGTTCGTGGCGAACCGCGGCGAGCCATTCGCGGGAAGTTCGCTAACGGTTCGCGGCATCACTAGTTATGACACTGAAAATTTTTAGTGAAGGATTTTTTTTTTCTAAATAAGTCTATGTTCATTTTTTGCATTTAGTTGTTATTTATTTCATTGTTTGACTCCTATATTCTAGCTTCTAGCTGATTATGGACAATTCTCTCACACAACTTGAGTTTGAACCCCTTTTCTTCAATAGCTGAAACTCTCACAGTGACCATTGTACAGGAATACAAAAAGAGGGAGCAGAATATTTTATCCCCTTAGTAACATTGTTCAAAAGCATCGTTTTATGGCTAATAATACAGAGGAAGTCTCAGCTTTAACAAAAGTGAAATACTTCATCTGAAAGAGAGGTTGAATGCTTCCATCTTCCTTAGGTCCCAATCAACAGTGAAAAGACTTGTCTACTAGTCACTTAAATGTTGCTCTATCGTCTATCGAATGCCTAGCACTGTTTTTAAAAGTTGATAATAATTACTTGACACGTGCACACTTTTCTCAAGGTTGAGATTGTAACCTGTATTCATAAATGCCTCCAATTATTTTTATCTAGTAAAACATCTTCCCACATCAGAAGTAGTAGCAAAAAAGCTGAAGAACTTAACTTTTTTTTCAAATGTCAGCTTATGATTGACCCCAAACAAAAATAAAACTAGCAAGAGAACACTTCAACAAATAATTATTACAAACTATATATCAAAATCAAGCTGCATGTTAAAATGGTAATATGGTAAAAAACAAAAAAATATTATAGATAATTACAAAATAATAAATTGATCAAATCGTTTGAGTTATTAAAAGGATCACATGTTAACCTTAATGTTAATGCATTCTGGTCCAAATTATCAGCTTGATTTAGAGTCTGTTACAAAAAGCACTGCTCATGGAAAAATAGCACAAAAGTTGCATGTGCATCTTTTATGCAATGCGTGGCATTTAGTTGGTTTTAGTTGCAACAAATCTGTTTAAAGTGTAAGTACAGTTTCTGCACAGATGAACACAAACATGGATTTTGCATTGAAATGTTGCAGACTATGCATAATACATTTGTACAATGACAATCAATATTCAAAATCACTTGTTATATCCATGCCACATCTGAGTGGACTTAAAGAAAAGCATTGAAGGTGTAAATTCTGTGCATTTCACAACAAACACTAAACAGGGCTATATATTTATTATTTCATTAAAATCCTCTATATCAGTTAAAGTGACACTATTGTCACCAAAACAACTTTAACTTACTGAAGCAGTTTTGGTGTATAGAACATTCCCCTGTTGTCTCATTGCTCAATTGTCTGCCATTTAGGAGTTAAATCACCTTGTTTATGCAGCCCTAGTCACGCCTCCCTACATGTGACTTACACAGCCTTCCTAAACACTTCCTGTAAAGAGAGATCTAATGTTTATACTTCCTTTATTTGAAATTCTGTTTAATTTATAATTTCATATCTCCTGCTCTGTTAATAGCTTGCTAGACCCTGCAAGAGCCTCCTGTGTGTAAATAAAATGCAATTGACAGAGCAGGAGAATTTTTTTTTAAAAGTAAGTAGCATCTGATTGGAAATGAAACCATTTTGTTTTCATGGAGACTGTGTCAGTGTATTACATTTTTAATTTTATTTTCATATTTGTTAACTGGCTCACACGCTACTTATAAAAAAAAAATATTCCTTGTTAAGCAACTACAAATAAAATGTCAGTTAAGGAACTAAACCCAGTGGGACAGTGCTTAGCAAATTTTATATAACCACACTTCATATGCATCTGACTTTTGAGTTAATACATTGAGTAAATGCAACAAAGTCAAACCATAAGCCAATGCATACTAAAACATCTGGCTCATTATATGTTCTGCCACTGCTATTGAATGCAGTTCTAGGGGCTGACCAAACCCCTACACTAACATGCCTCCATCACCCTCTAGGAAAGATGTCAGTTGAATGTCCGGTCCGTCTTGGCATGTGTGGTCACAATTATAACATTCAGTGCTGTATTACTACCTTAAGTCAGTAACTGTACCCAAATATTAATAAGACTCTGGATTTCAGTTAACTATTTTAAGTCTCAATCACATATTCACATCACTAAATAACTCCTCGAGAACAACTCCCAATGGCTTCCAACAGTCACAGAGACATAGACAATCTAGGAGTTGTGTCCAGCTGTTCTTAAATTTGCAGTCATTTCAACAGGTACCAATATTCTCTGAGTTAAATGCCAGGATGATACTAGATTGGCATCATGTTAATTTCACAAGTTGTATTGCTGATAACCCACAAGCTCCAAAAATTGAGGTGTGTCTCTCTGGGACATATGAGTGCAGTGATGATTGGTATTACCATTGACCAGTTCTTGTACGGTCAAAGCAGGACAGTGATACATTGGCTGATAAATGTAACAGACTTTTTAAATTTGGAAAGATTGATTGATATTGTGGAAAATAAATAAGGTATACCTTAAGCTGATTGGGTGATGCTGAAAGTACATATACAGTGCACAATACTGGATTTCTCACTAGCAAATAAGCATTTCTAATAAAGCTTAAATGAATTTATTTAGTGACAGCAGAGTAAACAGAATGAAGCCACCTTATAGCACTTCTTCATAGCGGTTTCTGAGGATTTATCATTAGATGTTGCATATTTAAAGTATGTACCTTACAGCTTTATAACAAAGTAAATAAACACAAGGCACAATATTTGCCTCCTGTATTTGACCCTCTTTATGGCTGATGACGTGACCGGACAGTCTTGATAAAGGTTCTTGTGCAGCCCTCAGTCATGAATCAATTTAAATCTTAACATTCTTCACTTTCTTGGGAAAATCTTTGAATTATAAATAATCAACTAGAAGTGCTAAATTCTTGTCTTAGATGAGGATGGCCAGTTATATTGTGATTTTTACTATGTTTCTGGAGGTTTATTGAAATGGCTCATGGGACAGATTACATCATGGTATAACCAGGATTTAATGAAATAGGTTGCAGGCAGTTTTTGCATTCCTCTACATCAATATTTCCTCCATGTCAATAAAGCCTCTCCGTTCAGCGTTTCCCTCTAGCTAATATTGGGTGAGGAATAACATATGTACATCTTATGCGTCATTCAAACTTGTAAAAATATATGGGTTTTTTCTGCTTAATGTTGCTGTTTAATGGGGATGTTGGTCCTAATGGCAACTAATCAGAGTGCAGGTACAGTGCATAATGCTCAATATTAGATACAAATTGCATAAATAAATATGTTCTCAACCCAGGAACAAAAAAGTCCAAATGTACTATATGTTCATAAAAATTTCAGAGTTTCTTTCTGCCTATAAATTAATATTTTATAGAGAATTAAATTAGCTTTAAATTGAGGATAAAATACAAAAAATATATGAAGTATATAACCATGTGGTGTCATGGCCTCTTGGAGTTGGAGGTGTATTTATGTACGTAATATGTTTTATATTATATTTGCAATATGTTAGAGATACCAGGTTATCCAAATAAGAAATACAGGTGGTAATTCTGGTTAGTAGCTTAACACAGTACTTTCCCATTGGCCCAGCAGCATGTATTCGTATTTTGATTATCTTTTATTTATAGCAGTGTTAGTAGTTTAGATACAATTAAAGATACAAAAATAAGAAAAAAAAAACTATTTTAATTAACTTATGGCTATTGGCTATTTATGTGTAAATTGTGAGGGATATGTACACAATTCTCGCTACAAATTTTGGCAAACCCATCCCTTATTTTGTGTCAAAATGTTTGAAAGGGAAACTAGAAAAATAGTTTGAGAATAAAGTAAGTAAAGCAATTTTTAAATCAGTCCCAAATTAAATGAACACTTCAAGCACCATAACCACTACAGTATTATATGCCCAGATTACCCTGGGGCTCTCCCCATTGTAAGTAGTCAAAACTTTTAGAACAGTTTGACTTCTTACCTGGGGTTCGTTTGGCTCAGCTCCTTGCCCTCACTACCTCAGAGCTGGAAGCCCTTTGTCTAACGTGAGCCAGGTGGTTCAGGGTGTAGCTCATTGGCTGAGAGTGATTAACTAATGTTCTCAGCCAAAGAGCTATCCCTACTGTTTAATCGTTGATTAAAGCACACAATAGGGCAACAAAACACTTGTAGGCCATTTTTATATTTTATTCATTTTTGGTGATTCACTAAGCAAGATGTAACACTAAGGGGCTTGGCTTTTAATATGTCTCACTGCAGTAGGTTAGTGGTATTAACCTTCCGGAGGGTTAGTAAGCTACTGGCTGACTTGCTCTCCTACAACCAAGGTATTCTAGCCTTAGATAGCTATGTGTTTTAGTTCAAGCAATTTAGTCTTTGTTTCATTTGTTTTCATTTATATTCGTTTATTCATCTTTCAGACAAATGGATGAATAGTCAAAATTTGGCCGAAAATGTGTTCATATGAATTTGAATGCCTAAGTCTAATATTTAATAATGTCATTATATTCTGCAATTCATTTTTGAACGACAAATGACTACATATTGTGATGTTGTTGCAATCTTGTAAGGAACAGCTTAATGTTAATAAAATAAAATATCATCCTATGCAAAACGGTAGGATAACCACAGTATTTCTATCTGTGTTTTAGTTAAAGTAGCTGCCAACATTAATATAATGCTCAGCATTGCAGGGACGTTTTGCCTCTTAAACCAAGGTTTGATTTATAGTCCTTTATAGGACTTCCCCAAAAGCATGGCCATTTATGCTAAGCATATAACACTGTAGCTACGTGTATCCAATTAATAGGATGATTAGTACAAAGTGAGATTGCTATTAGCTAATTTATTTTAGTTTGCATAACATTTGACAATAAGTTATATAGTCTTTCCATAATGTTAAGAAAAGTTTTGAACAAAGACAGTCCATCCACCTTTTCTAACCCATGAGTTGTTAAATTTGAAAATAAGTAGATTTTGACAAAAGTTTGCATACCCTGGCAGAAATTGTGAAATTTTGGCATTGATTTTGAAAATATTATTGATCATGCAAAAAAAAAATTATTTTATTGAAGGATAATGATCATATAAAGCCATTTATTATCACATAGTTGTTTGGCTCCTTTTTAAATCATAATGATAACAGAAATCACCCAAATGACCATGATCAAAAGTTTAAATACCCTTGAGTTTTCTCCCCAACTTCAACTCTATTAAGTTGTTATAAGAGTGGAACTGTTCCTTTAAGTAATGCACTTTTTATTTTCATTTATTTGTTCATCTGTTACAGCAATATTGGAGAGATAACAAGTTTAAAAAACTATATTCATATTGGACTTTATTGTCTTTGCACCATGGACATACAAGGGCAATGGAACACAGTTGGCCTCTGAACAGATATGCAGCAGTAATTTATAAAATACTATTTAAAAAATGTACTTCCAATGTAAGCTTCCAGTTTTTACTTAATACCACAATTCCCTAATACTTAAGAATACAATCCTTCTAAATTACTACATATGGCATCCCTTATCATTCAGTATTTCTATCAGCTTCTGAAATATTAATATAAATATTAATTTTCAACACATTTGACAAATATTCTATTTACAAGTCAGAAACGTTACAGACACCCGTGTTATTTGGCCTCGTATTCAATGAGGACTCTTGACAGTATGTATCTGTTTATATTACTATAGTGCTCTCTGTTTGGGTTTTCGATCTACCCTAAAGGCTATATCAATAATTATACAATATTGAAGGAGCACCTTATGCTCCTATACAGTAATCATATTAATGTTCATATCACTTTCATTTACGTTATTATTTTCCTGATCTTCTTGAGTGTCTATTTTATCCCCATAAGGGTCTGTTTACATATAAGCTAATCATTACTGACAGAGGGACTAATCTTTACCTCGTGTTATTTATAAACACACACAGGCATTTTTTTGTTTGATCGCTATCCTCTTTTGAGATCACGTTAGTATAACTTATTTCACTATTCTTTTTTAGTTACTTTTCATTAATTTATCAGTAATTGACACGCTTTTTAGATTTTAGTGACGTTATCCCAGTCCCTTGTACGGATTGGTTACAATCAGCACCCAATCCCTACTAAGTGTGGGATATTTAAACATCCGGTATTTTCAGATTTGTTTCGCCTGGAAGAGTCAGCATTTGGCGAAACGGGCGTTGGGACTTTGTTTATCGTGGTTAGGCATATTATTAGGTTAGATGCTGCAGTTACTTCTTCTACTTAGGACATAGCCACCACGTTAAGATTTTTTTAAACTTAACTGATCATTATACCACTATTTTTTACTGTATTCCTTTGCATGTTGTGTTGCAGGAGGATTTGTGGGATTAGGGCTTTATTTATTATGCTCTCCTCGGTTGTTCCCACCTCCTATAACCCCCGATCCAGTACCAGCACTTTATTTAGTCTACCTCAATACAAAAAGAAAGCAGCCGATCCTCCTTCTCCTACAGAGCGCCGCAATTGCAGAACGACCTCCCGCACACTTTCAAGTCTTCCCCAAGCCTCAAGTCCTTTAAGAGATCCCTCTCTATATACCTCAAAACAGAATGCATGAGTTATGGTTGATTATATATTTCCTACCTCTTCTAAGTTAAATTTTGTATATATTGTGTATTAATATTGTTTTTGTATTTTATTGTACCCTAATGTATCAATGCAATGTTTTGTGGACCCAGGACATACTTGAAAACGAGAAAAATCTCAATGTAGCTTTCCTGGTAAAATATTTTATAAATAAATTAATTAATTAACTGGGTATCTGGGAGGTGTTTTGGTATACCACTATTTATTAGGAGATTTTTTTTAAGGGGTGCCCTCGAAGGCACGCTAGGGTCCTATTTAGAGATTAGGTATTTGTCCTCTCTCTATTCCCTACCTCCCTTTGTTTACCCGCTACCTGCTGATTGCAGTCGCATTTATTTACCCTGCTTTTCCTCTTTTTTTCATATGCAACACTTATGCTATGGTCCCTGTTTGTTATCCTAGCTGGCACCTTTTAGGATTATTGGATTTTAATAAACCTATTAAAAGTTATATTTTACCTATATTACTTTACTTTTGGTGTTGCTCCTTTTATGCTGGAGGGCAGACTTCTGAGAGTTAAATTGTCTCACCCTCAGAGTCTCCCCTTTGTCTTTTATTATTATTTTTATTATTTCTTATTTATTTTGTATTTATGTTAAGTTCTAGGGGTTACCCCCCATTGCCCAATGAGCAACCTGACATACCCTCCCTGCTTTCATTATTAAATTAGCTTTTCTGTGAATGCAGCTTCCTGAAAACACCACCAGAATGTAATAACAATGTATTTATGAAGGAATAACATTTATTGTCCACATGCAATAAATACAGTTAAAGGGACACTTTAAAGGACCACTATAGTGCCAGCAAAACATACTCGTTTTCCCCTCCCGCCAGGTTTTGGAAGGGGGAAAGGGGTAAAAACTTACCTTTTTCCAGCGCTGGGCGGAGAGCTCTCCTCCTCCGATCCTCCTCTTCTCCTCCCCGTCGGCTGAATGCGCACGCGCGGCAAGAGCTGCGCGCGCATTCAGCCGGTCACATAGGAAAGCATTCATAATGCTTTCCTATGGACGCTGGCTTGCTCTCACTGTGAAAAACACATTGAAAAGCACGCAAGCGCCTCTAGTGGCTGTCAATGAGACAGCCACTAGAGGCTTTGGGGGAAGGCTTAACCCAATAATAAACATAGCAGTTTCTTTGAAACTGCTATGTTTATTAAAAAATGGGTTAACCCTAGCTGGACCTGGCACCCAGACCACTTCATTAAGCTGAAGTGGTCTGGGTGCCTAGAGTGGTCCTTTAAGCATCACGGCCACTAGTGGTTACACTGCTTTGAGTCTATTGCTATCCTACAGTTTTCTATAGGATGATATTTCATTTTATATACATTATTTCATCAGAGGACTAAGCAACTAACACTTGGGAAATATAAAGATTTTTCTTAGTTGTTCCTTAACGACATCATCACAATACGTAGTCATATGTTTTTCAAAAATGAATTGCAGAATATAATGAAATTATTAAATATTAGACTCGGGCATTCAAATTCATATGAACACATTTTCGGCCAAATTTTGGCTATTCATCCATTTGTCTGAAAGATGAATAAACGGATACAAATGAAAACAAATGAAATTAATGTTGTCTGTGCTATTCATCCTTTTGTTCCTAATATATTTCTAGGCTTGTGGCTCACTTCTTGTAATATTTAAAAACAGAAATTCTCCAAATTCCCCAATATGACCCCCATATTAGTATATGGGAGGTTAAATCCTCCCTCCTGCCCCTACCCACCGTGTCACCAATAGGGGTAGGTATTCTAAACAGTGAGCAGCCTGTGTCTATTGCTGTCCAGTAGCTAATCCAATAAAGGGTGACCCCGCATTGGTCCCCCGTGCCCTCCATTTTGGGGCACATCCTAAAGTAATGATCTGCAAGTAGGGGGTATTAAAATAACCGGGAGACCAAGAGTCCACCTCCATCCCCTACCGTGATACCGAGCACCTAGTCAACACCCCACTAAAAACATATAAAATTAAAAACTAATACTTATCATTAGATGTCTTCTTTCTTTTTCCATCTTCTTTTCTTTAGCCCCAAGAAAGGCCAAATTTAAAAAAAAAGCTTTCCCCACCTTGCAAGCTTAGTCTGTGCAGAGCTCTCACGGGGTGAAAATTGATTATTTTTTGGCTGGATTTTGGGGTGGCATGCTTTTTGCTGTCAGCTGGTCCTTTTTTCATTTTATTAGTTGTGACTCAACTTTATGGATTTTTATTTGCCCTTTTGTGAGGCTGAAGAAAAGAAGATGGAAGAATAAAGCCATCCAATGTTAATAATTAACCCTCCACCCGCTGCCAATTAGTGGGGACTGCAGGGAGGGCAGGGACAATAAGCCGGTAGGGGTAGGAAGAAACATTTATCTTCCCTTATTTACTATGTCTCGTTTAGTATTAGCAAGTTGGCAAAAAGACTAAAATTATGAAAGGGAAGAGCTTTTCTTATTTTTTTGTCTATTAGATTCTTAGTAGATATCTCCCTAATCTTTATTGGATTATCATATGAATACCAAAATGGAGCTATCTACTAAATAGTTGTTAACTTGGTAGCTTAATTTGGTAACTTTAAATATGGCAATACCCCAATGGAAACCAGTTAAGGATTTATCTACCAAACTGCTGCAAGAGGCAGCCATAGCACAAATTGGAATTTAATTTGTAAGAATGAAATTCCGAAATTAAAATAATGTCTGCATTTCACCTGAAAATGAACGAATGGACAATATTTGATTTGGATGAAACAACATTTTATTTTGTCTAAAAGTGTTCGGACAAAACTAAAATATTGGCAGCGCCCATGTCTATTAGATATTCTGAAAGTGATAACATATACATGTGTTGTATAACAAGTTCAGTAAAAATCCCCATGAGGTCAACTGTGTATAATTCACTGCCTTACATACCTTTCTGCTTAGCCCATAGCAACCATATTATGTACCAGGACTTGACTGAATATTTTTGGCTAAGCTTTCCAAATTATTTCATATTTTTGGATACACTTTTCAAATGTAATTAAAAGAAAAAAATATTTTAAAAAATGGTATATAAAAAATGTATATCAAATATTATCAAAATGTTAAATCATTGGAAACATTTGTCCAAAAATATGAAATCATTTCAAAAGTTTGGCCAAAATAATAAATTGAGGCCCGTGTCTTGCTGAACTCACAGAACCGAATGAATGTTTTGTTGAATTTCAGAGATCCAGGGTTAGGAGTAAAAGAGAACCCTTAAATCACATTAAGGTATTCTTTTCAGTCTGCAATACAGCCTACAAGGACACCTCTCATAGCTGTCACTCAGACACATTAGAGGTGCTTCCTTTTATGGTCCTGCGGGACAAACGTTCTGCAACCACATTCTCTGTATGAAGATGATGATCACTCCCTATAGGTATTGGGATAATGCATCTCATTCTCTATGAGATAATGCTGCTTGGCGAAGTGTGGTGATTGCTAAACATGTGTAGTAGACTCCAATGCTTCTATATGGGGAAATATTTGATTGGCTGTGATCCTCATTAACTACTTTATTTTAACTTTAGAAAGGGGACCCTAATTTAAATAGGTAAGTGAAGTAAACTTGACTCGCCAGTTGGAGTAAACGTATAAAATTAATAACTTAAAAACAGAGTGTAAAGTCAGAGTCCACACTCCTTGCTTTTGGCAATTCAATAATATTTATTAAGAGGCTAATCAAACAAATAAACAATACATACGAACTAGGCTATTAAATGTTGCTACCAAAACTAGTCATTGATTGAATGTAAAGTAAACTGAATTAACATAGTGAAACAGGCATAGACACGTGATACAGTTATCACTCCATTGATCATCTCCCAAGAGTAAGATAAAAGAGAGCTTGTGGTATTCACATGGCTTTTATCACGGTAGCCCAGGATAGCCCATCCCTCTTTTGGACACACCTCCCTCAGCCAATCCCTTAGGATATAACAGAACAAAAGTGACTCCTGGGGGTAAAGGGATTGCACTGAATGGGAATGGATGAGTTGTTTATCAACAACCAAACTGGTTTTGCCTGGTGAAAAGCCACGTGCTCACAGAGGACTCCATTATTGCATGAGGGTAGAATGGGGCTTGAATCCCTGTATACAATAACATATCATTGGCATACAGCTTGGCTGTTACTCAGTCCCCCCACTTATTACGGTAAGTAAGAACTCTAAAGTTAGTGCATGTTTGTATTTCTAATCTTAGAGTGTTTCTTTAACAGAAGGAAACAGTTTACATTTAGAAATATCTACTGAATCATGAATTGTAGAGAATTAGCAAAGGAGGAGACTATATTTAAAAGAAGAAAAACTACCACAACAAGAGGACATAGTCTTAAATTAGAGGGACAAAGGTTTAAAAATAATATCAGGAAGTATTACTTTACTGAGAGGGTAGTGGATGCATGGAATAGCCTTCCAGCTGAAGTGGTAGAGGTTAACACAGTAAAGGAGTTTAAGCATGCGTGGGATAGGCATAAGGCTATCCTAACTATAAGATAAGACTAGGGACTAATGAAAGTATTTAGAAAATTGGGCAGACTATATGGGCCGAATGGTTCTTATCTGCCGTCACATTCTATGTTTCTATGTTTCTATGAAACAGCAAGTAAAAAAAAAATTAAATATCCCTGATACAGCAGTTTTTTTTCCAGATCTGCTAATTATTCCTTAAAGTTGCAAGTATTTCACAAGACAATTCAGATAAAGAAAACTAGGAGAATAAATGCTAATGTTGACTGTCAAAGAAAGTCCAGGAGAATTTTGGACCGATTTTTTTAAAATTCATGTCCTACAGGTAAACATAGGAATATAAGTATGAAATCTATAACAAATCCTAGTAATCCCATTGTCCTAGGAGGAATCAACATTGTTTTAGAAGTATCATGAAAAGGTACATTTATTTTCTCACTTGTTTAAAGTATATAGCAGGTAGAGAAGTTATTTTTTTAAACACCACTCAGTTTTATTGATCTGGGAAGGATCAAAGGTTAAGTACATCTTCCTAGGAAACAAACATGCAACCCCTAGACACGGTAGTTGCAGTACTAAACCATAAACAGTCTTTGGATTTTGGGACATAGTCATAAAATTGCCTGATTAATAGTTAATAAAACCATTTCAAATCATTTTGCTAAATTTTGTATGCTGAGATTGCAATTTAAATAGTAGTCACAGAATCCAAAAGAGCTACACAAAAGTATATATTTATAGAAAGTACACCCCCATGCTATGTATGCAATAGTATTTTGACACTTTTCATTTAACTATTATGTCAAACTAGTTTGTTTTTTCTGTTCCCCCCCCCCCCCCCCCCACATTATATTTTGGGGTAATTCAAAGATCACACATGTCCTACTACTGCAATCTCTGCATATTTGTATTCTGCTACTGTTTTTGAGTACAATGATACCCCACATGTATACCTTTTCCCCAATTCTCCCCTAAATCAGCCTTTAATAAACATCCATAATCCAACCCTTAATCCAACCTATAAACCAATTTTTAATAAAACCCATAATCTAACCCGTTTCCCTACCCCTGATCCAATTTATAATCCAAACTCTAATCCTATAATCTAATGTATAATTCAATGCTAATCTGACCCGGCATCCTCACTGAACTCACTCTGCACTCCGGGGGATCACTGTGAAGCCTGGCATCTGCACTCAGCAAGATCATTGTGAACTCACTCTGCACTCAGCAAGATCATTGTGAAGCCTGGCATCCTCACTGAACTCATTTGGCACTCAGCATGATCATCATGAAGCCTGAAATCCTCACTGAACTCACACTGCACTCAGCAGGATTATTGTGAAGCCTGACATCCTCACTGAACTCATTCTGCACTCAGCAGGATGATTGTGAAGCCTGACATCCTCACTGAACTCATTCTGCACTCAGCAGGATCATTGTGAAGCCTGACATCCTCACTGAACTTATTCTGCACTCAGCAGGATCATTGTGAAGCCTGACATCCTCACTGAACTCATTCTGCACTCAGCAGAATCATTGTGAAGCCTGACATCCTCACTGAACTCATTCTGCACTCAGCAGGATCATTGTGAAGCCTGGCATCCTCACTGAACTCATTCTGCACTCAGCAGAATCATTGTGAAGCCTGACATCCTCACTGAACTCATTCTGCACTCAGCAGGATCATTGTGAAGCCTGGCATCCTCACTGAACTCATTCTGCACTCAGCAGGATCATTGTGAAGCCTGGCATCCTCACTGAACTCATTTGGCACTCAGCAGGATCATTGTGAAGCCTTTCATCCTCAATTAACTCACTCTGCACTCAGCAAGATCATTATGAAGCCTGGCATCCTCACTAAATCACACTGCACTCAGTAGCATCATTGTGAAGCCTGGCATCCTCACTGAACTCATTCTGCACTCAGCAAGATCATTGTGAAGCCTGACATCCTCAATGGGCTCACTCTGCACTCAGCATGGTCATTGTGAGGCCTGGAATCCTCACTGAACTCATTCTGCACTCAGCAAGATCATCGTGAAGCCTGGCATCTCAGTGAATTCACCTTGCACTCAGCAGGATCATCGTGAAGTCTGAAATCCTCACTGAACTCACTCTGCACTCAGCAAAATCATTATGAAGCCTGACACCCTCACTAAAATCACACTGCACTCAGCAAGGTCATTGTGGAGCCTGACATCCTCACTGAACTCATTCTGCACTCAGCAAGATCATTGTGAAGCCTGACATCCCCACTAAGCTCATTCTGCACTCAGCAGGACTATTGTGAAGCCTGACATCCTCAATGAACTCACTCTGCACTCAGCAGGATCATTGTGAAGCCTGACATCCTCATTGAATTTACATTAGACTCAGCAGGATAAATGTGGAACTAATTACATGCATTTGTCAGTATTACTCCATATACAGCCTGGAATGATATGCCCTGCATTTTAACTTCCTGTTTGTGGAAAGAACTCTGAATATATAGCCACTAGTTAAAGATAATAATAATACAATTTACTTTTATATTACCCTAATTAATTTGTTGTGGTCAATATTTATTACTATTATTGCTCAATAAAGTAGAACTCATTTTATTACCCTGAAGAAAAGGAAAATTTGAGCTGACAATGCCAGAAATTGCATTTGCCTAAATGGTGTTTAACAGGTGTTAATATCAGTACATTAACCAACTGGGCTATCTCAATGATATAATCATCAGCAAATATTTCAACCTTGACTCTTATGTCTTGATATCTTGTTTCCTATGTACATTAAATTCTCTTTAAGATTTTTTTTTACCTTGTGGCATATATTAAGTGACCTTCGATTTACACAAATACACAGATAGTCATGCACAGTTTGATATTTAGTGGCTTGGCAAATGATATTTTTGTCCTTGGAGTTCAGTCTATCACATCTAGTATTATCGATCCAGACTTCTTTATAAAAGCCACTTCACCATATGTACAAATTAATTCATGATTCCAGTAATTACAGAAGTGGAAACAAATCTTCCCAGATCAATAAACTGCTTTATTTTACTTTACAAGGGCCCAGGACAGGAGATCATGGCTTTTTTTTTTGTGAACGGTTCTATTTTTCAAGGTAATTAGTGGATGTAGATCAGAATGACCTAGCAGCGGAAATTGTAATTTTAAAATATGTGTGCAATGATTTCTGTCAACACAGTCATATTCATATATGCCTCAAATAAATATATATATAATAGACACACCCTGATAATTGACGCCTGTATTTAACCCCTTAAGGACACATGACATGTCTGACATGTCATGATTCTATTTTATTCCAGAAGCTTGGTCCTTAAGGGGTTAAAGGTTAGATTTTATATATATCTATATATATATATATATAGATATATATAAAATCTAACCTTTAAATACAGGCGTCAATTATCAGGGTGTGTCTATTAAAATGGAGGATACTTTTTCCACAACTTAGTAGACTCAGAGATAATTTTGTTAAGAACTGAAATTCGTCCATATTTTGGCTGATCGGGTGATAAGTCGAATTACCGAACTCCGAGTCAAAATGTAGCTGAATAACAAAGCAAATAAGACGAGTAGTGGACTATGTTTTATGATTCATGAGGTTTAACATCTCCCTTTGGCCCCACTTGCTATGTGGCATGTAGGAGCATGCATACTAAATGTTAAAAACATCCTTGGTGATGGAGCCTGTGAAATAAGAGGGGGGCATATTTTCCTGATGCCCCCACTTTTCCTGATGCCCAAACCATCAACCTTAAAATAAGCAATAGGTGTGGACAGATCATTAGCCCCCTTGTGGCCAGGGGGTAAGGGCTTTTTAATAAAATAAATGGGGGGACATCCTTATCTCCTGCTAAGGCCATGGTGGGGGACCAGCATTGGGTGGGGCTTAATAATAATAATACCTACCCCGCTCATACTTAAAAGTGAGGGGATAGCAATACATCTAATACATGTAAAATAAAAAAATCATAAGTACCAATCAGAAGTCTTCTTTCTTCTAATTCTTCCAATCTTCACCCCCCTTCACTCCCCCCACCCCCCCCAAAAGAGAAATGTGAGAATGGGCAAAAGCTTAGAGAAACTCAATAGTTTTTTTTTAACTATTTGTGTGTGGGCCGCTAGCATTGCCAGCGGGTAAATAGTTTTGATTTTTTTTCTTAAATCTGAGCTGTCTGGTGGCACGTAGGCATCTATGGAGAGCATCTGAATAAGTGCATGCAAGCTCTCCATTATTTCCAGCAGTACCATATGTGCAGATCTGCTACAATGCTAAAATCAGACAAAAGACAGTTCCTAGGTGTAATAAGTAACTGTGAACTAAAGAAATAAAGAATCTCTAGTGAACTTAGGGCCTACGTATGTACGCATGTATGTATTTGTGTATGGGTGGCAAAAAATGTTTGTGTTTCTTTGTTGTTGTCTGTATGTGTTTGTTTACGTGTAAGTACATATATTTTATCCCACATCCCACAGAATATTTCTGATAATTCAGCGGCTGTAAAAGAAAAATGAATAAAAAAACGTTTTGTAAAAAATGATGTTTGGGATTTTACTGGCCTGTTTTCATCACTCAATAAAAATTAAATTACAAAAAAAGTTCTAGGCACAAGCTTCATATAACATGTTATTTGGAACAAAATATCAGAGATCTATTTTAAAATAAAAAAAATAAATCTTGTGTCTTGTATAACAATATATAATGTTTATTCATACCAAAAAATAAATATTTCCTTTAAAATGGAAAATATAAACAAAGTGGTGATTCATCCCCAGCTCCCCACAAGAACTTATAGCAGAAAAGCTAGCAGGCATCTTTTTGATCTTTAACTTGTTTGGCATTTTATACCGAAGACAAGTTGATGTCCTCTGTTTTTACCTTCGTCATCAGATCTGTCAGTGCCTCAAAGTCAGAAAAATAAAATCCTTTCTGTGTCTCTTACTCGCAGACATTGTGAATGACAAACCATGTTTGGTGTCTCTTTCATGGAGTTATCAGGCTCCTTGTTGTCAAGGATAGTTAGTTAAAGGTAGAAAATTGGAAAATGACCCCTTAGTAATTACAGGATTTACATAAATAAACGCTGATAGCACAAAACATAGCGAATAATATGCTGTGGGGATCATCACAATCACTCGTCTCCTACTGACAAAGGAGGCTAACTTGGAAACTCACAATTATGTAAATTAGACTAATGCCAGCTCCTCATTACTGTCATGGTGGTGGAGGCAAGAGCACATCCTTTTCAGACAGCTTGATGCTGGGCCGGAAGCCAAAATGTTTGGCTTTGCTGATATAGAATCTTAGTCAACAAAAAGTAGCATCTAACAGTAATACATCAGACGGATCCATCGCAGGCAGACCTGAAACCTAATGGACTGTGAATCCAATGTCTGGACTAGAGGCTCTCATCGGTATTGACCCATAACAAGCCACTTTGGCCAATTCCATAGAAATGGATTAGAGAGGCTTTTTTATTTTCAGCTCAAACGACTCAAAAAAAAAATGCTCTTTGTTTTTATTGATAACAATAGATGCCACGGTAATTACCTAAACTGGTACATTGCTTGGGGATTGCAGAAATTTCTTATTAGACTTTCTGCACTGTGTTATTTATTGTTTTTGTTCCAAAGGAAAAGAGAAAAATTATTATTTTTTTTTCATTTCTTATGAAATTGTTTGAAATATAATTTGAAAAGATTACAAATAAAAGACAAACACTTAACAGCTGTGCATGGACTTAGGAACAGAACAATTTTGCCAACAAAAGTAAATTTGAGTTTAATTACTATTATTAAACTGTACGGTTATTTAGTTCCCAACCAAAGAAAAAAATTCACAATAATAAAAAAAAAATATATATATATATATATATATATATATATTATTTTTATATATATGTATACATGAAATTGAACAGTATTTTATTCTGAATTTTTTTTTTTAATCGTATGTAGCTTTGCAAACACATCACATCACCCTGTGTCTCTATGCAAGGCTTATTTTTGTGTGTAGAGAAGCATTCAAACTTCTAGGGATTTACTTGTCAAAAGCAAATGAGACGGCAACTCCAACAGTTATTCTGGAAAAGGTACTCAGGAAACTCCATTTTTGCAGCAGATTTTATATTCTACTTATTTATTTTTTAAAGAAATGTTATCTGCTACTGCATGTGGAATTTATTTTTTAAAGAAATGCTAAATGCTACTGTATGTGGAATTTATTTTTTAAAGAAATGCTAAATGCTACTGCATGTGGAAACAAAATGCATGTTTTACCCTTGCTGGAACGTAACGAAATGCTGTATGTTTTTTTCAGTGCCGGAACAAGTAACTACGTACAGGCATATAATGGTATGGCAACAGCTATATGCCATTTATTATTATGTGATGGAAAACATAAATATTGTTCACTAAATAAATAATTGTAATAATGTGACAACAAAAATGGAGGATAGCTGAGCTTTGTCGAATGTCCATAATTCTAGACAAGTAGAGTCAAATTGTGTAGTATGTTAATCTAGAGAAAACAAAACTGGCAATATTTAAGCAAACATCTGATCTGGAGCAATTTCTTAACTCGACTGTAGTCACAGCTCACCTATGTATTTACCTAAGCTCTATTCCTGACCCTATAGTGTTAAGAGTGCTGGCCAACTCTAGCCACCCTTAAATGGTAAGAAAACATACCTTATTAGAATGGATGAACTCAGCCAATTGGCTATGATCATCAAGGAAGTGGGACGGGACCAAACACCAGCCTGGCCAATCAGCATCTCCTTCAAGAGATGAATTGAATCTATGTATCTCTTTGGGGAAAGTTCAACATCTCAGTGCAGAGAGTGGAAACGATGGACGGCAGTGCTACACACTGTGCAGCACTGACCCAGTAATCTCCTCTTGTGACCATCTGAGGAGCGGTCACTGTAGGTGTCCCTAGGCTTTAATGTAAACACTGAATCTTCTCTGCTTCAGGGTTAGGATTTGAATTAGAGTGAGGCATTGGGATTACGATAATGATTAGCGTTAGGTTAAAGTTGAATGCCTAAGTTTATATAAAGCCTGGGTATTGAGTAAGAGCCATACCAAATAAACAGTAGAAGCAAACATACTCTGGTGCCTATCTAATATAAAGGAATTTATTACAATCACACATCAGTTTTGACCCAGAATGTTCAATGGTGTCAAAATTGTGCACTTCATCGTATAACGTACATTCATCCCATATGTGACATATGCAGCTAAATCCAACAAAGAATATAGTTTACTGCACTTACTATTTGCTTTTTGCAATGATACTTAGTGCCAAATATCGTAGTATGCGTGCTGTTTTCAGAAAGACCAATCACCCATGCCTCAAAGCAAAGGTTAAATGATCAAGGCACTTTGTAAGTAATGCATCTTTCTTTTCACATCCAGCATTAGTTAATTCCAGGAAAACTGTCTTTCACTGCAAGATTAATGGCAGGACATGTGTACAAGCCAGAATAAATGTATTATATTATGTTGATAGACTCCACCACCATAAATTTAATTGGACATAGGTTTAGGTCTGTGTTGACAGAAAGCTGTCTGCAACGATTAGGGGCTATACATCAAATTGAGCATTACTCGCGGAATCCTAAGTCCTGCTCTTGCTAGTGTTTGGAGTTTTAAAAGAGATTCTTAACAATGTGCAAAGGCATCAAAAACCCTGACTTTTCCAACACCCTGAGAGTTATGTATATGAAAGGACACAAAGAAGCACCGTAGAATGTCTTATTCCCAGGTGACATAGACTAAAGCCTTCAAGGAATTCTCTGATACCTGGGATATAATTTAATGGATACTTCTCAGGCTACTATGTCACTTGATCAGACAGTCTGTGAACCTGGGATCCTGTGAATGAAAATAACTAGACCACTCGCCTTTTCTCTGTGTGTTTATTTTGGTCTGCGGGCACGGTGACATGCAGGGAGGGTGTTGTTTGAAGTTTATGCTCTTGTTCCCTAGGTGCAGACCGTATGTCAGACCTCACAGCTATGCACCTGCAGTAGACCAAAAAAGAAAATATCTGTAGGAGACATACTGTACATTCACGAACATCTGTGCATGCAGGTTACTGTGGCCAAGAGGGAAGAATTTTAATGCAAAACAGCTCAATTTAGATAATTTGTTCCAAAACATAGCCATGCCAGTAGAAAAAAAAAAATATGAAAAGGTCGTAACTTTTTCATGCTATATATTTTCTTTAATGTCACTTATGCTATTACAGTATATTTGCCTTGGAACAAGAAACACGTTATCAAGTCCTAACTCTCTACTGTCTCTCTGTAAGTCAAAAGAGACTTGGTAGATGCCTTCAGGAAAAAAATTAAATGAAAAATAAAACAAGGAAAAATATTTATCAGTCAATTGGACAGTATGGTATTATCTACTATTGACAATTACCTTTTCATCAGAATTTTTTTTTAGAAAACTCGCAAATAATTAAGGTAACACTTGTAATAGTGTGCCATTGCAGTGAACAGTCCTTGATAATTTTCTGAAATGGTGCATGTTATGACAGCACTGGGTAGGGTTTTCTAAAATAAATAAATATAAAAATGCATATCAAAATCCATCTGGGAATTCTGTGTCTTTAAGTGCCCGAGAATGAGTCTTGTCAGTATATTTAAAGGAAATATCTATATTTGACTACATATTATGAACAGAATCCTGCTGTAGAGGTTGCAACTATTGTAGAAGAGTCTAAAAAGACACAGTCAGACACACTGCAGTCGCGAACAGAGAACAAAATCAAGAAAAAAGTCTTCCTTTTAGAAAGGAAACAGTCGTTCTTGACAGATCTTTTGGATTTTGATCAGTCGGCATCCATGTTTTTACATGTTAATAGCTTATTATTCTGTCTGTCAAATTGTATTTTATAATATTTAGGTACTATGCATAACACTGCATAAATTGTTGGTGATGAATCATTAAATATTAATAATGCAAATTTATAATATATAGGTTACTACTTGAAAATGTTCTATAATCAAGGTTGATAAAAGTAATGGTAAGGAAAGGAATATAGCGTAATTGCCATATTTTGTGTGGATTTAGGTTTTCTATTTTGTATTTTGCTCCGAGGCAGCAACCAACAGAAATGCACATAAAAATAAATTTATTCTTTGGATAAAAATCAAAAACACATTATAGACTCTTTTCATCCATTGTACAGTTGAGCTTGTGTAAAACTTTTATAAATCCTGTATCTTCTTTGCAATCCCCAGAAACTGACTGAAGTCAAAATCAATAATTTCAAAATGATTCCGCTGCTCTACACAATTTCTATGCATCTCTTACGGTCTCCTGTTGTGTTTTATTGCTTGAAGCATATGATCTGGTGAAGAGGTATAACCAACCCTTTTGTGAGTATGTTTAAGCACTTTGGCTTATCCTTGCAGAGCTGTTCCACGACCTCTACTGCTTACAGCTGACCTTTTTGCCCTGCTCGGTTTTGATCCTCCACAGCCAAACTTGTTTAGGTTTTTCCCTGACAAGAATAAGTAACAAATTATTCTGTCTCCTGATGATGTGCTCCAGAATTTTTTTGATCTTTCTTTAGCAGTCAGACTCTTAACTTCCTTGTAAACTGAGGGAAATGTAAATATATGTTTTATTGAGTGGCCTACGAACTCCTGGCAGGGCAATTCGTGTTTGTTCCATTTACTGCCAATCATTTGTAATGTTTTAGTCAATGCAAACTTTATTGATTGACAAAATTATACTAAAAAGACATACATGCTGATCTACTACTTGGCTCTAATACTATTCATACTCAAAAAGGCTAATATGAGAGATTTAATAGGAATATCTAGAAACTGCAATACTAGTTCTCATTTATTCTTTTATGTTAGTATGTACAGAAATTGACCAGAAACATTGGCTCCCTTCACTAAACATAGAAATCAGTTGACTTTGCAGATCTGGACTATTTCAAGTCCTAGCAGCGGCTGCTGCTCCTGTATAGTGTAGGGAGTCACCTGCTTCTGTGGCCTAGTAGAAGGTTAGACAGAAAGCTGGTATTCTTTTTGTGCCACCAGTAAATGCACTCTTCACTTTCAGCCAATATGAAGACACATCTTGAGATTAGGGTCAGATAAGATGGGATAAAAGGATTTTGCAGAAATGGTCACTGAGCTTAGTATATTAACTGTCAGGATTACTAGTTGATCCAGTACGCATAAATAGTATCACACCTAGGACTAAGGAAAACGTCTAACGGGACCTTAGAATGGCGGGACTTAACGTACCCAAGAATAGTCAAAATACTTGCCAAGGTTAGGGATTCAGAATGAGACACAACGATGAGGGAAAGCCAAAAGTCAAAGATACCAGAAGTCAGGGAAGTCAAAATGAAGCCAAAGTCAAAAACCAGAATCATACAATCAAGAACACACTCTCAGATAACCAACAAAGGGAAACCATGACAGGGCACTGATCAAAACGCAATTTGGGTTTAAATAACCCTCTTAAAGCTGTAATTTGCTGTATGTGGCCTCTGACCCTAAAACGTGCGTACACGTCTATGACGTGACGTCGCACGCGTATAAGCGCCATCTTTAATGTGGGCAAAGGCTATATCCCAATTAAAACCGGAACCGCAGCGGCCGGCGTCTCTAGGACCGCCGCACACGCTGGGGACCGGGATGGAAGGAGGTTATATTATGTATATGTTTTGCACTATTATTATTATTATTATTTAGAAAGAGCCCACAAATTCTGCAGTGCTGTTCAATGGGTGGATTAACAGATAAATATTTGTAACCAGACGAGTTGGACACACAGGAACAAAGGGGGTTGAGGGCCCTGTACAAATGAGCTTACATACTAGTAGAAGTGTGGTATACTGACACAAAAAATAGGGGTAGGGTAGAAAAGTATGCTGCTAGAATAGTTTTCACTAAGGCCTTAGTGGGTTTAATTTTGGATGACAATTCCAGGAGAGGAAGCAAGGGGCAGGGAGGGATAGCTATTTACAGTTTAAGTGATATGCTTTCCAGAAGAACTTAGTTTTCAATAATTTTTGGAAGGAATGAAGACTGGGTGAGAGTCTAATGGAGCAGAAAAGGGAGTTTCATAGGAACGATGCAGCCCTAGAGAAGTCAGAGGTGAGCATATGAACAGAGGATAAATGCACTGAAAGGCACATTTTCTTGCCATTTGGTTCACAAACCAAGTGGGAAAAAGTAACCAATAATGGGAAAAACAGCAGGAGCAGTAAAAAATAAATAAATAATCTGAATCTCAAACTGAAGCAGACATGCTTTGCCATTGCATATTTTGGGTGGTTTGTGATTTGAGTACATTTTGACCCAGACTATGGGAATTTGACCAATCCTCTGAGTTTGGAATTTTTAGATCAGGAATTCAACCTTAAGCTTAAATTTGGATAAATTGCAGTTGAGATCAAAAATGATTATCCAAGTCTACTACACTATTGATCATATACATTGTTACCTATTATTCTTGTATCCATCTTTGGCTGTTTGCTGTCCTTGAAGTCATTCCTTTGAGGTCCTCTGTTCAAGTCCTCAAATAAAGAAGGGATGGACGCTAAGTGAGATGGATTTAGATGACACCCATAGCTGCTTTGCCTGTATATGATCTTGTTCATTGATATTAGTGTTGGATTGTCACGTTTTGCTTGTTCACCGATGCATATTCAGGATACTGGTCCGGAATTGGTTACTGTAGTTGCAGATCCCTTAGAAAATGTAAACATAAATTTACAAAATCATGCGGGTAAAATATGATATGTCTACAAGCCATATTCTCTACATTATATATTATTAGTAGCAGTATTAGTAACATTTATTATAGTGCCAACGTTTCATCAAAGATTTCGATTTCTACATTGTGGATAGTTACAGATAGGATAGACATACGTCAGCTAGACAATTTATCTGAAATGCCACCAAATTGTTGAGATGCCGGTGGAGTTTCCCAGAGCCTTGCCTGTAATGGCGGTTGCCATGTGCTTCTCTATATGCAAGCTTAACAAAATCTTCACTGATTTTTGGTAGAAGCTAACTCAATGGCAACTATTTCCTGCTTGACAGGTGCAGCATAACTACTTACCCCAGAGATCTTCTATTCTGCCCCAATGCAATACACAGGCTCCAGTAAAAAGTCTGGCATGAAAAATGCAGAGGAGGTAGCCACGCCGCAGGATGGCGGAAGGTAGATCTGGCACATCACGAACCATGAACAACATTCCTGACCAAACCCAAGCGGAGTGCCGGTGATCCGCAGGATCTCACACGAAGACTGCGGTGTTCAGCACTTATACTGCAGGATATTAAGGCCCCATTCTGCTTTGCACATTGCATTGAGGCTGGCAAGTTAGACTCTGCGACCCATTCCAGGTACAAGCTATTATCATATTACTTTCAGACACCTCCGCTCACGACCATCATTAAGCCTGCTACAGAGGTTCCCATGGAGGGCCACTATTTGACCCCTGCAGGGATGGGGGCCAGGGGGAGGACAATAGATCCCCCCCTTATTCTAATTTAGGGCCCCCACCCACCGCTCAGGGGTGGGAGTCAGGGGGAGAACAATAGGTCCCCTCGTATTGATATTTAGGGCCCCCACCCGCCGCTCAGTGGTGGGGGCCGGGGGAAGACAATAGGTCCCCCCCTTATTCTAACTTAGGACCCCCACCTACCGCTCAGGGGTGGGGATGGGGGGAGGACAATAGGTCCCCCCCTTATTCTAATTTAGAGCCCCCACCCGCCACTCATGGGTGAGGGCCGGAGGGAGGACAATAGTTCCCCCTCCATTAGTTTACTTTAGGGCACCCACCCGCCGCTCAGGCCGGGGGGGAGGACAATAGATCCCCCCTTATTCTTCTTTAGGGCCCCCACCCGCCACTCAGGGGTGGGGGCTGGGGGGGTGGACAATAGATTCCCCCCCTTCCTTATTTTACTTCAGGACCGGGGGGAAATAGTTTTTTTTTTTTTTTTTTTACAGTGAGCAGCCACAGGCTGCTCACTGTTTAGTAGATAGCGTTTTAGTAGATAGCGGTATAGCGAGTAGGGGCAGAATTTGGTAATACTAAGTAATTTTAACTTCGTATTAGTAAATGTGTCTGAAAGACCAATTTAGGTTTTTCAGCCTTTTGGTAGATAACTCCTAACTTAGGGAGTTATCTACTAAGCGACTGCAAGAGAAGTCCCGAAGTGCCGAAGTCCCGAAATGGCGAAGTTCGGAAATTCCAAAGTGCCGAAGTTTAGAAGTTGCCGAAGTTCCGAAGTGTCGAAGTGCCGAAGTGCCGAAGTTCCGAAGTGTCGAAGTGCCGAAGTTCCGAAGTGTCGAAGTGCTGAAATTCCAAAGTGCCGAACCGAACCAAAGTGCCGAAGTCTCGAAGTTCAGAATTGTCGAAGTCCCGAATTTCAAAAATCCCGAACTGAACCAAAACTTTTCCCCATGCACATCTCTAAGATTGACCAAAAATAAATAAATTGTGGTTTTATATTGTGTTTAGGTTGTCAGTTAGATATGTATGCGATTTGCTTGCCAATGTTTGAATTCATGTTTGCGGCTCTTGATGATCCGTTTTCTTTTGACCTTGCTGCAGTGCGACATTATTTGTCATAGGTTGTTTTTTTTCAGTACTTGTTAAGTGTGGGGTGACTACGTCTTCAAGTAGCTCAAACATTGAGATATGATAGAGAAAATCATTGAATATTTTTAATTATCTGCACGCGAGTCACAGAAAGACTAGCTCCACCTTTCACGCTAGTAGATAAATCAACCCAATAGTCTGAAATAACATGTAAGAAAAGATATAGAGGTGCCAAAACAGGAAATTATTGTCAAATTTATATACTGGTATTTTATTTTTTCGGTAACTTATTAAACAAATAAAGAATTAAATATTTTTTAGTTATACGCTGAAGATTTGATTACATTCTTGTACTATCCCATGATAATAGTATTAAAAGTGTATTTTACAAAAGCAAAACTTAACTTAACTTAAATAACAAAATAAAAGATCTTGAAATGTTGCAGGGGGCTGTCATGTGCAAAGGTGGCATATGACCTCATGTAAAGTTAAAATATACAAATTTATCAAAAACCCTGAAAGTAGCCCACTGCTCCATGATTAAACATTCTATAGTGTATATCTTCTTTACATAACAGAAGAGGCAAGATGATGTAAATTTAATGCATTTTCTTGATAATATAGCACTGTTGAACCTCTTTCAATATTAAACCTATGAACATTTTTTTCCCTAGCCCCATGAATAAAAACATGCTAAAGGGAAACAGGATTGAATAAAATTATGCTTTGTTTTACGGGCACGGTTCTAAAGATAAGAACTGTATTCTTTTTCACAATCTTCATATGCAACCCACTGTAGAACTTTTTTTTTTTAAAAGGAACATTTCTCCAAAAATAAATTTTTGGTACATCCATTTCAGCTAAAATAAGATTGGAATGCAAAAATCGATAATGATATTCAATGATTTTATATATATATGTATAATTTTTTTTTTTAATTAAAACTATTTTTTTTTAGATATTCAGCTTAAAACTCTTGCTGTTGATATGTTCTTTTCTCCGTTTTAAACCATTGACTTCCACTGTAAAGCTCAGCATTTATGCCTAATACATGGACAAGATAAAAATATAATGATATAAAGGATATGCACTTCTATGTGTTGTCACATTTTCTGATATGTTGATACTGACAGCAAACCTATCTCTGCAATTCTCCCTTGGGTGATAAAAGATTTGAGATCTCCCATCCTGCTCACTTCCACTCATTATGAGGAATTCTTTTCAATTCTTCCGTATGTTATTCCTCCCAAAAAAATAAAAAACATTCTCTTGGCACAAAACAGAGTTATGGTTTATCATATAATAAACAGGTAAAGAAAATAATTAGTGGGGGGGAGGAGGGGGTGAGGATGATTGTTGAAATTTTACTATTTTTTTACTCCTCCTGTTTAAATGTAAAAAGTCAAAAGTGTCCTGTAGGCAATTTTTAAAGTACTGTCTTTGCGGATTGAATTTAAATGGGTCAGCGAATATTACTCGCAAAAAATACTGCATGTTAAATTGTGGCAAATTAAATCTGACAGCAAAAGTAACACTAAAGCGCAATGGATTTAGAAAAGAACAGCTACAAATGCATCATTTTGATGAATTTCATGGTCTTTTTTTAGGTAGGAATTTACCATACACAGCATGGAGCTATGAATTACCTATATAAGTGTAATAGCATTGCATACAGAAAATTCTCAAGTGATATAAAAAGTAACAGGTTTCAAGAACTCATATACCTTAAGGTCACGGGTTCAAATCCCAGCAGCTCCACTCATCCTTTCATCCTTTCAAGGGCAATGAAATGAGTATCTGTTTGGTAACAGTAATATTTCATAATATAAAAAATACACGGATCATCTACAAGAAGCAAAGCATGGAATATTAGTTAATGATTAGTACCACATTATATTCTACATATTTGTTAGCCAGCATGCTCATAGACATTAATTTATTTTTAATACAAAATGCGAGCAACAAAATAAATCCATAAAAAGATAGTCCATATAATATAAAGTACTAAAAATGGACAATAAAAAGAACAGAACAATAATAGCAGAAACTATAAAATATATATCAGGTGGTCCTCACTGTCACGGTTCTCCCCATGCCATCCAAATGGCTAGGCGTGGCCAATCCACAAGTGCCAAACAGTGGACTTGAATCCTGGGTCCTTCTGTATTCTAAGCTTGCTCTCCTGTCTCTGAGCCACTTCTGAACTTATGGTTCTAGCCCTGTTTACCTGGCCTTGTCTGCAGCACTAGGGGGCTGGACCTCTCCTTTGATTACTATCTATATCTTTAAGTCTACTTGTGGCATCTTGCAAATTGTCTGCTCTTTATCCAGCTATATAACACTGCGGGCACTGAGGGCAGTGCCAGTTCATTGTATTTTGTTTCCTGTTTTCTGTTACTGTTGCTTAGGACCTACTTGACTTGTGACCCCTGCTTGTGGAATCTTCGTTATTGCCTGTCTGCTGCCTGCCCTGACCTTTGGAACCATGTCTGAATACTCTTCCGGATTTGCATTTGTCTGTTTCCTAGTACCCCGTTATTGTTACTGTCTAAGCCCTCAAGCACAGATTCACAGTCCAGGTAGCTTTTTACCTGGTTACCATGGGTTGTGTTTATCTGCAAGGGTGAGCATACATCTCTGCACTTCGGACTCCAACCAAGGTAAGACCATTAAACTCACTTTGCAACCTACCTGTTTTGCGATGGCTCGCACTTAACAACCAGCTCTCTATCGTGGGGATTGAAGGGATTCCTCATGTTAGAGAGCTGATCTATGTTCGGGGCATTTAGACAAGCGCCCCAGAGCAGGGAATCCATCTAATCCAGGCTTCTTCAAACTCTGGCCCTCCAGATTTTGCTGAACTACAACTCCCATGATTCTATGAATGAAATAAATAGGCTGAGAATCATGGGAGTTGTAGTTTAGCAACATCTGGAGGGTCAGAGTTTGGGGAAGCCTGATCTAATCTATGTTCGGGGAACACTTCCTGAACATAGATTTGAGGGATTCCCTGCTCTGCTGCGCTTGTCTATGCTTGGAGGAAATTTCCCCGAACATAGACCTGTACTGGTGCTCATGTGCCTCACTTACAGTCCAATTTTTTTTATGACCAGGTCATAAGAATGGAACCAGGTCGGTAAGTGAGAAGAATCTGTATAAGTGAACATAAAATTGATCTTTGAAAAAAAAAAAAAAGACAGACAAACCAAAAATTTTATAGTTTTAAATAAGGAGGGGGCTCTGTAATACTGATAAATATGTGGCTTGATTGGGATATCAAAATGGACTTGGCCAGGTACAGAGGTTTAACTAGAAACCATGGGGCCCTGGTGTGAAAATTGCCCTGGGAACCCCCCATACATCTACCTCCCACCCCATACATCCCTGCCCCCCCACACATGCAGAAAAACAAATACACAGTCACATACATGTAGACACACATACATACAGACACACACATACATACACACACACAGAGACCCATACATACAGACATACATACATACACATAGATGCACACACACAGACATGTAGCAACACACACACATACAGACATACAGACACACAGACATACACACACATACATACAGACACACACTCAAGACATACAGACACACAGACATACACACACATACATACAGACACACACTCAAGCACATACACACAGATACACTCACAGACACACACACATACACACACTCAGACACACACATACACACACATAAACTCAGAGACACACACATACACTCACAGACACACACACACATTCAGACACACATTCACATACACACTCACACACATACACTCACAGACACACACAAATTATTCATATTTTTTTAAATTTAAAAATGTCCACCCAGCCTCCCTACATGGAGAGCTGGCGTGGATCTGTACCTGGGGTCCAGTGGGGCATCAGTGCGGTGGGCAGCTGTGTTCCCGGCAGAGACAGCGAGGGAGCTGTGATCGCCCTACCCTGCACCCTCGTGCTGAGCGGGCTGTCTACTGATGCCGGGAGCCGGAATATGATGTCAAACTCCGGAGAACACAGCTACCTCGCAGTCTCTGCCAGGAACACAGCTGGCCGCCGGGGGGGAGCTCCATTAGGTGGCCACCAGGCCACCTTTTGGGACCCCGTATGACAGGAGGAACACAGGTGGCGGCATCCTGGTCTGAGAAGAAGTGCTCTCTGAGTGAGCACTTCCTGACACACTGCTCGGCCACGCTACACACAGGCAGGAAGGGAGCAGTACAGCTCTCACCTCCTGCCAGACAGCCACGGACCTTGGCCGGTGCTCTGTGACTGTGGTAGGTACACCACTGGCCAGGTAGCTTCTGATCTTATTTAAATGAACATGCAGGGTTATCCAGTGGGCCCTTTTTAGAAGGCTTTGTACCCCCTCTGGAAACTAAGTCAGCTGTTTCTCTATTATATGTATATACAAGTATTCACACAGTGACATGATCCTGACGGGGATAACTCAAGGTACTCCTTTGTATAGGATCCTCTTTTTTTCTTACCTGTTCTCTCTTGTATATTTTCCTTTTTAAACTCCAATTCCTATTAATGTTATAAGACGTGTCTGTGATATTAAATCGAATGCAAAATACTTTCAGAAATGCAATAATTGCAGACAAGGTTTCATTTCTACTACCATGCCTGTTTGTATAAAGCAGCATTGTAAGTCTTGGTTCTTTTGCAAGATTTTATTACCGTCTAATAACCTCCATTTTTTTTCATTTCTGTATCCCTCTAAATATTTTCTTTTTATTCTGTTCAATAAAAACCTAATTTACAGCTACATTTTGCTAAGGAGTCTGCTTGACATGGTTTGTAACATGATTTGAATGACATTGGTTTGTACAAAATTGGCTGTGTGGAATTGTACCTGCATTTGTGAAATGTTCTAAAAAACTGTAGCCGGTGTCTCTGGTCATATTAACCACCACCACAAAAGAATATTTGTTTATTACAGCAATAAGACTTCCCTGAAAGGTGCCAGATACCAAAAATGATTGCCATTCCACAATAGAAAAACAAACTCCATGTCAAATTATCTTTGGTTACTGAAAAACATAATCAAGGATGCTAAAACATTTTATGTCCTTTGTTCTGACTTGCTTTGAAATGTCATGCCTATGACTTTAACCAGCTTGCAGGTGACCAAGAAGTAAAACAGAACAAGGCAAGGTTCACAATTTTCCCACATCAATTTAGTTTATAAAGTCCTTGAGGTTAATAAAGCCAACTTTATATTAACATTTCACACTGGGGTTTATTTACTAAAATTGTAATTAAGGAACACTGAAAGAGAATTGAATATACTAGGTCAAAATAGTCAAGCAGGAAAAATACCCGAGATTGAGAATTTTTTCTGCTCATCTGTATCCGTTCATATGCTAATTCTCCTCAATGCATGGTTAACAGAAGATGCCCATATGCGATGTGTGATGGTGTGATGTATAGATAGAACATGAAAGAGGAACCAAACCACAATTGCATTTATCAAATAACATTTAGTGATATCTAAGAATAAAAGGATGTACGTTTACTTTTTTAATTTCAATTATTAATTTAGCCTCTTGAAATACTTCAAAGTTCAGAAAAAAAGAAGAATTAGTAATTGTATAACAATATTAGGTGCACAAAATACAAATTGTCAACAAATTGCAGGTGGACATTTGTAAGAAATTTTCTCATATCCTGGCAATGCAGAAATAGTGGAATATTTTTTTCTCCCCATTATTGAATGAGGTTACAGTGTTATTGTTCTCTCCTATTGGGACTAACGTTCAGACTCACCAACAAAAGATTTACTTCGTCAGGATCTCATGGTTTTAAAAGTTTGCGACTGACCTGCATTTTTATATTAGGACTCCCCCACATGAAAAACTGGGATCAACACAATGGTGGGTGATCCAGGGAAGGATGGGCAACTATTGGCCTGGTGGTAGGAATAAGTATAAGTTAATGGCCTTTTGTGTAGGCAAAATTTAATGGTCTCTATGTGGATGTTCCTAACTCACACTGTGATATATGATTTGACCAAAGGGAGAGAGCTGTAGTTGCAAGATGTGATATCATATGTCAATGGAAACTCCATCAGTATGACCTGCTCAACATGACCAGTTTGCAATGCATGCATAAGAGACACAAATTCAGTTTCTCATGATTTATTTGTCACACCTGAAATGTACATATGTTATAAATTGCATAAGCACTACCTCTTTTCACTCTGTGCTCACTTCTTAAAACATCCAGCGACATCATTGATACTCGTCATCACCTGGTCAACACAGTCCATCTGGAAATATACCAGTGGGCCAGTGCTGAGAACATTGAGATTGTGGTCTGACAGTCCATGCACAAAGCCACACAGTGCTAAGCTAGCAAGAATTCCCCCACAAATCCTGGTTGCTACCTAACATTTGCAGTACTGTGCCAACTGACATCCCACAAAACCTGCTATTTTGGTCCACAGATGAATGGTGTGAAGCTGCCACCCAGAGTCCCTGTATGGCAGGGGTTACTAATTAATTCTTCCCGTGTAACCCTTTGACATAGTGTACCAACACCTCAAAATTTTTTAGCGCCATATCAAAAACCTTTTCATTAACAGAGCTTAATGTTTTCTTTTTTGGAAAATTTCTATAGATAGTAAACAGATTGTAGTACTTAGGAGCAGGTGTGCTTCTGTGTGGAGTTCGTGTTTGTATATCATTTTAGCATTTTAATACAGGGGTGTGTTTGTATGTTAATTTTATTCTCCTAATTTTATTCTTTTATGTACAACAACAGTGAACACTATATTTTTTTTATTCTTGTTTTTATATATTAACTGCTGTGACGGTAGTCACCATCACTGGGAGCATAAGATGGACACTTCTATTAGATTCCTCAATGACTCCTTTGTTTAAGTCACACTGTACCCATTGTGGGTGCAGAGTGTTTGTAATGCAATTGTTTTGTTTTAGAATACACACATTGACACACATAGTTACACATAAACGCACCTTGACACACAGATACACACACACACTGGCACATACACACACTGATACACAGATATGCATACTCAGATACACACAGTGACACAGGCACACCTTGACACACAGATACACACAAACACACACACACACACACACAGATACATATACACATACACACACACACACACACACAGATACACATACACACAAACACACAAACATACACACAGATACATATACACATACACACACACACACACACACAAATGTCATATCCTGTATATTTGAAGTTACCCTCCTGTTAGGTTACCTTTTTTCTGCAGGAGGGTGACTTGCTTGGAGTGCTGATGGCATGCTGCTGGCTGAGGCTGGTGTGCTGCTGGCTGCTGATGTGATGCTGGCTGAGGCTGGAATGCTGCTGGCTGCTGCTCACTCCTTACTGCTGACTCTCTCCATCCCAATAGGTGCACTCTATATCAGGGAGGAAGTGACAGGCTGTCACTTCCTCCCAGCATCAATACTACTACGGGGGCCCAGTCTCACTTTTAAATAGCTGCAGTGCCTGACCAGGCCCCTGTCCAGCAACACCGATCAGGAAGCCCTAAGTGCTTGGTCCACCTGATGGGCAAATTGCGGTGGAACACCAATTGGGAAAAGCTTCTGTATGCTATTGACCCATGTTGTAATTGCCCCGCCTCCCCCAGATGTAGACAACATAAACATCTCATCTTTGGTGGTGATCTGCTACTGAGACAGTCCACCTCAAGCACTATGTTGATATAATTTGCCTCAAAATAATGGTATACTTTTTAAAAATGTTTTTTTGTTGTAATGTGCTCCACAGGTTTAGAAAAACAGTTTTGAACCTCAAATTTGGTAATGTACACACACAAGCCATATTTTTCTAATAGGGAACAAGATACATTTGGTGGAGATGAAAGAGCATTGCTTTATATTCTACCTGTAAAAAAGACTATTCTCCCTCATTGAATAGAAGAAGTTTTGCCCTCTTCCATATAAGGCCACATATGGCTATATTTCATAATGTTCAAGTGGATGTAATGCTTAAAGGGTTACTCCAAACATTATGGCCTCTTCATTGCACTGAAACTCTGCACATATGGAGTTTAATTAATCTGCTGCTTCAGTAGTGTCATTAGGTGTTCCATGCTGGCTAATGTCAATTCTGTGCAGATGTTTATAAATGGTGATGGCCATGGTTTGACAGCTTCTGCGGCTCTGCAGAAGTCCGAAGCATGTTTCTGGACCACAAGGAATCATCGATGCATGACAAAGACCAATGTAAGGGGGCAAGTCATTGCTAAACAACTTGCTCCATTACCAGGGAACATCTTTAATAAAGATGTTAAAGGACTTTTTTTGCAAAACAAAATCACTGATCCCACACTTAACAGAGTCCACAAGAGCAGCCCTACATGTTTCCTTTAGATTTACTTTGTGTTATCTTGAGGCCCATCTATGAGATCTCGGTACAATATTTCGAGGTGGGACCTCTTCAACTCTGTATACATTTGTGGATAAGGAATCAAAAAATGTCCTTCATACATGTGTTTTTGCATATATGGCTGTAACTTTTCATGCTTTCTCAGATTGACCAGTACCATCTGCCTGCTCTCTCTGCTAACAGGTAAATTATTTGGCAAGAAAGTTTGTACTTATGTTTGTTAAACAGAGTGAAAAAACATGTTAGTGCAATACCTGCAATATTGTTTTATTTTCCTTTAGGTTTTATTGACTTGTATTTAATACATTGGATTGTCAGTGTTATGTATTCCATAAGGCTAATTAAAAAAACAAGTAGATCCTGTTTTATTATATTTTATCCATCAAGTTGTTAGTACTTCATGATGTCCTGTTGTGTTTTTATATTTTGCGTGTGAATTGCTACTAGTGCGCAAGTAACTATTTTCTTTGGTTTTTATTGTACGTGAATTGCTACTAGCTCTATGAGATCCAAATACCATCACGTCATTAGGCAGGTATTGTACCCTCCATGTGATCTATAAAGAGCTCAAGGTAGCTCTGAAAAGCACCAGTGAGACACAATTTGTTCTTGTTATTTTTCTACCAGTATATAGAGAATTATAATATGACATTCCATATATCCTTGCTTTTACTTTTATACATATGAAGACTGAACTGGTCCATCTATCAATATGAGTCTACTGACCTGGAATCACTGTGTATCCTTTTTTTTTTTTGTAAACTACATAGAGTGCAAGAGAATACAGAGAATGGACAACAGCTCAAATAGCTTGCCCTTCGGTGGGTCTGTTACAGAACAACCCTAATGAAAAAATTATGCCACCCAAAATGATGAATGAAGGATGCCACCCAAAAGGTGATGCAAATCCAAAATGCACACTGTCTCTCTCTGCACAAGACACAGCAACCCCAGATGACCAATTCAGCCATGTTATTGTATGTCAGTGATGTACACCCGTTAATACTAAACTGCAAAATACGTTAAGGATTTAAATACATTTCTATTATGTTGTCAGAGAGATTGCCATTTTGCAATTTATGTTACAATCTCTAAATGGATTGTCACCAACTCTGCATCTATGTGTGGAGTTTAGTCCAGTGTTCCCCCACCCAGTCTCCATGGACCACCAACAGTACATGTTTTGTCAGTATCTCCATTTGAATAAAACAGGAAAATACATACATTCGAGACTGTTGATTGTCCATGGATACTGGATTGAGGACCACTGGTTAAGTCCATCACTAAGTAAGTAGTAAAAAGAATAACTAAAAGAGAAAAGGAGATACTTTTCCTTTGAATTATTAGGGTTGTGTCAGAAATATATGTAACATTATAATAATCACATGTCAGATTGTCATGTTCAAGATTAACCTGATTTTCAGAAAAATATTTAATTTGCTAAAATTAAATTTTTTTTTGATGTGGGGATAATTCACTAACCTGTGATAAAACAATGCACTTGGAAAAATACATATTCAGCTCAGATCAGTTGGACATGTGTTCTGCCCCAGCTATTTGACCTATATTACACTAGGTTTTGGTATTTCTTGTGGGTTTTTTTTCTTTACAAATTGAGCAATAAGAATCATGTGACTCTTTCCCAAAACACACAAGAGATATTGCATATTTTGTGTCAAGTGCAAAACATCAATTTAAAAACACCTGATTAACTACAGCCTTGACAGACGTTTGTAAAACCTTAGTTGCAGCTTTTTAATTTTTTTTATTAATGCATAAATTTAGCAAAAATAGATGTTTTGTGTATAGTCGACAATGTACTTGTTTATAAACCTTTGTTCAAGCCCTGTTTAAATCCCATCTCCAGCACTGCTCTACCCTCCTTTACTTTTATATTTTATAGAAATGTGGTTTTTGCTCAAAAGAAAAAAAGCTAAATATCTATTGAAAGTAAATAAAATGAATTTGGATTTTGGCACACTTCCCTTTTCTTTCCACAAAGCATTTAACACTTACTATGCATTTGACGTACAGGCGGCAGTCACTTGCAAAGTAGTCTGGTCTACTGGATTAATAGGCAATGGCGATAGCGTTGAATACTGCTAGGAAACCCATTACATTTATCAGCTCAATGGTGAGTGAGATTTACTTTACATATGCAGTTTATAAATAATTCTCAATAAAGAAATTTAGGAAGCTATTACTATCCCGCTGTGCCGTACCTCTTGAAAATATCAGTAGCTGAGTGTCACTGGGGCTCTTTGCGCAATTTCTATGGGGAAGGTAGGGAAAGGTTATTAATAGAAATAGGCAATTAAAACTTTTATTACCAGTAAACTGCAAAAGCTAATGGCAGTGCCAACATTGGATGAAATAATTGTCACAGTTAATTCTGAACTCCTTAATAATAGTAAACTCAATAGAAAGCATATTACACGCCCCATATCACTCATGAGTGCCCCAGGCCTAAATGACTGGTTATTTGGCTCCCGAGTAAAATAAAATGCAGATTAGTTTTCATCAGAGGTATTGCTTTTAATGTGTGAGAGTATATGTTGGTAAAAATGTCATTTTATGCACAAATGGTCTGATCAGAGAGAGTGGTTAAATATGCCACAGCTGTTAATAAACAAGTAGAAGTTTGAAGTTTTCTTTGAGTTTCTACAAATGATCGGGACGATATGGAAGGTTTGAAAATCAGACAGATGGAATGTGAGAAAGAGACGGTATATACATCCTTGTAACGGAGCTCCCTGTACTCCGACCTAGTACCCTCCGTTAATGGATGCTCCTAGCGCTTCCAGAGGACTACAAGCAGTGCAGCAGACACCACAACCACCGCAGACTCCGCAACTGCTGTATCTTGACTGGAGTCTCGCTGTCTTCCTTCCACCCTGGATCAGCTTCTGTCCTCCAGGACTGTGTGGGAAAGAACTCTTCCTTCCACCCTGTATGGTGGAAGGAGAGCATGTCAGGAACAAGCTCTTAAAAGAGATAAGTGAGTCAAGCTCAGGGGAGCATACAGAGCATAGCAATCCCCAGTGTGATTATAACAGCTCCCTCCAATAACGAGACAAGGCTACGTTTAGAGGGATTAAGAAGAACTGTCTAAACCTTTATTTCCCTTGGGACCAGCCCATAGGGTCACCACAAGAACATTGTTGTGAAACCTCAATAAAATCACAAACAGTCAAACCATAGCAGGCAACACACAGTGACTTATCACAACACAATGGCACATTTTTGAAGAGGTGGGGGAGACAATATTTAACAGTAAATATCTCACCTGCCTGCAGAATTAACAATATGCAAATCTACCCGAATATGTAAATGAACCAGTCTTGCAATTCAGGTAGTGCATATTGCTGTTGCTACCAACAGAGGGCACTAGACAAGCTCCATAGCCAAACCCACCTAGTTGGTAGCAAACCTCAGCAGTACAGGAGAGCAGGCAATACATTTCACAGTACACACACAAACTATAAACAATTACATTACACACACCCTGCACCTATCATGGGTACAGGGTGACTAAAACATAAGATAAATAAAGCAGCCTACATAAATAGTCTGTCTGAAGGTAGACTAGGGGCTTTAAAGCCAAATACATGAAAGAGTCATAGTCACAGGGGAGGAGGCTGGCAAGCAGGCCTCTCCAGGACCAAGTGGCGAAGGGCACTTCGTCACAATGCTCTTCAAGTGTAACGTGTAGGATGAAAAATGTGTTAAAACAGACTAGGCTCCTTCTTATAAAGTGTTAAATACTGTATTTATTCCCATCTCATCTCTATGGTGACTTTTTGATACTATTATAACTACGATAAATACCCTAACGCTTAAAATGAAAACAATCTCTGACACATTAACAAACACACGGAACGTGGGATAATATATCCAACATGATAGCAGACACTCTGAAAAAGTCTCACTTATGTTGATTGACAGTATGAGCATGTGACCACATCATCAATATGTTGGCACTTACCACGAACAAGTAAACACGCTTTGAATATGTTGACAGATAGATGTGATCAAATCTACAATATGTTAACAGACAGTGTGAAAGTATATCCTCATCACCAACAGTTTAGCAGAAAGTATGAGCATGCAGTCACATCTTTACATGTTGACAGCATGAGCATGTGTTGATATCTATAGCAGGTTAACAGTAATGTAAACCAAAAATGATATGAACATATAATCACACCATCAACATGTCAACATATACTGTGAATAAATACCAGCATATTGCCATAAACGTAGGACCAGAGTGAACAATACAAAGCATCACCCCTGACACTTTTTGGCACAGTCCAGTCTATCCTAGCCCAATCCAGCAAACAGGTCCTCATCTAAGCTGTCCTCTTACTCTCTCCCTATTGGCTTCTTGTTGGTCATGGTAAATGACAAGATGGAGGCCCGTGCTGGCTCCTGCCCTTTGATAATTCAGTTCCAGTGCCAATACCAAATAAAAGTCACGGGTCTCTATAGCATACCTCCCAACCTTGACTCAGTGGCATGTCAATAAGCATTATCAAACTATTATCACATCTCTAACATCCAAAAACGTCCTCTCTAACATATCCTTAGACACTCTGAACCCATAATCATGTCTACAACATGCTGGGAGTCCAATCTTGACAATACCTACATTTGTGAACAGTAAACATGTGATCACTACACTAACAGGTTAACATCCAAATAAACATCTGATCACTACCAGTATATTAAGAGGTACACACAGCAGTAATACCAAATACTATAAACTTATACCTATATCTATAACATGTTGACAGAATCAATGCTTTCTATCAGACTTAAAGATCAGAACTAAAGGAACATTATAAACTAAATGAACTCTGATTCTGGCCACATAACAACTTCACCTGAACATCAAAGTTTTGACCCATGGATTCCATCATGCTGAATTCTGTCTTTCCCTTGGCTGCTTTGCTTTTAGTGAAACACTGGCTTGGTGGCCAGTGATAGGATGAGAGTGTCAGCTGACTGAAATACAGTCAAACACACTGACAAAAATATCTACTATTAGCCACCCTGCTTTGAGCATACATTTTTCCTTTTTCTTGCAGGAGGGTGACTTCCCTGAGGTCCAGTGGGAGTTCCCTGTAGCAGGCTGGCAGCTCCTCTCCTCCAGGCTCTACATGCTCTGGGAGGAAGTGATATGAATTCCAGGCGGAAAGATAGCACACTCGGCTGGGCTTTTCAGGGGTCCATGTCAGTGAGGCACCTTAATGCATAGAAATATCTCCCTAACCAGACTGAAGGGTTTGAAAGGGCCTCATGTAGGCCCCAGTGTTGGTCAGGGTCCTGAAAACATCATGGGTCTTCAAGCCCTGATTTTGGCCTTGTTTGCAGAAGCCATGTTTCCAGTAAATGAATAGGTTAACAATGTGATTATTCATTCAATGCTGGTTCAGAGGTGTAAACTGCTTTTCATGCAAGTTGCATGACTACATTGCATTGTTGGATTAAGGTGGTATGCTTTGCGGGAATACATATGATTAATGCTTAGGGATTGCATGCTACATAGTTGTTTAATCGTATATACGAGGAAGGAAGGATAAAATATCCCCACTTTTCATATCCATACATATAGAGTATACAGGCTAAGGGTAAAGAGTACTGCTTGCTAGGAAGTTCCAGGTGACAGATATCCTGTGGACACCTGCTTGATTTTTGATGATCTTCATCCATTGTGTTTAAAAGGAAATTGCCAATTCCCAGGTCTTTTTATAATTTATGAATTCAATGTTTCTGTTTTGTTATTTTTTTTTTCTCTTTCAATGCAATGTGTACCCTGGTTGTAAAGCCAGTTTCTAAATATTTAAAATGAATTTTAAAAAAAAGCAAAAAACATGAAAATGATATATTCCATGATGTAATATCCAGAGAAGAGAGAATCCCTCATCTTACCTCATTATTAAATATCAATGCAGTGGTCTGAGCGCAGTGGTCCTGTCATTTTAACTCTGCTGTGTAAAACAGGGCTAAATACATCTCCAGTGACTGTCTTTCTGACAGCCACTAGAGGCACCATTTCCTCCTGATAACAGCATTTGATTTGTGCAACTCAGCGTTTGGCTGCGCATACAGATCTCCAATTTAATGCTTCTTTATTAGATTGCAGAAGACTTTAGCAGGCATGTTCACATCACAGAGGTGGGCAGGGTCACTGCATTAAAGGAGTTGCAGCGCTGGATACGAGGTAAGACATCTTTATAAAACTTAAATCAGTAAAGGAAGTGAACAGTAATGACAGCCATAGAAGGAAGCCTATAGTCCCAAAAAACTATCCTATAACTGTTACGTTCAGAACTGTAGACTCCCTTTAACAGAGGGTGCAGGGGAGCCTAGCATGCAGAATTATTAATGATTTTGTTCATGTATAACAGTTCTTTGATAACCACAGGGGAGAGTTGAACATTGCCAAGCGTCAAGGCATTGCAATGATGATTGTAGTTAGTGTGCAGTACGCAGATTATTTTAGTTGAGTGTGGAAAAGGGGTGTAGACTAGATCTTGGGTCAAAAATGGAATCATAAGAAAACAATGTGTTTTACAGCAACTGAAAAATAATTACCAGTGCTATATCTGCTGATTCATATGGAGCTACATTTTTTGCACTGAGTTACAGCTTAAGTGCTCTACAATAGTGGTTATTAAATAAAGAACGTGACTATAAAAATCTGGGGCCTTAGTTTTTTAAGAGGACAACATAAAACCAAATTGATCACTAATATATCAGATGTAGTTATCTTACTGGTCATAAAAGGCTTAATGACTACTGACGCACATTATACCTAATAAAAATAGTTTGCCCAGGTCTGCCTACCTTATAACTGTGTACATTGTAATTATTATTTAATTTTGAGATCTGTTATATCTTTTGAATTTCTGTCCCTATCATCTATATTTATTGCTCTCTGTGGAACAGGCCATTTTGCAGAAACGCAGCACTCGGGCAGTGAACATGCTGAGTAAGTTATAATTAACATTTAAATATTCTAATGAGCCCAATTTTATCCTGAAATACAAGAGAAAATACGGGGAGGAAGAAAACCTAAAGCAAAATCATTATCATTTGATTTGTAATTGAGGTTATTAAAATAGGAGAACATTCAAATTAAAAACAAATGTAACTTGCTAATAGTCGCTTTGAAGGAATCAGGAAAGATCATATTAAAGATCAAGCCAAAAATATACAGAAAATAAGCTAATTAAAGAACCAATGTCAAGGTGTATGTTATTACCTGCAAAGTTCGGAATATATAATATCAAAACTTTCTAGAAAACATTTAAAATGCTTACCTTTAGCTAGAGCTTAGGGCAAGGGTGAGAAGGGGTTACTAACTTTCTCTGCAGGAGAGAGAGTGCCACCATACACCTCTCTCTTTCGGCTATAATACCCTTTCAGACAACTGCTGAACTTCTAGATTATTGTGTAGGCTCAACTGTACAGCGCTGCAGAAAATATTGGCGCTTTATAAATATTGGGAAAGAGAAAGTGAAATATTACTAGGAAATTGTTTATGAGGTGGTGTATGGCTTCTTTGAGGCTGGCGCGTTAGCACATATCTTTTATTAGACCTTTTCAAGATGGAAGAGGAATTAAGAGAAAGCAGGCTGCGTGAGTCACAAATAGTGAGACTTCGCATACATTGCTGTTTTGTGCAAGGAGCTCTCCTCTTTTGTACGCTTTGCTACCCTGACTGATATGATTAGGATACCGCACCTTACACTCTCCTTCTCATCGTTCGTTCCCACTCCCACTTGCCCATTCCCACTATTCTCTTTAAGTCCTGTTTATGCTTTCTGTCAGATTTTTCCTCTCTTTCTGTTAGATACTGTTTACACTGGTGTACACTCTCACACTTTGTGCTTGAAAAGTCTTATGAAAAAAAAAAAAAAAAATGGAGAAACGTTCCATAAACTGGACAATCATTGTTGGAATTTGCTAAATCAACGGGAACATTTTGATAGGTTTCCATGATGATTGTTTCACTTTTAGAACTGGGCACCTCTTGCTTCTGACTCTTATAAATCTCCACCAAGGTATTTTGTTTTCCCAACACCATACATGTTGAAGTTGAAATTTAAGAACGATTTAGCAAGGAACCCAAACTAAATAAGTGATGGTCCCTATTCAATGTAACTGGATGTATAGCATACTTACAAAGTGTTCCTATTTAGTAGGGACCGACACTATTCTGTGGACAATTCCATATTTTCGATCCTAATGTCTATCTTTTATAGGAGCTCCATTTTGTTGGTGTGTCTGAGTGTATAACAGAGCTCCTCAGCAATAATACTCCCGGAAATGTGTCTTTCAACTGCAATGGAAATTTTATTTAGAAAACAGTCTGTGAAAAGAAGATATTTCTTTTTTGTTCGAAATTATATTTTTATTGCATACATTTATTGCATAAATTGTTATTGGTAAGTTACCTACAATTTCCTAGAACAGCCCCGCCCCTGGCCACACTCACACCCTTTGTCCATTTGAAAGATGAAACAGAGAAATAAATGTGTAAACACGTCATATTTTTAACCCCTTAAGGACACAACTTAATAAAAGGGAATCATGACTGAATATTTCCGTCATGTGTCCTTAAGGGGTTAATGAAGGACAATGGCTGCATGTGTAATATGACACAAGATCACAACTAGAAACACACAAAGTCACGTCTCAATCCAGAGAAAGTTCCTGGTCTTTGAAAGGGTGGAAAATGCATATTTCCAGACATTTCTACTTAAAGTAGATCTGTTTGTTATTAGATGCCAGAGAGTAGTATTTTTACATGCATTCTAAAATACATCAGGGCGATTGTCCTATTTTTTACAATTTACATAAAATCCATGTTCCCCATGTATGATGGCTAACTATATTCAGTGTTTAAAGGATCTGTAAAATGTTTAACAGTCATCTACAGGTTCATTGTCAAGAAGAACTGTCACCTCATAATTAACGGTCCATTGTGGTGGCTAACAAAAAAGTAACTATTAGTTATGTTATATTTTACCTTCGTTTATATTTGCGTTTGTATGACATGCATGGTGGTTGTAACACAGTCAATAGGAATCACTAAAAGCTTTAATTGTAAAAACAGAATATTCAAGGCTATAATTGATATCTATGTGAACAGGTTGTTGATCAAAGGAGAAATCTGATTGCCATTATCAAGAAGGATAATTGGAAATGGCTACAATTGTTTTGTTTGTCTTCTTTTGGAACAACAGCATAAAAGAATGGGTTTCAAGGTTGACCTTGATGGACTTATTATTATTTTTAGTATTATTTCAACCTAGAGTACTATGCAACTAAGTAACTACCATGATTTATGTGTGACTTGTGTGTGCTCAAGTGCATCCAGAGAATTATAGTGCAATAATCAAGCGTCCAACAAAACAATGGGATGAAGATGTCTGTTCTGGGATGATGATGATTATATGTTAAGGAACATATCATCATAAGAAGAAATAATTCTGCACTACTGGAACTGTCCTCACTCCACTAAAATTTCAAAGTGACCCCATTATCCATAAATCATGTTCATCGTCACTCCTTCAACAATGATATAAAGTATTGCTTGACCCAACCGGCGCATTTAAAATGAAAGAGTCATGACAGGTATATCAAAATTGATAACAGCTCTAAAAATAAGATGAGAAAAATATAAAAAAAAATGCAAATTTAAAATGTGTAATGAATTGCGTTAGGAGCTGGTAAGAAAAACCTCCTGTCCAGGTTTCCAATTTCACCATAATGATGAGTTAAATTGGTGGTTAACTTATGTAACTCCTACCCTTTACCCTACCTTGCTCCTGCACCTTCTTAGCTGAATTTGACCTACCTGATACTTCCTCAAGCAGGCCAGTCCTTCCCATAATTCCAAATTTCTGACTTGCTTGCCTTCACAGATCAAGCATGAGACGCACTTGTTTCAAGAACTAAAATGCATGTGCTGTAGTTGCTGTGATAGAGAACAAAAAAAAACACCTATAGAAGTGTTCTCTTGTTCCTTCATGTCATTTGTTTCTTGACAAATAGTTTTTTGTTGAAAATTGACTGACAGGTGGGTAAATAACCAATATTTTAAACAGTTTGCTAGCAGTTCAACTAGTACAATATCTATATTATTTTTTGTATTGTATAATTGTATGTTATAGCAAGTACGTTTGTTTAAATATTGCTTGCTAAGGTAAATAGTCATCTAATTGTCACTAACAAAAACTAATAATTCCTGGAAGAAAAGATAACTCAATTAAAATTATTGTAACCTATCTTCTATTGATTAGATTTTAAGCAGGAATATTGAGAAATTTAGTTTGTGACCTTAAAACCTGAATTCTGACAACAAACACCACAAGTCATTTCATACAAATAGTGTGCATGACACTTGAGAATCATTTTAGGAAGATGACACTGTCTATTTAAAAAAACAAAACAAAAAAAAGAGTATTTCTTATTTTGTAAAGCCTGAGCTCAAGGGAAGATACTCTAAGCCAAACTACATCTGTATCAAGTTAGATAATGAGCTTGTTCAACCATACCTCCATTTGTCTTGTTTACCGTCTGCTTATACAGAGCAGTGTCTAGAATACTGTTAGGGATTTTGTAAGGTGACAGACAATAAAAGACACAAACATTAATAACGTCTGTTTATTTAAATTTAATATAAAGTGAACCAGCTGTAGTGTCACTGGCAAATTTAAGGTCATTTAATGTGTCTTGAAAATGAAAAATAATATTTAATATATGAGAAAAACTATACCTTTTTCTGTGTTCATTTCTTCCTGGAGAGCGGTGCACTGAGTGTTATTACCAGTAATGAGTTCACTGATACATAGCGCTGTCAATCGTTTCCGAACGCTGTCATAGATTCGGTTCCCAGGTGCAAAACACAATTGGTCTTCCTAGGATTAACATGGTCTAACATCACCTGCGTTTATAGATACAGAACAGGTAATTATCCACTTTGAATTTATAGACAATATAAACTTTTACAGACTATGGCAATAGTAAACATTTTTATTTTTCAATCATAAAACTTGGGAAAGCGATTTTCTTGTTTTAAGCAGAGATCAGCTATTTTCAAGCTGATTCTTGTTGTTCTCAAAACATATTTGTCCTACTACTTGGCATGTCCTGTAAGGTAGGGATAAAAATCTTCCATAATAATCTTATTAACCTCATTCTGGGTCAAAAAAAGTCAAAAACATGAGTCTCGCTTCCTGGGAGGCCGATATCTATCTGTTCCCAGAACAACTCACAAATTCAATATAAATCTCAGTTTTATCAAACAGGGGAGTTAAATGTTACTCAAAAAGCTATTTCACAGATTACACCTAGAACAGTGTGGTGTGTAAATAACTAGCAACACATACCGCAAGAGAAATAAAATTACACACAAACAATTCTCTTCATTGTAACAGAAGAAGGGAGTTAGCAGCCTTAAGAATCTGTCTGGAATATTCAGATATACAGTTCAGAGGAGTAGTGCTAAGGAAAAAACAAAAAAAACAAACATGCATAGTTAAACACTCAAAGCTTAAAAAATCTCAAGTGTATCCACACAAATGTGATACAACATGATTGTTGTGGGGAAAAAGAGATTGCAATTTGAATAAAGGAATGGATGGGGCACAGTGGGAGTCAGGCCCGGACTGGCCATCGGGCACACCGGGCAAATGCCCGGTGGGCCGCGGTGGCCGTGGGGCCGAGGCCGGCAGGGGAGGTCCCAGGATCTCCCCTGCCGGTCTATGCAGGGCCGGCACTCTCCCAGCGCCGGCCCCGCTGTTTGCCACGACGGGCCGGTGGGGAGATCAAGGATCTCCCTGACCGGCCCACATGCGGCCGCCGGCGGGCAGAGAGGGAGCCAGGCTGGAGAGAGGACCCGGCGGAGCTCTAACTTGCAGCTCCGCCGGGTTCCTCTCGCGAGATCTGGCGCGTTGCCATGGCAATGACCGGATCTCGCGAGAGTGAACTCTAGCCTCACTGGCTAGAGTTCACTCACCCACGAGGACCACCAGGGAACACCGCCACCCTGCCTGCCAGCGTGCCGGACCCCCCCTCCCAGGCTAAAGGTAAGAAGGGAGGGGGGGACATAATGCCTGTTTTTTTTATTTTTATTTTTTTTATTTACCCCCCCCCTACACACACACACAATAACATTTATACAGCACTCTCACACCCATCACACACAGCACTCTCACACCCATCACACTCACAGCACTCTCTCACACAGCACTTTCACACACAGCACTCTCTCACAGAGCACTCTCACACACACACAGCACTCTCTCACACAGCACTTTCACACACACACAGCACTCTCTCACACAGCACTTTCACACACAGCACTCTCTCACAGAGCACTCTCTCACACAGCACTCTCACACCCATCACACTCACACCACTTTCACACACACAGCACTCTCTCACAGAGCACTCTCACACACACACAGCACTCTCTCACACAGCACTCTCACACCCATCACACACAGCACTCTCACAGAGCACTCTCACACCCATCACACTCACAGCACTTTCACACACACAGCACTCTCTCACACAGCACTCTCTCACAGAGCACTCTCACACACACACAGCACTCTCTCACACAGCACTCACACCCATCACACACAGCACTCTCTCACAGCACTCTCACAGAGCACTCTCACAGAGCACTCTCACACACACAGCATTCTCTCACACAGCACTCTCACACCCATCACACTCACAGCACTCTCACACACACACAGCACTCTCTCACACAGCACTCTCACACCCATCTCACACAGGGCACTCTCACACCCATCACTCACACCGCACCCTCACACACACACATACTGCACCCCTCACATACACACAGAACCCCCCCAACACACTGCACCACACACATACACAATACTTCCAAATATATATATGTGTGTGTGTGTTTGTGTGTGTGTATATATATATATATATACACACACACACACACACACACACACACAACACTCTTAAAGGACCACTCTAGCCACCCAGAACACTTCAGCTTAATGAAGTGGTCTTGGTGCTAGGTTCTTCTAGGGTTAACCCATTGTTTTATAAACATAGCAGTTTCAGAGAAACTGCTATGTTTATCAATGGGTTAAGCCTTCCCCCAAAGCCTCTAGCAGCTGTCTCATTGACCGCCGCTAGAGGCGCTTGCGTGCTTTGCACGCAAGCGTCCATAGGAAAGCATTATAAATGCTTTCCTATGCGACCGCTGAATGCGAGCTCTTGCTGCGCGTGCGCATTCAGCCGACGGGGCGGATCGGAGGAGGAGAGCTCCCCGCCCGGCGCTGGAAAAAGGTAAGTTTTAACCCCTTTCCAGAGCCGGGCGGGAGGGGGTCCCTGAGCCACATATGCATCACATTACACCACAAACACAACACGACTAAAACCGACCTTATTACACAATACCACACCACGACCAGCTCACTCTACACACACGCAATACCACAAGCAGGCTCCAAACACATGCACAATACTCTTTCCTGGCCTTTTGTCTCCTGGTATCCATTTATAGAGACACCAGAGACAAGTTGCAAGGAAAGACAGTGCAAGCATGTTATTAAATTTGCTTGCACTGTGCAGAACAAATACAGGACTTTTTTCTCATGCTAGAGCTCTTCAGCAGAGCTCTGCGCATGGTCTGCCCTGGAAGAGCATTGAACCAACATGCTCACTTTGAGAGGAGGCGTGTTTGTCATTGGTGATGACAAAACACACCTCCTATGCCCCGCCCCCTTTTTAGTGGGCCGCTGTGTTAAAAAAATGCCCGGGCCGAATTTTTCTCCCAGTCCGGCCCTGGTGGGAGTACAGAGGGCACATCTATTTACAATGGGCACAGAAGACTAATAGTAGGTGCAATTACCTTTTAATGGGCACAACCACATTGCAATGGGTATAGGATATTGCTTTAGGCATAGTGTGAATATAGTTGGCATAGTGAAATGTATAGGCATTATGAGACTATAGTTGGCACGGATGACATTTCATTGGCTCATTCAGATTTTAACCAAGACTTGCATTTGGTATGCATAATGTGAAAATAAAGTGAGATATAAAGATATCTAGGGAATATAAGAACATGGCTGTCATCAGAAATTGTAGAGTTCCTTACAAATCTCAAGGTCTGGGCCACAGGTGCCTGCCCCCGAGTCCACCCACAGGGACCAGTGAGGGCAGACATTAAACTCCCTGGTGGTCTGGTAGAATTATGCAGGCTGCCTGGTGCTTTATAGAGAAGAGGGGACACAGCACACACGATCTTCAGCTTCCAGAAGCTTTATCCAACTGCAGAGAGCCCAGTCTGCATGTTGCATGGGGTGTTGCCTTGTAACCAACTGTAAAACTCTGATGGCTGAGGGCTCGCAAGGGATGAAGAGAGCATCTGGAAGCTGAAGACAGCATGTGCTGGGCCCCCACTTCATATAATATTTGGTAATTGCTATATATATGTGCACATTGGGCATGTGGGGCCTGTGCCCTTCAGAATCACTGGGCCTGTGACAACTGTCATGGTTGTCACACTCTGATGGTTGCCCTGGATGGGAACACCTCAATGCAGGTTGTAGCAAACTCCTTGTATTTCGTATACTCCATTCGTTTGTCTAATCCAGAAATGCTAGGGAATTATAGCCCTTTCGCATAATACATTGATTCGTACTTTCCCGAAATCCAAGTTAGTCATGAGAATAAATCCAGCGGTTCATTGTTTGCATACCCAAACATCAGTGAAGACTTGATGAAGGGTACAACAGGAATGTTTTATTAGTGCCAGGTGGCCCACTTACATACACAGAACCCCAGCAGGGGGTCTCAAACAAGGATATAGCATACCACTTCCACAACACAACATGCCCTGGAGTCTCTGTGCCTGGGAGATAATTTAGTGTACTTTGCTTAAACTAATTATCTCCCAGGCACTAGAGTTACAAATCATAAAATCTAAAATATTAAAAATACACATAATACATAGAGGAACCCCCACAGATATTATATCCCTGGATAGCCTGGATCTGAGCACCCAAGTTGTCCAAATAGCGCTCAGATTCCATGAACACAACCGAATCTCCACCAGGGTAAAGTTGTGACCGATTGCACACATGGCGCCTGCCCAAATTAGTTCCTTAGAATCAGTGGTAGCGGTTCTTTCGGCAGTTCCAAAATGAACAAAAAGATGAACGGTTCCCTTGGCTCATAGGTAGTGATTGTTTGTCTTGTTTGTGTGAACAATCCTACTAAACAGCGCACTACTGGCTTGTCATGAAAAGAAGCAGGCGTTCGTGTGTATTTGCCGGTGTTCGCGAGGTCGAGTGCCTGACTTAGAGTTCCAGACACTCGACAACCAAGTCCCGCTGCCTGTTTTTATGCAACAATATGGCCGCTGTTTTCTCCAGCACGTGTTGTTCGGTGATACAAACAGCGGCCACAAAGCGAGAGTATTTAAGTTTGGGGTTTATTTGAAGTTAATGAGCAAGGGGGTGGTCGGTGTTCGGTAGATCCATCTACCGAATGCAGGGAAAGTAACTGGGAAAATAAAGTACTTAGTTTTGTCACACAGGTGATTGTCTGTGAATGAATGAAGTACTTTGCAGGATAGTGCTCACTTATGCTCTTATACTAGAACTATTGTATTGTATTTGTATTAAGTCTGTCTCGCTATTCTCTTTTTTTTATAAAAACCTTTGCAGGGCTTTGAGAGATGTACCTTGCTTATGTTGTGTCTTTATGTGCATTATCACCTTTTCTATATGTTCTGGTTTATTTCAGGTCCTCCCCATTTCACCTGTATATATAAATTATGACTGGAATCTAGGTCTGGCAACTGAGATGTTTAGAGTATGCGGATTATAAGGTTTAAACTGAAAGCAGTATTATTCCAGAATGCAAAGAGCTTGTTACGTCTATTTCTGGTTCTGTTATATGACAATTGCAATCATGTATATAGTGCCAAAATATTTCCCATATCTGTACAAGAGGCAAAAAAAGACAAACAAAACTAACAAAACATATTTAACATGTAGAGACAGTAAGTGAAGAGGATCCTGCTCATATAAGTTTGCAGTCTAAAAGATTGGAAATACATGGTGGTGGTAACAATTTTGGTTGGCAGCAGATGGTGGACCTTATTCTTGCAATGCAGCATAATCTTATCATGCTTTGTTTCATTAAATCACTTTGCTATTGTCTAAGACTGTTCGACATCCAGTAAAATTACTGTAATTCCAGGGTTTTTGAGAGGGCTAGTTGGAAAGTCAGTATTACTATCTCTCATTGTATTGTCAGTATTTCTACAGTGGCAGACATTTTGTGTTAAGAAAGAAATTATAAATGTATACTGTAAGGCACCATCAGAACAGAGGTGATTCCATTTTGTAACAGAATACAAAAAGACAGACACATTTTTTTCTCTCTATACTCTATTCAACATTGAGCAGAGGAATGCATCTAATGTAAACATTGGCAGAGATAAGACATAATGTTTGCAGCAGAAGGGGGGTTAATATCAACAACACAGACACAAATATATATACATCCACATATAACTAACTATAATTATGTTTAATTATATATAAATAGTAATAGTTAATAATATTCAAATATTCATGGATATAATTTCAATGAAGAAATACCATATTATTTACTAACTGTAGCGGATGGCGTTGGGCTGTCCACAAAATGATGTGTTTTAATATGCTTTCGTTTAATTTTGCCGTAAGTATGTATGTTGTATGCAGCATTCGACTGATTGTTCGGTAAAATCACTCCAGTTATTATACGAGTGAAACTACCGAACAATCAGACCACCCCAGGAATAAGTGTGCCTCCAATTACTGTTGCAATGTTGCAAACTCGTAATTGGCAATCAGTGCAGTGTGTGCTTTGTCCTCTGGGTGGCCGCCGTTCGGGAGACGAACGTGTGGTGGCGGCCTTCTTAAACTCCCGAACAGCAGTGTTTTGCCGTTGAGTGTCTGGAACCCAAATCAGACACTCAACTAGGCAAACACCGCTGAGACCTCCACACTGCCATCAATTAGTGTAGAAACTACAGAACGGTTCACCGTTCGGTAGAAAGAACCCCACGAACAAGGGGGTTTATCCGAATCCTCCCCAGTCTCCATAACCCAAGCCGTTCGTGCATTTTATTCCATTTTTCTGTTACCGACTGCAGGGCCAAAACGTATGGTAACAATTTCTGCTGTTACCTCCAAAGCGGTCTGTCTTTTTACTACCTCAGTGAATTTCCCAAACCCCTGGTCCAATCTGGGTGATTTTTGAGTATGTCACTCACCCAGATCAGGGCTACCAGGGGATGTAAAATTTAGAGGTGTACCCCTAGGTTTAGGGGTACATCCAGAAAACGAGGGGAACTGTGTCCTGCAGTCACGGCAGTATACCCCAACACGCAAGAATAGTCCACCGAGAGACAAGAAAACAAAATACGTCTTACCGGATCTTAGAATGGCCGGACTTTGACGTGGACAGGAAAAGACAGAGTCAAAAACGAGCCGAGGTCAAGGGAACAGAGAGACAGCATAAACAAGAACTAGCCAAGGTCTGGTACAAAGGAGTCAGGAAACCGGCGAACAAGACAAAGCAGGGATAAAGAGAAAAACGGAGTCAGGTACAAAGCCAAGGTCAAGCACGAAAAAACCACTACTACACGAAGCAAGCACTAAAGGGAACTGAATCAGAAACCACGATAGGGCAGGGAGTTAAGGGAAAGGTGAGTATAAATAACTAATAGTTTAATTTAATTGGCCCTTATCATATCCACGCCCCCAAAACATGAGTGTATGGGGAATGTGGAATGACATGGGCCAATGGGAGACCTTTTTTATTTTTTGCTCCCACTGTCCCTTTAAAAGCGCGCCTGCTATGCGCAGCTCGCTCCCAGTGCCAGGTGTGTCACGTGGCCGCTTCTCGCAGTCAGTGCACGTCTTCCCATCCGTCCAGTTGCAGGACCGTGTGCGGCAGGGAAGGAGGACCTCACCCGGCCCCTGGAGAGGGTAAGTACCGCTACACCTGCATAATGGGATTATGAGTCATACTAAGGGGAGGGGAGGGGATGTGTGGGTGGCAACTCATGTATGATTGGTGTACTGTATAATTAATGTGAATCCCTCCCTTGCATGGGAGAAAGCTTTAAAAGAAGGTTGTGTGATTAAAAGTTGAGTTCTGTTCCTGATGCTGTGTGTCATCCAGTCATTGGGATCTGTATTGGGATATTCGTGGATTACCTTGCTTGCTGTGACTATGGTTATATGGTATTTTATTACCTGTTCCTGCCTCACTGGGATCTTTAGTGGAGTTAACCTGTGAAATACCAGCTCTCCGCTACACTAACGTTAGTGGAATATGTGTAATAGACATGTATAATTCACATGTGTAACATTACTAAGTGCTACACACAGTTTCACAAGAAAGCCAGACACAGGATTACCAATCAAATTGATCTGGTATGCCTATTGCAACACCCAGGAATGAGGGAGTCTGACTTATAGTGAAGTGTCTCAAACTGGATGTGGGCAGAAGTTTCACCAAATACTCTGCCTAGAACTAAAGTGGTTTTGTTTGCACCTGAAATTAGGTGCAATGGGGTCCAGGAGTCAGTTCACTTGAAAAGGCGTTTATATATCCTGATAGTTTAGGAAAAACACAGCACTTGCATATATGGGGTGTATGGCTTTATATCTGCTAAAGGCAGAGTCAAACTTGCTACACACCAAAATAATCTACTTTTAACTCAAAGATGGAAACTGTAAAGAAGATATAGGAAAACAGTATGAGGAACTGTTTCCTATTTGTAATAAAAAATTGTCACAGTTGTATATAATGTATGTATATTTAAATCTGTGACTAATAGAGTGAGACAAATTGTATGCCAGATATCATACTTAGTGACAGAACAAGTAATAATAAAAATAGAAACTTTGTATAATGAATATACAGTTATGTTACTGTACTTGTAAATAACCGTATCACTTAAAATGATAATAAAAAAATATTTGAATCAATAAGTAAATAAAATGAATACAAAATGTATTGGGCATATTAAAAAATACTAAAAATATATATTCAAATATTAACAATAATTAAAAATATGAGTCAGGAACGTATTGCAAGAATATTACCAGCACTTAGGCAGTGGCGTCTCTAGGATTCATTTTTCGGGGGGGCACATGGAGGGCCAGTGACAAAAGTAGGGGGGCACATTTAACCCCGCCCTCGCTGCAGTTTGACCCCGCCCCTGTTGCATGTTAAGCCACGCCCCCGACACAATGTGTTTTTTTTTTTTTTAATAATAATACCTGGTGGAGGATTCATTATTTTCCACCAGGGATTATTAAAAAAACAAACACATTATCCTTGATACAGTGCCATAGTTGCCAACATTTGAAAAAAAAATTCCAAGGACATTTTGCAGCATAGCTATCAATTACTGTCTGTGTATAATATCCCTGGACAGTCAGTGCTCTCTGTATAATACATGGTTGTGTGTATAATAAATTGGGACACTCAGTGCTCCCTGTATAGTGCTGCTCTCTGTATAATACAGGTCTGTTTGTGTATCATATCCTTGCCAGCCTCCTGCCCACAGACTATGGACTCTGTGAAATATCATTTTAAAATGACTCTGTTCATGCAATTGGGATTATATGGTTCAGTTACCGAACAAACACACAAACCAGAGACCACCATTGAGCTTGTTAACACCTATTAACAACTTGGAATGTTTATCACCAGTGTTCTAATTGTTTGTCTAGGTGGCCACAATTCCTATGGACAACCAAGAGGTGGTGGCCATCTTGTTCGCATGAACGCAGGCAGCGGTGTTTGGGCATGAATCTCCTGGAACTAAAATCGGACACAGAAACTCCCGAACTTAAAAAGGCACTGTTCGGTGAAATCACTCGTCTGGATGAGGAGAACAAGCTCCAGGGTAATACTATTGACTCATTCATTTTCAAACTACCGAACTAGAGTGACCGCAAGCCCTGATTCTCTGGAACTGTTTTGGGCATGGGACCATGCCTGCGGTCGGTCAAATAAATGACTGCCAAGAAATTCCTGAACCTCTAAACCGATCTGGGTGATTTTTGGATACGTTGGTCATCCTGATTAGGGGGATGTAACATTTGTGTGGTTTATGTATTTTTAGGGTACTTTTGGGGTGTTTTGCAAAAGTACGTTTTTTTCTGTGCTTGGAGATAATTGGATTAGAATTAGTACATTTACTGATCCAATTATCTCCCAGGCAGAGGGGAGGGATTGTATGCTTGTATATGGGAGTGTCATGTATTTAAACACCTTTGTCATTGGCCTGTGACTTTGTGCTGTAGTCCCCCACAAGGTCCAGGGGGGAGTTCCCCTTGCATGAGGACATGCATATAAGGCCAGTTGTGGCTGTCATTAAAGCATTACAGCTTGTACTCCCAGAACTATGTGTCATCTGGTTATGGGAGGGGAAAGGGCTCATCACTGTTCCAGCTTGTTCCAGCGTGGAGGATTCAGCAGGGAAAGTCCTTGTAAGGACTGGAGCTCCCAGGACTGAGTGTCATGCAATGCCTCGGGGTGTCTAGAGCGCGTTCCCTATTCGGCTCCAGGAGAGAGTGGTTCCAGGGCTACAGTTAAGCCATGGCGACTGTGGGCAGAAGTCCTGCGGTTTGTCCCCTTTTCCAGCTAGGAAGCGGTCCTTGGTGGAGGAACCCAGCCGGGGTACAGGGAGCTCCGTTACAGGGGTTTAAGATTTCAGATGGGATAATATAAAAGCTAGATTATGTAGGGTGTTTAGTTTTAAGATTATTAAAGGAACTGTATAGGTATAAAAATGCTTATACCTTCTCCCCCTGCCTCCCTCCCAAGTGTCGTTGAGTGCTTTCCCCCCCTAAATAGTGGAAAAAGGACATTTAGAATTACCTGTTTAAAATCTTTACTTTGATCATATTTTCTGCTCCTCCCTTGATTTAAAGCGGGACTGTGATGCCGAACTTACATTTCCCCAATTGCTTCATCTTCTCTTCCTCACTAAGGATCTGTTCTTCATTTCTTCGTATCTGATCTAGTTTTCTTTAAAACATAACACAAAGTAGGGACTACTTTGTCTTATGGATTTTTCCTACGCTTGACCAGCTTTGACCCATTTCCTATGGTGAAAGAAATGTTTCTACAATACTCATCCTCTCCTCCGTGAGCTCGCAATGCCTCCTTTCAGTATTCCAGAATGTCCTGTCATATAGATAGGGCACCGGCAAAACTACAGAATGTCATCCTAACAGAATGAGCATAGTTTGTTTATTCATGTTTGGACAACATTCGCTACTTTTAGTTCGGTTCAAAATTTCATTTGAATGAATGAAATTCCAACCCGATATGTGCTGTGGCTGCATCTTGCAGCCGCTTACTAGATAGCTCCTAATTCTCACGATATTAGGGAGCCATCTATCAAAATGGTATTAGAAAGCCATCTACCAAAATTGGTCTTTCAGCCAACTTTACTAATACTAAGTACAAATTTCTCAATATTAGTACATAAGGGAGACTGCCCCTACTCGCTATGCCACACGTAGGGGCATGTATACTAAACATTAAGTAGCCTCTGGCTCCTCACTGTAGTAAAAAAAAAAAAAAGACCGCCTTCCAATAAAGTGCCCCATGGAGGGGCATCTATTAACTGGTGGGGGTACATAGTGACCCCCTGAGCCCCCACCCATGCCCCACGAGAGAGGGGCTATTCAAATAAACAGAGGACCCATTGTTGTTCGCAATCCCCCACCCATGTGCGGCAGGTGGGGGCTCTAAATTACAGTACCTATTGTACCCCTCCCAGCTCCCACCCATGAGCCCAGGTGTGGGCCCTGAAATACAATGGGGGAGGACCTATTGTCCCCATGGCTCATAGATGGGGGCCTTAAATAACAATAGAGGGGACCTATTGTCACCCCCCCACTCTCACCAATGAGCGGTGGATGGGGGCCCTAAATGACAATAGGGTGGGACCTATTACCTCCTCCCGGTCCCTATCCACAAGCAGTGGATGGGGGCCATATGTTACAATAGGGGGTAGGACAATAGGTGGCGATAGGTGGGCTAAAGGTAAAAATACTCCCCAGGTGACTAGGGGTACCCAAGTCTTCCCCCTCCCCACAAAAAAAAAATAATTTCCTACATATCCCCTCACTCTAAAAAAAAGTAAGGAGGGAACAATAAAACTAAATAACTGTTAATAAAAAAAAAAAAAACATTTGATGTCTTATTTTTTTTTTAACACCTTTTTTATTAGCCCAAAAAAGGCCAAATCTAAATCCATAAAGCCTGTCGAACTTAAAAAAAAAAAGAACAGAGTGCAAAAAATATAATCCAGACACTAAAAAAAAATTCCATCTTAATCTTGCTGGGCATTGGTAGTGTCCCCCCCATTATTTATTTGAATAGGTGTCCCACAATGGGGCACTTTATTGGAGATGAGGGGTTGTTTTTGGCTACTCACTGTTTAGTAGACATGCCCCTACTGGCAGTATAGCGCGTAAGGGCATTCTGGGGAGTTTAATCTCCCTTATGCTAATATGGCAAAATTGATCCCTCATAGAGTGAGGGAGGACATGGGGGATTAGGAAGTGGAGGGGAACTTCTATTTTTACATATTACGAGAAGGGAGCTGCGAGCCACTTGCTCCCTCCTTGTAATAAACAGAATGAACAAAGAAATGAAGACCGACATTCGGTCTTTGTTTGTTTGTGTGAAATTTCTATTCATTCGCCATTCTGGCTAATGAATGAATAGATGAAATTCCTGTCCGAATTTTTGACAATAGCGAATGCCCAAGTGTTTAACTGGGTGGAATTTCACAGTGCTATCTAATGTGAGCAGATGACGTGTCCCACAGGGCCTCCATCTGCCTTCACAAAGATGGCAACTGCCAGGACCTAGGTCCAGGCACAAAATAAAGTTGAAAAAAAAAAGTTAATATGATGGCTTTGGGAATTGGGGGGCAATCAGATGTAGTGGAGTCGGGACGGAGGTAAAAAAAACAAACAGATGTGACCATGACAGTGCCACTCCCCATTTGCTTTCTCCCTGCTTCCTATATTTCACCTAGACTGCCCACCAATGGCCATGCTCCATTGATGAGAATCAGTAATGACATGCCGACATTGTCTGTCAACCAATAGTCAAGCTCCAGTGACATGTTTTACTGGGTGTGCCTGAGTTTAACTCGATACCTGCCCATGATGCCTGCCCAAGCCTCCATGGAGTTCTCAGAATTCAGGCTAGAACTTATAAAATCACAAACAAACATTTCCTCACCACAATAAATATCATATAGTGTCATGTGTTTATTATAAATAAATATTTATAGAGACAGAAAAACTAATAAATACATCTCTCTCTCTCTATATATATATATATATAAGGGTTAACAGTGGGTAGGGAGGTTGGCTGACAGGGACTGACAAGGAAGGAGTTAACAGTGGGTAGAGATGACAGGGGAGGAGATAACTGTGGTAAGGGAGGTTGGCTAACAGCGGCTGGGGGATAATTTATTACTTGCATTGAAGGAGAAAGAGGAGCACATATGGGTTCTAGTTGCAGTGCAGTCTATTCTGTGAGCATTCTTTACACTAGATAAGACAAGCCTCTCTTTTTATTGGTTGCAAAAGGTCTGTTTCTTTCAGAGACTGGTAATCAGGAACATGTTGAAATGTGAGGAGGGGTGGCTAAATAGGCTGGGTTACACTGCTGAAACCAACAAAACATTTTACAGCAGGGCAGTAAACTACACAGAATTGAAAGAAAATAAACTAACCACAGGCACTTTGAGTTTATTTGCTTTAATTTAGGGTTAACTTGTTTAGCTGGCTAGAGTGGCTAGAGTGTCTCTTTAACCCCTTAAGGACACATGACATGTGTGACATGTCATGATTCCCTTTTATTCCAGAAGTTTGGTCCTTAAGGGGTTAAACAATTGAAAGATCTTATTGTTGTGGTTTAATAGGTGTTTAGGATTATTGGGTTTAGGGTTAGAGTACAGTTAAAGTTAGTGTTAGGGTGCATGGTATTTAGTGTTTGAGAAGAGTTAATCCTAGGATTAAGGTTTTTTTTGAGGTTTAGGATTTGAGTGTTAAAATTTGGAAAAGTGTTTAGGTGCTTCGAGGGGGTACTTTTAATGCTAGGGAAAAGGGGTGTTTACCATGTCAAGTTTAGGTTATTTGCAAAGTACTCGCTGTGATTGATAGCAGAGCTCAAGTAGTTGTTATACAGTGTGTCCCTGCTCCTCCTGCAAGGCACTTGTTTATGAGAGGCTGCTAGTAGGAAGATGGGACACGATCTCTGTGTACCTGGGACATCACTGGCCTTTATAAAACATCCTATGAAACTCTTTCTGCAGCTCTTCCATCAAGCATATGAGTCTGACTGAGCTGAAGATGACACCTCCCAAGGTTCCTGGTACTTATTATACCCAATCAGCCCATTTAAGCTACATAAAGGTGCATTATAAGTGCTGAAAATAGGCCTAAGAGGAAATTCTGCCCTGGGAACAGATTAAAGGAAAATAATCCCTCCAATAGTCCAAATTATGTGAAATATCCAGTTAAAGAGATTCTATAGTGCCAGGAAAACAAAGCTGTTTTCCTGGCACTTTAGGTTTCTACAGTCCGTCCCCCTCCCACTCCCATGGAGCTGAAAGGGTTAAAACCACTTCAGTCACTTACCTGAATCCAGCTGGGTCAGGCTCCGCCCACCTAATGCGCATTGCCGCGCTTGTATTAGGATTTCTTCATAGGAATTCCTATGGGGATTCCAGTGTCAATTAGACTTCCAAAAGTCGTTTAAGCACCCGGAAGTCCCTCTAGTGGCTGTCTGATAGACCTACAGTGTCCCTTTAAGATAATGATGTTTAATGGAACCACAGAGCCTTCCTGTAACAAAGTGAGGAGACATTTACCCATAAAGTGTAACAAGTGGAAACAGGTAGCTTTAAATGTACAGAAGGGAAACAGACAGAACTGGCAGGATTAAGGATTAGATGTGAAGATCTTTCATGACTTAAAGAAAGAAATCTGTTGGGTGTAAAGAACTGAAACATCAGGTGATGATTAAACAAATTAGACTTTGTCAGTTGGAGAAAGGTTATTAGAACAACATGTGAAAGAATGACAGGGTAGGACGCCATTGAGAAAATGGAATTATTTATGTACTTAGTCCTCTACAAAAAAAGGATTTATACCACTAGTGTTTAGAATGTATGTAACATCCATGTGGCAAATGCAATTCTTTTTTTCTTTAATTTGCCTCTACATTAAATAAAATGTTGTTTTTGGTAAAGAACTTCTCTTGCATGCCGAAATTTGATGAATTTGTATAATTAATGAGCAAACGCAGAGAAAATTATAGAAAAATTGTTAGACACATGCACACACTGCATCTAAAAAAAAATAAAGGTTTTCATAATTACTCACTAAACTTCAAATGGCCATGAATTGACCAGTGAATTGTAGGTTAAAAAGTTGGTGAATTTGTGCAATTTGGACATTCTGAGCTAATTGAAGAAAAACTAGTTAGAAATCCTGACATTTTTTATTCCTGGAAACACTAGAGTGGTAGGAATACATGTGTGTCTTCCCAATGCTGTAGTTTTCCTGTGTAGGTAATATCAGGGCCCCCGAGCATATAAAGGGTTTTATCTTTTTTTTATAACTCTTTTACTCAGTCAGTGAGGCGAAGCACCCTTTAGTGGCTGTCATACTGACAACCACTAGAGATGGATTTAACCCTACAATGTAAACATTGTTTTACTTTGCAAAGTTAAGAGGGCAGGGACACTTCACTGAGAACCAGGGCTGCCATTAGAAATTGTGGGGCCCCTTACACAATAGGGCTGTTTCTAAAGTCTGGTCGCAAAGATTAAGTAAAGTTGATGCAGTATGTATTTATACTGGATACAGTTGTGCAGTAAATGCAGTGGGTGTGTAGTGGATGTAGTTTGTGCACTGGATGCTGTGTGTGTGCTTATTTATTAGATGCACTGTGTGTGTATGTGTAGTGAATGTGGTGTGTACAGTGGATGCTGTGTGTTTGTTTAGTTAATGTTGTGTGTTTGTGTAGTGGATGTTGTGTGTTTGTGTTGTGGTGCATTATTACCCATAAAGGTGCATTATAAGTGCTGAAAATAGGCCTAAAAGGAAATTCTGCCCTGGGAACAGATTAAAGGAAAATAATCCCTCCAATAGTCCAAATTATGTGAAATATCCAGTTAAAAAAGCTGTTTTCCTGGCACTTTAGGTTTCTACAGTCTGTCCCCCTCCCACTCCCATGGAGCTGAAAGGGTTAAAACAACTTCAGTCACTTACCTGAATCCAGCTGTTTGTGTAGTGGATGTTGTGTGTTTGTGTTGTGGATGCACTGTGTGTGTTTGTGTAGTGGATGCGGTATGCACAGTGAATGCAGTTGTGTTTTTGTGCTGTGGATGTAGTGTGTGTGTGTTTGTGTAGTGGATGCACTGTGTGTGTTTGTGTAACGGATGCAGTGTGTACAGTGGAGGCAGTGTGTATGTTTGTGTAGAAAATGCAGTGTGTGTTTGTGTAGTGGATGCACTGTGTGTGTATGTGTAGTGGATGCAGTGTGTACAGTGGATGCAGTGTGTGTGTTTGTGTAGGAAATGCAGTTTGTGTGTTTGCACTGTAAATGATGTTTGTGTTTTGGAAATTATGTGTGTTTGTATAGTGGATGCAGTGTGTGTATTTGTGTAGTGGATGCAGTGTGTGTGTTTGGGTGTGTGTTTGTGTAGGGGATGCTGTGTATGTGTTTGTGTAGTAGATGCTGTGTATTTATGTAGTGGATGATGTGTGTGTGTTTGTGTAGTGAATGCGTCTTTATCTTGGGCAATTAATTATTTAATTTTTATAACATTTTAAAAATGTATTCTCCCTTCCCTGCCTTTTACCTGTAGCCAGAGGGTGGGGGCACCGGGTCCCCTTGTGGTCCGGTGGCTGAGCTGGTTGTAAAGCAAAGATGGGGCCAGCAGTCTCTATCTTTCTCCTCCAGCATTCAGTCCTCTACTACTGGCAAAAGGAGAGCTCAGTGTGTTTAGCTCAATGTGTTTTGGGCCCATCTTTGAAGCCACCAAGGCCTGCAGGGGCATATGTATGTATATAGAGGTACTTGCTATATATATGCACATTGGGGAGGTGAGGAGTCTGGGCCCCCAGGACCGCTGGGTTTGTGACAATCGTTGTGGTTGTCACTCCCTGATGGCGGCCCTGTCCAGACCACTTCATTGAGATTAAGTGGTCTAAATGACTATAGTGTTCCTTTAATGGGTAACTCTTAAACTGTTAACTTTTCATCAGGGGCAATTTTTTAAATCACCCATATACAACCAGTAGGCAAACTGTTTACTAAGGTGTAATACAAAAAGGAAGCACAGAAACAATTATATACTAATTTATATCAACCAGTCACCCATTGACAATCAATGATTCGTCTTCATAAAGGGAATTTAAAATGTGTATTTTTAAAAAGGTTCTTTTGTCTAATTTATCCTATGGAACCACACTGATGCCATGCCGTTCTTTGCTTTTATCTATAAAAAAAAGATGCACATCTCAAAAAAACTTGCATTTGTCCATTTACTTTACCTATAAAACCTGATGAGATATTTTTACAAATAGTAACAAACCGCAACTAAATGTAAAACCTAAGGACTTCATCATTTTCCTTCAGCAGTAGAGCATGTCCAAAAGGTACCGAGACCTCTGATTAGGTACTATGCTAAGTATTGTACAATAGCGGTAAAATTAAATTAACTGTGTGTTTACACGCAAGCACACATACCTCCATATATCCACACGTGAATTAATGCTATTCATACAGGGATAGCTTGATTCTGAATGTAAAATGTTTGTAACACTAGTCACAGTTTTAAAAGCTAGTGAATCGTTACTTTGAATCCCTCATGCCTCTGAGCTTGCAGTATCTAGCGCTCCCCAGCTGCCTTCACATCACATATTCCTACAGTTTGGATTAAATCCTGCAGAGAAGGTAAGCGCTTGAAATGACGGAATTGTAAGTAACATGCTTTTCTGCCCATTCATAGAAAGAGATCCTGATAGCCCCAGCCAGACTTACTGCCTGCACTCCTGCAATAAACATTGGGTGGCAACACTGCTTCGTTGCTTTATCCTCCCTTATATGAAACAACCACACTAGAACACTTTCTGCTTGAAAAGGAATGTCTGGCCAAAAAAAAATAAAAAAATAACACAGTTAATATAATAATACAAATTCTATTCAGTTAATACCCATAGGACACTAATCAAGGATAATATATTCTTTGAGAATAGATCCTAATTAGAGTAAACTAGAAATCCAGAGATCTGGGGACAGATTGTATGATACCGTCAAATAAAGAAAAAATTATTACATTATCAGGAGAATTTATAATCTGTTTTATTCTTAAACAGATACCTTTAAACAACAAAGCAATAGAAGCCTAATAAGGGTGTTTTGGTGTATAGATAATGCCCATGCAATCTAACTGCTCAATTCCCTACTATTTAATTATTTTTTTATGTATCAGTACTAGCCACACCTCCCCTGACTGAGAGTTACACAGCCTTCCTCCTTTTACTGAAATAGATGCAATGTTTAAACTTCTATTGGTGCACAGTGTGTTTAATTTAGAAGTTATCTCCTGCTCTGTTGATTGCCTGCTAGAGCCTGAATCAGCCTCATATTTATTTAGTGATTAACTTGATTTTTGTATAGCGGTATGCTAAATAAAGTGCTGGCACTGGATTGGCGGTTATAGGAAGTGGGAATAGCTGGGGAGAGCATTCTACTCAGGTAGAGTGGCAGCTTCCCAGAAAAGCTCTTATGCATAAGGCTGGAAAGATGAAGGGTACATCGGGATTCGAGCAATATCCAGTTTAGCTCTTTTAACATGTCACAATGGTGGGTAAAGTGATTACATTCTAGTACAAAGCGGCAGAACTAATTATATAATGTATTTCGTTTTTGAAGGTGGGTTTGCGGTGCAGATGCATGAACTGCATCCTCATAATCAATGACCGGCATTAGCATTTGTTGCATCTGTTTCCAGGGCCGGATTAACATAGGGGCTGATGGAGCTGCAGCTCCAGGCCCAGGCCCATGGAATAGGCCCACTGATTTAAAAAAAATATATATATTTTTTTTATTTTTATTTTTTTTTACATTTTTTTTTTTCACACACTACTCTTAGGTATTCCACCTGGCTTTTATTTTATTGGCAAAGCCAGTATTTTGAGGCTGCCTGGCTGGTGCCAATATTACAGTGATACTGGCAATACAAATGCTGGTATTTTTCTCAGTATAAACAAGAGATTACTCTGCAATACCAGCACTGGCCAGTAGGGGTCGCTGTATGTGGAGACAGGCAGGGATAGGAAGTTCCAGCATATCCCTCCCTGCCTATCTATACTCACTGATCTGCAGGGGTGCAGCTACAGAGAGTCCAGACAGCAACTCCCACCCTGCAGAGGCAGCCTACAGCTCAGGGAAGTAAGGGATGGGGGGAAAGGCTGCAAGGAGTCATGGGGACACTGAGACACTAAGGGGCACTGGGAGACATTATGGCAGATACTGAGACACTAAGGGACATTGGGAGACATTATGGCAGATACTGAGACACTAAGGGACCCTGGGAGACATTATGGCAGACACTGAGACACTAAGGGACATTGGGAGACATTATGGCAGACACTAAGGGACACTGGGAGACATTATGGCAGACACATGGGGACACAGTGTCCCCATGTCTCCCAGCCAGTGTCCCTGGTGTCTCAGTGCCCCCTAGTCTCCCACTGTCCCCATGTCTCTCATTGCCTCAAGTGTCACAATGTCCCCATGTCTCCAAGCAAGTGTCCCTGGTGTCTGTGGCCCTGGTGTCTCAGTGTCCCCATGTCTCCCAGTGCCCCCATGTCTCAATGTCCCCATGTCCCCCAGCCAGTGTCTCTAGTGTCTGTGTCCCTGGTGTCTGTGTCCCCATGTCTTCAAGTGTCCCCTATTTTCCCTTTGTCCCCATTTGTCCCAGCCAGAGTCCCCTAGTCTCCCAGTGTCACTTGTGTCTCTGTGTCCATAGGTCTCCCCGTGTCCCGAGGTCTCCCCGTCTTCCTAGTGTCCTAGTGACATGGGGACCCTGGGATACATGGGGACACAGGGAGACATGGGGCATTGAGACACTGTGATACATAGGATCACTGGGAGACCTGGGGCACTGAGACACTGATACATAGGAACACTGAGACCTATAGTAATCGACACATGTGGGCACTGAGTCATGAGGACACTGGGAGACATGGGAGCACTGGGAGGAATCCATCTATACAGCAGAATCAAACTAAGTAGTTCTTTGGTGATTTTACAGCATTTTCTCTTATGTCACTCCTTTTTTTCAAAGAAAGGTGGCAAACCTAACTACTGTTCACATACTCTTACTTAAGTATGGAAACTTAGGTGGGATGTATGGGAGCAAAACTTGTGTGGACTGGCTGACAATGAATATAGTTAAAGGGACACTATAGTCACCAGAACAACTACAGCTTATTGAATTTGTTCTGGTGAGTAGAATCATTACCGTCAGGCTTTTGCTGTAAACACAGAGAAAATGCAGTCTTTACATTACATGCTATTGATAACTTCACTGGCCACTCCTTAGATGACTGTTAGAGATCCTTCCTGGGTCATGGCTGCCTAAAATGCATCCAAACATTCAGTGTCTCCTCCCTCTGCATGCAGACACTAAACGTTCCTCATAGAGATTCATTAATTAAATTCATCTATATAAGGAGATGCTGATTGGCCAGGGCTGCGTTTGAATCATGCTGGCTCTGACCCTGATCTGCCTCTTTGTCAGTCTCAGCCAATCCTATGGGGAAGCACTGTGATTGGATCAGGCCACCACTTCTAATGATGTCAGCAGACTGCTTGTTTTTATGAGTCTAACAGCATGCAGAGTTACAGCTTCAGGCTTGAATATAGTAAGATTTTGCTATATTTATGGAGGCATGAGGGTCCCAGGGGGGCTAGATGGTGGTGTTAACACTATAGGGTCATGAATTCATGTTTGTGTTCCTGACCCTATAGTGATCCTATAGGGTCAGGACTTTGGTCTCTCTAACACTGTGACATGTTCCCTTTCTTCTACACTCACTACATACAGCTTTTCTCTGCCCCAGACCATATACCAGGAGCTTCAGCCTGCTAGTAAGACGGTAAGTGGACCAGCGAGTGCTAGGGGACAGTCCTTAGAAAGCGTTGAGTGAGCGCATCATTAGATGCATTTATGCCAAGCTCAGGGTGCTGTCTGCATAGTATGCAGCTGCATGATTGGCAGGCAGACTGACATGCATTCATGCCAGGCTGGCCTTCTAATTCTTTGAGCAGACATGTCCTCTTTTTGGGCATGTTCGCCCCTTTTGGCAGGTTACGTGATTTGTGGCACACCCTTTTACCATGCCCATTGACTTCCTGCCTGACTGGACACTGCTGTTAGGGGTTATGGATTTACTTGAAAGATGAAAACATAAATTAGAGAGAGATTAGCTGTAGCGGAGATGCAATATTACCCAGGTTATCTCCGCTTATAATCCAAGTGAGACTCAGGAACAAGTAAATAGTAAATCCAAAGGCAGGGTTTCCAGCAGGTAAAATACGGCAATATCCCAACAGCAATCCCAATAACTGGACGACACACAGTTTCAGGAGCATAACTGACAAGCCTTTAATCGCAGTCTCCTTATAAAGCATGCTCCCATGCAAGGGAGGAACTTACAGTAATTATTACAGAAGCCAATCCTGTCCTGGTAACCTCCCACACATCCCCTCCCCTCAGCCAGCATCATAATCCCCTTATCCAGCACACCAATTCCCCCCGTTTCTGGATGTACCCCTAAACGTAGGGGTACCCCTTTAAATCCTACACCCCCTGATAGCCCTGATCTGGGTGAACAACATATCCAAAAGTCACCCAGATCGGACCAGGGGTTCGGGAAAAGTATGGAGGGAATAAAATGACCGACCGCACGAACAGAGATAGCCGAATTCGGTTCCATGTGAATGGGCCTTGCGGTCGGTCCTGGCATAAGGGAATAAAATACACGAAAGCCTCTAGCTATAGAGGCTAGGAAGGGTTCGCCTGAATCCCCTCGTTCGGTATTTTCTATTTACCGAACGAGGGGCCGTTCGGTAGTCTGGAACCGAACGGACCCGGGCTGTGGAGGTCTCAGCGGTGTTCGCCTACTCGAGTGTCCGATTTTAGTTCCAGGCACTCGACGGCAAAACACCGCTGTTCGGGAGTTTTAAAATGGCCGCCGCCACGTGTTCGTTTGTCGAATGGCGGCCACCCCGAAGAACAAAGGACGGCTACTTACTGTTCAATTACCCGTTCGCAACAATGTTGCAACGGGTAATTGAGGACACACTTCACACAGGGAGGTCTGGTTGTTCGGTAGTTTCATTCGAATAAACTAAGGGAATGAAACTACCGAACAATCAGAGGAATACAATTCTTTTTAAATACACAGAAATTACAGCAGATACACATATGCAGCTTTATACAGTATTTCTTGTAGGGTCGCCTGGTGCCATCTGCTACATTAGCCTTTTCTTATAGCTGCTGTTTTCTTTCTCTCCAGCACCATCTCCATCAGATACATGATGCTTGGGAGTGTTTTACTGTTTTTGGTCGATATGATTCTGTAATTAGGCCCGTCATAATTGTCAGCACCAGGCCCACTGGGCTCTTAATCTGGCCCTGGTTTACAGAACCGGCTAGGTCCATTTGGAGACCGACATAAAGGGCCCTGAATGCATAAGGAGTGTGACTAAACAGATACAAGCATGCAAAAGAACAAACCTTAGTGCTAACACCCAGTGGTAAGGGAGGACCTAAAGGAAAAGGGACTGGAAAAGCCTGTACCAACCTTAAATCAGCTGCAATTAACTTTCTAGTAGTCATTCATTGCCTCAACCATTATAACTCAGGCAAAATACATGATTCCTTAATGGCATGCTATAGGCACCAAAACACTGTTAGCTTAAAGTGACATAATAGGCATCCAGACCACGTCATCTCATTGAAGTGGTCTTGGTGCAGTGTCACTGCCCCCTTAACCTTGCAATGTAAAACATTACAGTTTCAGAGAAAGTGCAATGTTTATATTGCAGGTTTAGGACTGCCTCTAGTGGCTGTCTCTCAGAAGCGCTTCCTGCATTTACACAGAGTATAATTCCTTGAAAGAACACTGGGCATACTCACACTTTGCATGAGGACGTCCAGCGTCTTTTTTTTTTGGCCCCTTAGTTCAAGAAACTGTAAAGAATGTAAAAGCTTGATAAAGTCCAGCAAATAGTCGAAACGTCTTATATAACAATAAATTGCCAGATTTTTAATACTGCTTGTGTACTCAGTTCAGTCTGTATACAGCTTTAATTTAGCTGTTGTAAAGCACAGGGAGGGTTTGTTTCAATCTGGACGCGTTTTTTTTTTTTTTCTAAGAGGCCTGATCAGAATGTTTTAGTGTCCATTTAATGACACTTTGCTCTTATGAATGCAGTGTCATTACAACATCATTATAACTAACCATAAGATTTAAAATACAACTTTTCAACAGCAATGTTTTAAATGTGATTTTTTTTTTTTTTTATATAACAAGTTATTCTGTGACAAGTGACTTGAAGGCCCCTCCAGCTGAGAATAAGTTAAAAACCCTGTATTCCTCCTGTCAACATAGATCTTCCAAAGTATCCCATTATCCTGTACATGATTACAGACTTTGCACTTTTCCAACCAGTAAAGTCGCTTCTTAAGTCTCTAATTTCCTCCTTCTCCTCCCCCACTTCTTTTTCCCTTTTTTTTCATTTGGCTGAAATTCAAACTCCCTTTTAATGTTTAAGTGGAATTGGCACATTTGAAGTTTTTGCACAATCTAAGTATGGGTTGTGATATTTTTTTATCTTCAATTCTCAACTTGTTTTATTGTATAATTTAGATTGCATATCTGGCAGTCCTGGCATAAACAGGGCACATCATGCAAATTAACTTAATCCCAATGAGATTATACATGCATCGGCATGCACATGTACGGCCCTATGGAAGGAACGTATGTGACCATACACCATTTCTCTAGAGAGGGCATGACCAGAGTATCAAAAAGGGTTAATGATGCCACCCTGGACACAGACACAGTGCTGTGGAGTTAATTGGAGTTTTTACTTACCTCTATACAGGCCATCTGGCAAACTGGGCTAAGCCTAAGCCACATGGGCTATGAAGGCCATAGGTGGAGGCTGACAAAGTAAATCATAGGGTCTCTCTTGCTGGCCCATGCAGGGTACCAATGGCCCAAAAAGGACTGGGCACCATTACAGCGGAGTGAACCTAGGACTGATCATATCTCTGTTCACAAATATCAGAAAATATACCAATGCATAAGTCTTGTGTCAATTGGGGATTTAACATCCCCTCACAAAGAAATGTTGTTTTCCTTTTAAATTCTATATCCAACCTATTAGACACTAGCCTCTGCTTTCACTATAGTAAATCATATTCTTATACTAGCAAATGTGAGTGAGCCTTGACTCTCCAGGTTTACAAAAATTAATTTCCTAATTATGTCCGTACGTTTTATGTATTGTGGAGGAGGGGGTGCTTAGTTCTGTGGATTTTTTATTTATTTTTTATTTTTTTCCTTTAGTGCTTTTCTTTGATCCCAGTGAATAGATTATAATTATATAATATAATAGATTATAATAATGTAATGGATTATAAGAATAGATTATTGTTCGAGCATGGTCTTCTTCCCTTCTTGCCACTGTTAATATTCTGTATGTGATTTTTCAAATAGTTGTAAAGCACTACGGTTGGCACCATATAACCAGATTCACTGGGAAGCATGTTGATATAGGAGCACACAAAAGAATTATGAAAAGAGGGCTAGCAGGTAAAACAGGACAAATAATATAACACAGAGGGGGATTTTATGGTGGTGACAAGAGAGATGATTTAGTGGAGAAAGAAGATATGGAATCTTGTGTCAGGTTGCTACTAACAGTATGAGGGTCTGCCAGTGGAGTGTAGAGACAATATATAAAATGTTGCCAACTTTAAGAATTTGCTAAAGCAGTGGTTCCCAAAACAGTCCTCAAGGAACTACTACCAGCCCATGATTTAGGGATTACCCAGTTGTTTTTAGAAAGAAAAACACCTACACTCTGTATAGCACATATGTATTGTTGATCTTCTAACAATGTTTCTGGTCTTCTGGTCTTACTCTCCTGTCTTATGCTTTAACACAGTGATTCCAAAACCAGTCCTCAAGGCACCCCTACCAATCCAGGATTTAGAGATTACCAATTGTGTCTAAGGTGTTTTTTTTTCTAAAATCAACTGGGTAATTCATAAATCCTGGATAAGTAGGCGGCCTTGAGGACTGGTTTGGTAATCACTGTGTTAAAGCATAAGACAGGAGAGTAAGACCAGCAGACCAAAACCATTGACAGAAGATCAACAATACATGTGTGCTACACAAAGTGGAATGAGATGTTGAGGTTAAATCTATCAATTATGGAAGGTAAAGCCATTGGCAGGAAGAGATATTTGAATAAGCAGTACCAAAACAGAATCTAGGGACACACTGCATCCATATGCACGGGACATTTATGAACATCAAACACTACATATATGAAAGTTCTCCTCAGTTCAACACACTATGTATGGCAGGATAAAGGTTAATAACACTAAGTGGTGGGGCATGCAGCCACCCGCCTTGTCCTGTGGAATAGTGGGAGTATTTAATTTAAAGTGGAGGTCTGGTCAACCCCCTAATAACCAGCTCAGAAATCCATCAGATCTCCTCAAACAGTGTATGGTAGACCCCGACTGTTCATTAGACATAATGGGAAAATACCCATGACTCATAATTAAACTCAACTTTGCCATTTAGGAAAAACAAAAACTGTCTTAAAAATTCATAATTTAGTTTTGTTTTATATATATATATACATTGAACAAACTTATAAATGCAACACTTTTGTTTTTGCCCCCCATTTTTCCTGAGCTGAACTCAAAGATCTAAGACTTTTTCTTTGTACACATATGGCCTCTTTCTCTCAAATATTGTTCACAAATCTGTCTAAATCTGTGTTAGTGAGCACCTCTCCTTTGCCGAGATAATCCATCCACCTCACAGGTGTGGCATATCAAGATGCTGATTAGACAGCATGATTATTGCAAAGGTATGCTGACTGCAAGAATGTCCACCAGAGCTGTTGCCCGTGAATTGAATGTTCACCATAAGGTGTCTCCAAAGAAGATCCTGAGGCCCATTGTTGTGCCATTCATTCACGACCATCAACTCATGTTGCATAATGATAATGCACGGCCCCATGTTGCAAGGATCTGTATACAATTCCTGGAAGCTGAAAACATCCCAGTTCTTGCATGGCCAGCATACTCACTGGACATGTCACCCATTGAGCATGTTTGGGATGCTCTGGATCCGCATTTACGACAGCATGTTCCAGGTCCTGCCAATATCCAGCAACTTCGCACAGCCATTGAAGAGGAGTGGACCAACATTCCACAGGCCACAATCAACAACCTTATCTACTCTATGCATAGGCGTGCACAGCCTATTGCATTAGGGTGTGCACCCTAAAGCACAAGCACACGCTGCATATATATATGTATGTATGTATATATATGTGTGTGTATATATATATATAAATAACAGTCAGTGGATCCATGCACTCACGCTCAAAATTGTAAACAATATAATACTTGCCGGGTGCCAGTCTCTTGGGGCAATAGGTAGTAGTAACAAAAAGTGTCCGGACTGCACTCACGGTCTTAAAGTTGAAAATGTTGCTTTATTCCATATAACAAATCAATTTTTTATATGGAATAAAGCAACATTTTCAACTTTAAGACCGTGAGTGCAGTCCGGACACTTTTTGTTACTACTATATATATATATATATATATATATATATACATACACACATACACACACTGCTGTGTGTGTGATGTGTGAGGGTGCTGTTAGTGTGATGCTGTTAGTGTGATGTGTGTGTGACGATGTGGTATGTAGTGTGCTATGTGGGTGAGGGTGTTTGTGTGTGCGCACTTGTGAGGGTGCTGTTAATGTACTGCGTGTGAGGGTGCTGTTTGTGTGTGTGTGTGCGCTTGTGAGGGTGCTCTTAATGTACTGTGTGTGAGGGTGCTGTTTGTGTGTGAGGGTACTGGTAGTGTGCTGTGTGTGTGTTTGTTAGGGTCCTGTTTGTGTTTGTGAGGGTACTGTTAGTGTGCTGTGTGTGTGTGAGGGTGCTGTTTGTGTGCTGTGTGTGAGGGTGCTGTGTGTGTTTGTGAGGGTGCTGTATGTGTGTTGGTGCTGTGTATGTTTGTAGGTGCTGTATGTGTGTTGGTGCTGTGTGTGTCTGTGGGTGCTGTATGTGTGTTGGTGCTGTATGTGTGTGGGTGCTGTGTAGGTGCTGTGTATGTGTGTAGGTGCTGTGTATGTGTGTGGTTGCTGTGTATGTCTGTGGGTGCTGTATGTCTGTGGGTGCTGTATGTGTGCTGTATGTGAGTGTGCTGTATGTGTGCTGTATGTGAGTGTGCTGTATGTGTGTGTGGGTGATTGTGGGGGTGGAGGTGGGGGTACATTACTTGCTATCCCCCCTCCCTTCTTACCTTTTGTAGGGAGGGGGCATCGTGCTGCTGATTCCATCCCTGGTGGTCCAGTGGAGAGTGAACTCTAGCCCCTGTGGGGCTAGAGTTCACTCTCGCGAGATTTGAGCGTTGCCATGGCAACGCTCATATCTCGCGAGAGGAACCCGGTGGAGCTGCCGGCAATAGCTCCGCCGGTCCTCTCCTGCCTCCCTCCCTGCATGTGGGTCGGTAGGGAGGGAGGCTGAGAGCAGAGCCGGCGCTCGGATAGCGCCGGCTCTGCATGAGCCGACAGGGGAGATCCTGAGATCTCCCCTGCTGGTCTCAATATACATAGGCGTGCCGCGGGATTAGGATGTGCCCAGGCACACCCGGCACACCCGGTGCGCACGCCTATGACTCTATGCGAAGGAGATGCGTTGCACTGTGTGAGGCAAATAGTGGTCACACCAGATACTGACTTTCTTTCGGATCCCCCCGGAACCCCTAATACAGTAAAACTGCACATATTATAGTGGCCTTTTATTGTGGCCAGACTAAGGTACACCTGTACAATAATCATGCTGTATAATCAGCATCTTGATTTGCCACACCTGTGAGGTGGATGGATTATCTTGGCAAAGGGGAAGTGCTCACTAACACAGATTTAGACAGATTTGTGAACAATATTTGAGAGGAATAGGCCTATTGTGTACATAGAAAAAGTCTTAGATCTTTGAGTTCAGCTCATGAAAAATGGGGGCAAAAACAAAAGTGTTGCGTTTATTATTTTGTTCCGTATATATATATATATATATATATATATATATAGTGCATGTTGTTGATGTGAATGTGTAATGTAAAACTTAACATAAAGCACAAATGTGTCATGTTCTCCAGGGTTTTCAAAATGTAAAGAAAAAAAAAGTTAAGTGACAGTAAAAGTGTTAAATAATTGACGTGAGATGAAATTTATTTCTCCAAAAGAGATATATAAGACAGACAGTTATATAGACAGATTTACAAAAATAAGCCCTATGCTCAAACTCCCACTACTCCTGGGCGTCAGCAATGACTATAGTACATATCAGCCCCAACACATACAATAAAAAAAAACCTAAGAAACAAGTTACTTGTGCTCTATCCCAAATCTTTATGCACATCTAAATAACTGCCGATTTTTAGTATCAATCCAAAGGTCATTTAAGTGTAAGCTCACCTGCCACATCAAGGCAAACCTCTTCACCTTGCTTCCTTCAGCTTCAGGTAAAATATCTCTGAGACAGAGAGGGGTATTTTACTAAACTCCTTAACAGGAAACACATGGACTGGACGGCAGCATTGTAGCCCCTCTCTGTCTCATTATATATTTTTTTACCTGAAGGTGAATTGTTAGTGTAGGACTCACCTAATTGGTTTACCTCGGCGAGATATATAGACAGGTATAATACAGATATACATTACATGGTCTATCTGTCTATATCAACCTCAATTCTTCAGCTAACACTAACCCTAACTAGTGAAAAGTATCATGTAAAAATAGATACATAACAGCGAAATGCAGAACAATGCTAACTTCGCTGGAGACACTTAAAGGGTTATTCACTAAAGTGAGTCTTGTCCTAAATGCAAAGGGAATGTCAAATTATGGTCAAAATAGTCAAACTGGAAAAATCTACCCAGTTAGTTATGCTTGTGTGTTATTCACTTAGAATTCACAATAATAAATAGTCCTGTAATAAGTGGTTTATTATGATTTCTCCGGATTCCTTGATACCATTATTTTCCCATAACACACATTTTAATTGTATGTATAATCTATCTATCCATCCATATATCTATCTATCTATCTAGCTATCTATCTCTCTCTCTCTCTATCTATCTATTTATCTATCTATCTATCTATCTATCTGACTCTATCTATCTATCTAGCTATCTATCTATCTATCTCTCTATCTATCTCTCTATCTATCTCTCTATCTATCTGACTCTATCTATCTATCTATCTATCCATCCATATATCTATCTATCTATCTAGCTATCTATCTCTATCTCTCTATCTATCTATCTATCTATCTATCTCTCTATCTATCTGACTCTATCTATCTATCCATCCATATATCTATCTATTTATCTATCTATCTATCTATCTATCTATCTATCTATCTATCTATCTATATGACTCTATCTATCTGACTCTATCTATCTATCTATCTATCCATCCATATATCTATCTATCTATCCACATAAATAGATTATTGTTAATAGTTGTCTGACTGTCTTCCTCCAGTCAATCCTGGTGCTGTTTCTTCTTTTGTCACCATTACAGCTGAAATGTTTAAATAAGTGCACCTCAAACGTGTTCAACATCTGCCATCATAGCCAGTTTGAGCAAACAATCAGGAGGCCCAGGCACTATTATCAAAGAACATGAAGGGGAGGAGCGGTTAGCTAGTGATGTCTGAGCTCTCTACCTTTTCCCTGAGTTTTATCCTGTGCTTTATGCACATCAAAAAGAAGCATGTCCTTTGTTCCCTGAGGGACCTGTGTTGGTAAATAAAGGCCTCGTACAAAGAGCTGAAGATAAATAGGAAGAGAACCACGCCGCCAAGCCCTGTACCTCTCTGTATAATTATATCGCTCTGTCTGATCCGCGCAACTTCTTGCTGAAGGAAGCTTTGAAGCTTAACCCGTTTCCAGCTTCACACTGAGGGGTGCAGCTGAGATGGGTGACAAGTTAAGACAAGGAGCAGAGTACGGGTCCCCCTTAGGATAAGAGTATCACTAGAATAACAGTTCTCTCTTATATTTCCAGTTTAGGTTATAAACTCTGCGGTGCAGTCACACATAAATAAATATAGTTAATTTGTATAGGGCACACAGTCTTTCTATTGGTCTCAAATTCTTCTCTTTTTCCTTATATTTCTCCCTCTTTATTAGAAGTCTATTAGAGATTATTCACTAAATTATAAATCATGCTGAACTGAAAATAAAGCTGAAAAATCCGGCTAAACTAGTCAAGCTGTGCCTCCTGTTGATTTGGAAGCATTTTATTTTTTCGTGTAGTTGTCAAAATTTAACACACTAGAACATGCAGGTCCCCAACTCTGCTATATATTTCAGGTCTCACAGGACACATGAAAACAATAATCGGAGTGTAGGAGACTCACATATCTACACATTGTTTGTTTCAATAACATGAGCAGTTTGCATTCTATAACAGTATCCAGGGAATGTGTATAGACAACAAAACTAGAAACAAAAAAAAAAACAAGTTTCTTGTATAGAGATTAACAACTCACATTAATTAAGTTCAGTTACTTTGTTTTCCTGGTGACTCTTAAGTAGCAGGTTTGTACTGTTTAATGTATTCCCACGCCCCTTCTGCCCCCCTACACTCTCTGGATCTGACACCTCTATTAGCTGGTCATCCCATCAACCTGGCGACTCATGATGTACGCACCCCTGCAGACACCTAACTCTCTAGAAGGGTCTTCCTGCAGCCCATGTGTAAGTAAGTAGCTGCTGAAACTTGTCCATATAGGTCAAAATCAGGCACTGTGTCCAAATATTGGTATTCGTCTGCAACCGATTCTGGGCTGTGAATGTTAGTTCTTCTAGTTGTCTCAATTATTCCTTTTTGGTGGTGGAGTATCTTGCCTCCTGTACAGTGAAACAGAGGCGGCTCTCTAATTAGGCGGTCACATCACCCCCTTCTCCCTCTCACATCACCCCCTCTCCCTCTTACCATCACCCCCCTCTCCCAATCACCTGTTTAGCTACGTTGAGGTTGTAAATGGTAAGGGACTTCTTATATCATGTGGTTAGGACAATAGCGTGGTGAAGGAGAAAGGGAGCGGGTTGGAGAGTGACAGCGCTAGCATTCGTCATCTAAATTTGGCTTGATGGTCTTCAGGAGTTGTGGGGTTTTATACCACTGAGACAGCACCGTAAATGCTGTTTCCTGTGTCTTGCTTGCCAGGGCACAGTGATACATCAGGTCACATATCTTTGTCACATATCACTGATTTGGCATCAAGGTTTTCACAATGACATTTTGCTATTTACCCATATAAGAGTGTGGTGGTAGGTTCCTGTTGAGCTACAGTGTTGAATATAAATGTGAGGTTGCATGTGGCAAGGATTTAAATGTTGGTCCGGTTGTTGGGGTATGCATGTAATGACTCCTTTCAATTGGTTGTACCTAACTGTTGCATGACTGAACAGGGAGCGTTAGTCAGGAGTTTGTTCAGGGGTATAATTTTACTCTGTGCTGTCATGTGTTGGGTACATGTGTGGGAATAGGCAGGAAAAGACCCCTTAAGCAGCAAGTGAACAGTCGGTTCTTGAATTTCACTTGCTGGAAGCAGGAAAAATGGGCACCCAAATAGATAAGGGCCAAATAGTGATGGCTAGACGACTGGGTCAGAGCATCTCCAAAATGTGGGATGTTCCCGGTATGCAATGGTTAGTACCTACAAAAGTGGTGCATGAAAGGACAACCAGTGAACTGACATCAGGGTCCTGGGCACACAAGGCTCATTGATGAACGTGGGGAGCGAAGGTTAGCCTGTCTGGTCCGATCACACAGAAGAGCTGCTGTAGCTCAAACATAATGCTGGTCATGATAAGAAGGTGTCAAAACACACAGTGCATTGCAGTTTGCTGTGCATGGGGCTGCATAGCCGCAGGTCAATCAGAGTGCCCACCGTGACCCCTGTTCACTGCCGAAAGCGTCTTCATAGGGGCATAAGAACTGGACCATGGAGCAATGGAAGAAGGTTGCTTGGTCTGAATTGTGCTTTGTTTTAAATCAGGTGGAGTGCCTGGTGCATTTGCGTTGTTTACCTGGGGAAGAGATGACATCAGAATGAGAAGAGGGCAGGCTGGTGGTGGCACTATTATGCTCTGGGCAATGTTCTGCTGGGAAACTTTGGGTCTTGGCATTCATGTAGTTGTTACTTTGACATGTACCACCTACCTAGAGGCCAAATACACCCCTTCCTATCATTGCATGTGTGTCCTACCTGTATACAACCATACAATGAAGACACTATTTTTGCAATAAACCTTTTTGGGCGTGATTGCTTATGCGCTGTTTAGTGATTGGAAGAGAAATAATAACGCCCACTGTTTATCATGTCGAAAAAAATTGTCTAATGGTGTTGCACCTACTTGTATAACTGACAGCTTTTACTCTAGAGCAATCTGTGGATTCTGAAGGTCCAAGAATTGGGATACTCACAGTGCACTTAGCCAACTGGAAATCCCACTCATTTTTCAGTGGTGTTTTATCTTTCAGTGGTGTTTTATTTTTCTTTATGGATTTTTTTTTTTAAACTGTGATCCTATACACACGGGCTGAAGAAACAGATTTGGTCTGCACAGTGTAGACATGGATGGAAACTTTTGCCTGTCCCATAGGAGTCAATTATATAGTGGTCAGCATGTGCTTTTAATCAAAAGTTAAATATTTTGCAGATACTATTAAATAAAAAATACACACATCACAGTAGTTCCCTCTCCCCGCACATTTCTATTTATTCTATTTATTCTCAAGCTGTGAAATAATACACAAATATATGTATTTTCTTTTTTTATAACAAACATGATTAATTAAATGTTATTGATTTAGTCTGTTTTCCTATCTCCAGCTATACTTTTGCTGGATTTCTGACCCCTTGAAGACCAGTGGGTTAAATAATTTGAGACTAAAAAAACAATCTCTATACAATATGGCACACAGAGAGCTACTTCGTCAAATCATGCTGTAATATGTGCCTTTGTGTAACGAGGTCTGTGGAATAAAGTGCCCTTGTTGCAATCCTGGTATCCTGCAGAGTGAATTGATGTTCTTCTCAATATGTCATGGCCCAGGCAACAATTGGCACTGCTGTCTCTGGTCTGCACACACTAAGCTGGAACTCTGTGCAAAGGTCAAAATGTACCCCTGTTGCTTAACTCCCAACTTACACCGAAGGGGGTTCCAATATTGTGTTAGCAATTTTCAAACAGTGAACACAGATAAGCAAGGAAAATTACATCCTTAAAAAAACAAACGTCACATTTATAAGCAGTGATTGCCATCTTCTGGAGCTTCTGTTTCTGAAGAGTACGACCATAGGCGTACACAGTACCTTTGCTTCTATCCATCTTAATTGAGAAGTATTCAGTCTTTTTTTTTTTTAATGTCTTCATAGGTGTGTGCAAGCATATTAACTGTGCCATTAAAACTAACGAGACACCTAAGATTGCCTGAGAAACTATAGTCACTTTCCAATTTCACTTCACATCAAACACGAGTCCTAATTATATGATAACTGGAGAAAATGCAAAACAAGAACTTTAAAACAGGATTTATTTATTTTTATAATAAGTTTGTATTTTAATGCACCTTGCACCAGTCTATTTAAAAATGAAAATGAGATACTGATTGCTGTATTGATGAAGAAGTATACAGTACTAAAAGTATACGGTTACATGTGTGATAATTATCTGCTCAGATTCTTTAAATTAATCTAATTAGCTACTTTTGCAGCCAATGTGTTCCAACCTTTCATTGTTAAGTCAATATTTAAAAGTTAGAAAACCAAGATAGGAGAGGCTGTTTTTGAAATATATGCTCCCTTTTACTTCTCATGATCTTGCCATCAACATTATAGTTACGTAGGCTGAAAAGAGACACGCATCCATCAAGTTCAGACTTTCGCATATCTGGTTTTGCTGTTGATCCATATCATATGTTTTAAAATTATTATTTTTTTTTTCCTCATACCAATTTACGGTTTTCATAAACACCAAGTAAAGTTAAAGGGACACCCAGACCAGCAAGGTGAAGTGCAAGAATTTGTCTCTTAACCATTTCACTTCCAAAATAATGTAAAAATTTTACTTTCCGTTACTTTGCAGAAAGCAGTTTAGTCCATAAAGCCTCACTCTTCCTTATTAATATTCAAGCAATGATTACCAGCCTGCAGAGGAACATATTTATCTGCCAGAAGCCTCTAGTTACTTGTTTAATGGCTGCAAGTGTGCTGAAAATGTCAGATCACCCAAAAAAGGAATGCAGCTCTTCCAAAGTTATAGAGAGGTTGGCTTGAAACAGTGTGTGGATGTTACGTAGGAGAGCCTTAATGTTGTTCTTAGTCGTTTAGTCGCAAAACTTTTTAAATAAGCACTTTTATGAATGGGTTTAGTAACACCCTCCAGCCATCAAACTGACAGACAGGAGTCCTTCCTACCTCACTCACCGTGAACAATCATTCAAGGGAAAGTGAGAGTTTCTATATCTATAGGGATTCATTAATTTAATGCTACCCTATAAGAAGCATTCTATTGGAAGAGTGCTACATTTCCGCATTTGATTGGCGCACGTGCGGCAACTGCAACACGTGCCATTTTCAGCTGAGCAAAAGGCAAACTGTCATGCTAGTTTTCATGGGGCAGAGTGGAACTGGAGAAAACTGTTAAGTAATCATTGTTATGTTTATGATGGGCACCTCACTTCTAAACAGCTTAAGAATATCCCAAACTTTTTAAGTTGATCTCCTTGTTTAACTTTGAAGCATCCCTTTAAATCATGCATCATGTAATATAATATCGCCATATATATATATATTCGAATAGTAGTACATTTCTTTCATGTTTGAAATATAGCAGATTTGTTGTATAGGGAGAGGTATTAGCAGTAGAAAAAGCATTGTACAGAACACTGGTGAGACTTCACTTGGTTCAGAGAAGGGCTACTAAACTGGTTCATGGATTGCAGGATAAAACTTACCAGGAAAGGTTAAAGGATCTTAATATGTATAGCTTGGAGGAAAGACGAGACAGGGGGGATATGATAGAAACATTTAAATACATAAAGGGAATCAACACAGTAAAGGAGGAGACTATATTTAAAAGAAGTAACTGCAGTACTCTAAGCAGTACAGACACCTAGCTTTAGCCAGGTAACTCTATTTACTGTATATGGCTAGAATGAACACATATGTAATGCTTCAAAATAACTTGAAGAAAAAAAAGAGAGAGAGAGAGAAAACACCAACTTGGAGCATCTTCAGATAAATATGCTTAGTTTTCTGTTATTTATCAATCTTTAAATATCCCACATAACTATTGCATAAAAGGTTAGCAATGACTTCTTAATTCCTCTACTGTAAAAGAAAACAAATTGTTTTTAAAGCAATAGAAACAAAAAGGCAGCCAAAGTTTATAAGGTTCTTACCATTCTGAGATTAATTTCAGGGACACTCCAGGCTCCATAACAACTAAAGTACCAACAGACGTAAAGTACCATTGCAGCAGCAATGATGTGTAGTGATTATGGTACTCTGTAAAAAAAGGAAGGAACTTTTTCACACCATCAGATTTTCAAAACAATAAAAATTGGACAATCTTAGACTGGGTGAAAATGTCTCTTGGTACTTATTCAATTTCTAATTCAATACAAATGGATACAATATTGCTGTGTGCTTGGTAAAAATGTTGTGTATGGATCATTAAAGAGTAGAATGAGACAGATCTTGTTTGCCTTAGTATATTGAAAGATTCGAATTTGTACTATACAATAAGTGAAAACCTCTTTGTTGGTTATTGTGCCCCCACAAACAAAATGGTATTATTTCTGAAAGTAGAAATAACATCAATTGTTATTAATATTAATAAAGAAATATAAGTCCCATAAAAACCAGATTGCCATAAATGACCAGTTGGACCATATTCAAAATACACAATTGCAGTTATGCATTAAAATGTGAACTGTAAAACAATAAATCTAAACTGACTTTTTTTGGGGGGGCTTGCAATTTGCAGTTGCAGTTGTCAATGTCACATATTTTCTGATTAAGAGAAAACCATAGTAGCGAATTGCAGGGATATGCAGAAAGAATGGCACTGAGAGTATGAGTAATAGCACTCCAAGAAACTAATAGATGATACATTGAACTGCTTTTGGGTTGTTTTTAAGTTTTATCTCCATAGACTCCTCATATCTGTTTCAGACTTGATACATAAACATATGTACAGGGCATCTCTGTTAAAGGGACACTATACACTCATCTCATTGAAGTGGTCTGGATTCACTGTCCCTGTCCCCTTAGCCACTAGAGTCGCTTCCTGCTGTTTTACAGAGTTTAACTTTATGAAACAACACAGGAGTTTGACCAGTGTCTTTAAATCCCCCATAGGAACATATTGCATGCACCTTGGGTACGCCCTCGGTGCGGATGCTCGGTGAAGGAAGAGATGGAGCCACATCAGTTCTAAAATAAGGTGAATGTAAAAAAGGGCTTTAAACCCTTTAGGTGCCGCGGGAATGGGAAGGGGGTGATCCGAGGAACAATTTAGTGTTAGGAATACCTAACATTTTGTTTACCTACCACTAACGTGTTCCTTTAAATACAGTTACAAATACATTGTTTAGATTAAAAGCAGATAAGATCAAAAACAGCAGGGAAGCAGGTCCTTTGATCATGTATCAGTAATACTGTGAGGTGTAAAATAGTCTGTTTCTGTATCCAGTCTCTGAAGCTGCCTATAATAACTATGTTTTCATGAAGATCAGGAGGGTTTTGTGTTTTGGTTCTAATGGCTAAGTGATGGTGTGATACATATATCTACTTATTAAAGTATATTGGACTGAGTTATATGTATCATGTCTGTAGTGAATTGACAACCACCCAGCTAAATATATGTCAGAATAGGCCAGTTGGAACCACAAAATCTCCAGCACAACAATGCACACTTTTCTATCAATTCTATCAAGATGTTGTACATTTCCTACAACTCTGGGACATAGACAATTCAATTAATACTCACCTTTATTTGGGAAAGTATCACAGCTTTATTAACATATAAATAATTTTAAATAATTTAAGGTCATTGTCACATTAACATAACATATTCCCCCAACTCCTTTAACAATACTATGCCAGACAATGACCTACAACACAATAAGTAAAACCACATTATAACATGATTAACATGTAAACATAACCATTGCCACCGAGGGCATGACATAACCAATTGCCACCGAGGGCATGGTTACCAGCTTTCTTCCATGTAGGGCATACCGAGATACACCCTACACACACCACGTTCAGAGCTACCTACAAGCTCGAACCTACCAATACTCTTCCCAATAAAACCATTCTTAGTGAACCAAACTATTTTCCCTCAGGACAAACAACCTACACCCCAACTTCTCTATCCATCCACCGCCTCAACACCTTGAGCTACCTGAGCGCCCGTCACCAAAAACAGCGCTCGCTGGCAACCTTCCTGAAACCCTAATAACAAAAAAATCCAATCCCACGTCTGACAGATGCACCTCATCTGGCCTGTAATAACCTGCCAACTGAGCTTCCAACTTCCGATGCCTAACAACCACTCCACCCAAACGCTTAGCGTAAGTCGCCATGACTTTTGGTTACCTTCCCCCTACTCTTTGCCAACGCCTGGTGGACCCTGGCGTGGCGCCACTGCAAACTCGGGACCATCTCTTACCTTACGACAACCACGCCAGGGATCACCGTCCTCAATCTTTCCAAATCCTTCTTCATCCCCGAGATCAAAGCCCTCTGTGAAATCAAGCCTAAGTCATTTCCTTGAAACAGGCATGAAACAGAATAATATCAGGCACTCTACCCTCTCTAATCTTCTAAACAGCTCCAAGCACACCCCTTGTCAACTAAAACCCCTAAAGCCAAACCACTCAATCTGCACCATTGAACGCAGGAAGCCCAACCGTATGCCATGACGATGAACTGCAGCTTTCTGTTGTGCCCAGTACACATACAAGTATCCAATCACCCACACAATTCAACCTGCGAAAGAAAAACATGTTACCAACACAGAACAACAAAAGCATTGTAACAAAACTTAGACTAAACGGTTGGGCTTAACATATGATCTGAATCTCACGGATTCCCACATCCCGATCTTCTTGACCAGTTTATCCCCCAAACCCAACCAATCTGCTTCTGTGGCAGCCCCAATCCTGAGCGAATTGTTCCGAATTGTCTGATACAGGTGATAGAAAAGTGTACATTTTTGCACTGGAGAAACTGCAGTTTCACCAAGACCACTCAATGAGATGAAGTTGTTTTGGTGTCCTTTTGGGTTTTTCCTAAAATTGACACTATAGGCACCTAGACATCACAAGCTAAGCCTGGTGGGTGAAGTCATGCCACAAAGACCAACTTTTGTGGAAACTTAAGAAGACATCTATCGTGGACTGACAGTTCTACAAAAGATTTGACTAAAAGTACTAAGCTGAAGTTGTGACTGAGGAATCTGGATTCTTTTTTTCATTGGTGTTAGTATCACTTCAAAAGCGATATTTTGTTGCAGGTTTGTAGAAACAGCCTAAATTAAATTTGCTCAGACATCCAGCCAGGGTGATTTCAAGGCTACAAATGGGAGACCCTCTCAATGACATAGCATTTGGACAACTATTCAAAAGAGGATACAGGGACTTTAAATAGCTAAAATTGAGACATAATACTGCAATTAGGTAGCAAATGATCCCTAACCAATCTGGGAGTTCCTTTGCCAAGGAATGGTGAAGATGCCCTGTATCTTGCGGATGATGCTGATCCAGAGAATGACTGACTGAAATGTAAGTTTTTGGTTATGGAAGACAAAGATTCCAAGAATGATTGTGATGAAATGAAATATATCAAATATAATAACCAAATAACTCCAAAGAGCAAACATAAGGATTTATCACAGTAAAGATCTGTGTGCAACATAAATGTCATTGGTAGTTTCACTTAGATAATTATCCTTTGTAGGTTGGTAAAATGAGCACCAAATCTGAATAATAGCGATACTATCTGCCTTATTATAAAGTGTTCTAATGTTCCAACAAGAGCAAAGGTGCCCCAATAATAAAAGGATCAGAAATCCCAGTTTGATACGTGTTTGGAGAGAGATGTCTGGGTATGGCATTTTCACACTTCAGTTGCTCCATTCCCAAGTGGATGACCTGAGGCTTTTGATTAAATCACATCTTCCTACTCTCCTAGGAAATCTGCTATCACTATACACAGCCTCTCCCTTTACTTTATAATTATAGCTTGGAGCCTGAGACTATAATAAAATTGTGTTGTGTTTAAAAGAAAGACAACACCCACACTTACTGTGCTTTTTTTCTCTCCAAAAGATAGGCTGGGAGCCCTGCCTTTCTTGGAAAACGGCTCCATGTACATTTCCAGTTGATTTTAGGAAGAAAGATGAAAAAAGTAAACTTGACCACTTGTGCAGTGTTTAGTTGTAATAAATATATTCCTGTATAGATGGTGAGCAATGGCAGGATACAGGTAGGTATAGTCTAAAGACGACTTACTGCCAGGAGAAGCTGGCTATCATAATCCCAACTTTAGGAATATGAATGTGATGAAATAAATGACTGATAAAGTAAAACCAAACTTAACCAGTAAAACAAAAAAATATAATAAAAGCCCTGACATAGGACTCCAAGCGACCAAAAAGATTTTATAAGCATTATACAGTGTTAATACACACACATAGTATCAATATATAAAGTATTTTATCGTTGCTGAAAGGACCAAGAAAACACATGCAGAGTAATGCGCTGTGCTACAATTTGACCTATAGTAGTGGGAACTGAGGTGTCTAAACCCCAGCTTGGAATCCAGTTGGAAAAAAGGCTGGTTTTATATGCAATTTGTGTATTCATTAAATTCATTTTGGGGTCAAAGTCAGAGATCAGCCTTGATTAGCAATTACATTTCAGAAAATTATTTATCAGGTCAAGAAAATAACCATCCCCCAAAAAAGTCAGAATTGCATAAAGTGTGGTATTTAATTG
>OW240919.1:33543116-33585501 GCA_933207985.1 Pelobates cultripes | reverse complement strand
ATGGATTGTCACCAACTCTGCATCTATGTGTGGAGTTTAGTCCAGTGTTCCCCCACCCAGTCTCCATGGACCACCAACAGTACATGTTTTTTCAGTATCTCCATTTGAATAAAACAGGAAAATACATACATTCGAGACTATTGATTGTCCATGGATACTGGATTGAGGACCACTGGTTTAGTCCATCACTAAGTAAGTAGTAAAAAGAATAACTAAAAGAGAAAAGGAGATACTTTTCCTTTGAATTATTAGGGTTGTGTCAGAAATATGTGTAACATTATAATAATCACATGTCAGATTGTCATGTTCAAGATTAACCTGATTTTCAGAAAAATATTTAATTTGCTAATAAATGTGCATCTAAAATTTAATTTTTTTTTGATGTGGGGATAATTCACTAACCTGTGATAAAACAATGCACTTGGAAAAATACATATTCAGCTCAGATCAGTTGGACATGTGTTCTGCCCCAGCTATTTGACCTATATTACACTAGGTTTTGGTATTTCTTGTGGGTTTTTTTTCTTTACAAATTGAGCAATAAGAATCATGTGACTCTTTCCCAAAACACACAAGAGATATTGCATATTTTGTGTCAAGTGCAAAACATCAATTTAAAAACACCTGATTAACTACAGCCTTGACAGACGTTTGTAAAACCTTAGTTGCAGCTTTTTAATTTTTTTTATTAATGCATAAATTTAGCAAAAATAGATGTTTTGTGTATAGTCGACAATGTACTTGTTTATAAACCTTTGTTCAAGCCCTGTTTAAATCCCATCTCCAGCACTGCTCTACCCTCCTTTACTTTTATATTTTATAGAAATGTGGTTTTTGCTCAAAAGAAAAAAAGCTAAATATCTATTGAAAGTAAATAAAATGAATTTGGATTTTGGCACACTTCCCTTTTCTTTCCACAAAGCATTTAACACTTACTATGCATTTGACGTACAGGCGGCAGTCACTTGCAAAGTAGTCTGGTCTACTGGATTAATAGGCAATGGCGATAGCGTTGAATACTGCTAGGAAACCCATTACATTTATCAGCTCAATGGTGAGTGAGATTTACTTTACATATGCAGTTTATAAATAATTCTCAATAAAGAAATTTAGGAAGCTATTACTATCCCGCTGTGCCGTACCTCTTGAAAATATCAGTAGCTGAGTGTCACTGGGGCTCTTTGCGCAATTTCTATGGGGAAGGTAGGGAAAGGTTATTAATAGAAATAGGCAATTAAAACTTTTATTACCAGTAAACTGCAAAAGCTAATGGCAGTGCCAACATTGGATGAAATAATTGTCACAGTTAATTCTGAACTCCTTAATAATAGTAAACTCAATAGAAAGCATATTACACGCCCCATATCACTCATGAGTGCCCCAGGCCTAAATGACTGGTTATTTGGCTCCCGAGTAAAATAAAATGCAGATTAGTTTTCATCAGAGGTATTGCTTTTAATGTGTGAGAGTATATGTTGGTAAAAATGTCATTTTATGCACAAATGGTCTGATCAGAGAGAGTGGTTAAATATGCCACAGCTGTTAATAAACAAGTAGAAGTTTGAAGTTTTCTTTGAGTTTCTACAAATGATCGGGACGATATGGAAGGTTTGAAAATCAGACAGATGGAATGTGAGAAAGAGACGGTATATACATCCTTGTAACGGAGCTCCCTGTACTCCGACCTAGTACCCTCCGTTAATGGATGCTCCTAGCGCTTCCAGAGGACTACAAGCAGTGCAGCAGACACCACAACCACCGCAGACTCCGCAACTGCTGTATCTTGACTGGAGTCTCGCTGTCTTCCTTCCACCCTGGATCAGCTTCTGTCCTCCAGGACTGTGTGGGAAAGAACTCTTCCTTCCACCCTGTATGGTGGAAGGAGAGCATGTCAGGAACAAGCTCTTAAAAGAGATAAGTGAGTCAAGCTCAGGGGAGCATACAGAGCATAGCAATCCCCAGTGTGATTATAACAGCTCCCTCCAATAACGAGACAAGGCTACGTTTAGAGGGATTAAGAAGAACTGTCTAAACCTTTATTTCCCTTGGGACCAGCCCATAGGGTCACCACAATAACATTGTTGTGAAACCTCAATAAAATCACAAACAGTCAAACCATAGCAGGCAACACACAGTGACTTATCACAACACAATGGCACATTTTTGAAGAGGTGGGGGAGACAATATTTAACAGTAAATATCTCACCTGCCTGCAGAATTAACAATATGCAAATCTACCCGAATATGTAAATGAACCAGTCTTGCAATTCAGGTAGTGCATATTGCTGTTGCTACCAACAGAGGGCACTAGACAAGCTCCATAGCCAAACCCACCTAGTTGGTAGCAAACCTCAGCAGTACAGGAGAGCAGGCAATACATTTCACAGTACACACACACACACAAACTATAAACAATTACATTACACACACCCTGCACCTATCATGGGTACAGGGTGACTAAAACATAAGATAAATAAAGCAGCCTACATAAATAGTCTGTCTGAAGGTAGACTAGGGGCTTTAAAGCCAAATACATGAAAGAGTCATAGTCACAGGGGAGGAGGCTGGCAAGCAGGCCTCTCCAGGACCAAGTGGCGAAGGGCACTTCGTCACAATCCTCTTCAAGTGTAACGTGTAGGATGAAAAATGTGTTAAAACAGACTAGGCTCCTTCTTATAAAGTGTTAAATACTGTATTTATTCCCATCTCATCTCTATGGTGACTTTTTGATACTATTATAACTACGATAAATACCCTAACGCTTAAAATGAAAACAATCTCTGACACATTAACAAACACACGGAACGTGGGATAATATATCCAACATGATAGCAGACACTCTGAAAAAGTCTCACTTATGTTGATTGACAGTATGAGCATGTGACCACATCATCAATATGTTGGCACTTACCACGAACAAGTAAACACACTTTGAATATGTTGACAGATAGATGTGATCAAATCTACAATATGTTAACAGACAGTGTGAAAGTATATCCTCATCACCAACAGTTTAGCAGAAAGTATGAGCATGCAGTCACATCTTTACATGTTGACAGCATGAGCATGTGTTGATATCTATAGCAGGTTAACAGTAATGTAAACCAAAAATGATATGAACATATAATCACACCATCAACATGTCAACATATACTGTGAATAAATACAAGCATATTGCCATAAACGTAGGACCAGAGTGAACAATAAAAAGCATCACCCCGGACACTTTTTGGCACAGTCCAGTCTATCCTAGCCCAATCCAGCAAACAGGTCCTCATCTAAGCTGTCCTCTTACTCTCTCCCTATTGGCTTCTTGTTGGTCATGGTAAATGACAAGATGGAGGCCCGTGCTGGCTCCTGCCCTTTGATAATTCAGTTCCAGTGCCAATACCAAATAAAAGTCACGGGTCTCTATAGCATACCTCCCAACCTTGACTCAGTGGCATGTCAATAAGCATTATCAAACTATTATCACATCTCTAACATCCAAAAACGTCCTCTCTAACATATCCTTAGACACTCTGAACCCATAATCATGTCTACAACATGCTGGGAGTCCAATCTTGACAATACCTACATTTGTGAACAGTAAACATGTGATCACTACACTAACAGGTTAACATCCAAATAAACATCTGATCACTACCAGTATATTAAGAGGTACACACAGCAGTAATACCAAATACTATAAACTTATACCTATATCTATAACATGTTGACAGAATCAATGCTTTCTATCAGACTTAAAGATCAGAACTAAAGGAACATTATAAACTAAATGAACTCTGATTCTGGCCACATAACAACTTCACCTGAACATCAAAGTTTTGGCCCATGGATTCCATCATGCTGAATTCTGTCTTTCCCTTGGCTGCTTTGCTTTTAGTGAAACACTGGCTTGGTGGCCAGTGATAGGATGAGAGTGTCAGCTGACTGAAATACAGTCAAACACACTGACAAAAATATCTACTATTAGCCACCCTGCTTTGAGCATACATTTTTCCTTTTTCTTGCAGGAGGGTGACTTCCCTGAGGTCCAGTGGGAGTTCCCTGTAGCAGGCTGGCAGCTCCTCTCCTCCAGGCTCTACATGCTCTGGGAGGAAGTGATATGAATTCCAGGCGGAAAGATAGCACACTCGGCTGGGCTTTTCAGGGGTCCATGTCAGTGAGGCACCTTAATGCATAGAAATATCTCCCTAACCAGACTGAAGGGTTTGAAAGGGCCTCATGTAGGCCCCAGTGTTGGTCAGGGTCCTGAAAACGTCATGGGTCTTCAAGCCCTGATTTTGGCCTTGTTTGCAGAAGCCATGTTTCCAGTAAATGAATAGGTTAACAATGTGATTATTCATTCAATGCTGGTTCAGAGGTGTAAACTGCTTTTCATGCAAGTTGCATGACTACATTGCATTGTTGGATTAAGGTGGTATGCTTTGCGGGAATACATATGATTAATGCTTAGGGATTGCATGCTACATAGTTGTTTAATCGTATATACGAGGAAGGAAGGATAAAATATCCCCACTTTTCATATCCATACATATAGAGTATACAGGCTAAGGGTAAAGAGTACTGCTTGCTAGGAAGTTCCAGGTGACAGATATCCTGTGGACACCTGCTTGATTTTTGATGATCTTCATCCATTGTGTTTAAAAGGAAATTGCCAATTCCCAGGTATTTTTATAATTTATGAATTCAATGTTTCTGTTTTGTTATTTTTTTTTCTCTTTCAATGCAATGTATACCCTGGTTGTAAAGCCAGTTTCTAAATATTTAAAATGAATTTTAAAAAAAAGCAAAAAACATGAAAATGATATATTCCATGATGTAATATCCAGAGAAGAGAGAATCCCTCATCTTGCCTCATTATTAAATATCAATGCAGTGGTCTGAGCGCAGTGGTCCTGTCATTTTAACTCTGCTGTGTAAAACAGGGCTAAATACATCTCCAGTGACTGTCTTTCTGACAGCCACTAGAGGCACCATTTCCTCCTGATAACAGCATTTGATTGGAGCAACTCGGCGTTTGGCTGCGCATACAGATCTCCAATTTAATGCTTCTTTATTAGATTGCAGAAGACTTTAGCAGGCATGTTCACATCACAGAGGTGGACAGGGTCACTGCATTAAAGGAGTTGCAGCGCTGGATACGAGGTAAGACATCTTTATAAAACTTAAATCAGTAAAGGAAGTGAACAGTAATGACAGCCATAGAAGGAAGCCTATAGTCCCAAAAAACTATCCTATAACTGTTACGTTCAGAACTGTAGACTCCCTTTAACAGAGGGTGCAGGGGAGCCTAGCATGCAGAATTATTAATGATTTTGTTCATGTATAACAGTTCTTTGATAACCACAGGGGAGAGTTGAACATTGCCAAGCGTCAAGGCATTGCAATGATGATTGTAGTTAGTGTGCAGTACGCAGATTATTTTAGTTGAGTGTGGAAAAGGGGTGTAGACTAGATCTTGGGTCAAAAATGGAATCATAAGAAAACAATGTGTTTTACAGCAACTGAAAAATAATTACCAGTGCTATATCTGCTGATTCATATGGAGCTACATTTTTTGCACTGAGTTACAGCTTAAGTGCTCTACAATAGTGGTTATTAAATAAAGAACGTGACTATAAAAATCTGGGGCCTTAGTTTTTTAAGAGGACAACATAAAACCAAATTGATCACTAATATATCAGATGTAGTTATCTTACTGGTCATAAAAGGCTTAATGACTACTGACGCACATTATACCTAATAAAAATAGTTTGCCCAGGTCTGCCTACCTTATAACTGTGTACATTGTAATTATTATTTAATTTTGAGATCTGTTATATCTTTTGAATTTCTGTCCCTATCATCTATATTTATTGCTCTCTGTGGAACAGGCCATTTTGCAGAAACGCAGCACTCGGGCAGTGAACATGCTGAGTAAGTTATAATTAACATTTAAATATTCTAATGAGCCCAATTTTATCCTGAAATACAAGAGAAAATACGGGGAGGAAGAAAACCTAAAGCAAAATCATTATCATTTGATTTGTAATTGAGGTTATTAAAATAGGAGAACATTCAAATTAAAAACAAATGTAACTTGCTAATAGTCGCTTTGAAGGAATCAGGAAAGATCATATTAAAGATCAAGCCAAAAATATACAGAAAATAAGCTAATTAAAGAACCAATGTCAAGGTGTATGTTATTACCTGCAAAGTTTGGAATATATAATATCAAAACTTTCTAGGAAACATTTAAAATGCTTACCTTTAGCTAGAGCAAGGGTGAGAAGGGGTTACTAACTTTCTCTGCAGGAGAGAGAGTGCCACCATACACCTCTCTCTTTCTGCTATAATACCCTTTCAGACAACTGCTGAACTTCTAGATTATTGTGTAGGCTCAATTGTACAGCGCTGCAGAAAATATTGGCGCTTTATAAATATTGGGAAAGAGAAAGTGAAATATTCCTAGGAAATTGTTTATGAGGTGGTGTATGGCTTCTTCAAGGCTGGCGCGTTAGCACATATCTTTTATTAGACCTTTTCAAGATGGAAGAGGAATTAAGAGATAGCAGGCTGCGTGAGTCACAAATAGTGAGACTTCGCATACATTGCTGTTTTGTGCAAGGAGCTCTCCTCTTTTGTACGCTTTGCTACCCTGACTGATATGATTAGGATACCGCACCTTACACTGTCCTTCTCATCGTTCGTTCCCACTCCCACTTGCCCATTCCCACTATTCTCTTTAAGTCCTGTTTATGCTTTCTGTCAGATTTTTCGTCTCTTTCTCTTAGATACTGTTTACACCTAGTGTACACTCTCACACTTTGTGCTTGAAAAGTCTTATGAAAAAAATAAAATAAAATAAAATTTAAAAAAATGGAGAAACGTTCCATAAACTGGACAATCATTGTTGGAATTTGCTAAATCAACAGGAACATTTTGATTGGTTTCCATGATGATTGTTTCACTTTTAGAACTGGGCACCTCTTGCTTCTGACTCTTATAAATCTCCACCAAGGTATTTTGTTTTCCCAACACCATACATGTTGAAGTTGAAATTTAAGAACGATTTAGCAAGGAACCCAAACTAAATAAGTGATGGTCCCTATACAATGTAACTGGATGTATAGCATACTTACAAAGTGTTCCTATTTAGTAGGGACCGACACTATTCTGTGGACAATTCCATATTTTCGATCCTAATGTCTATCTTTTATAGGAGCTCCATTTTGTTGGTGTGTCTGAGTGTATAACAGAGCTCCTCAGCAATAATACTCCCGGAAATGTGTCTTTCAACTGCAATGGAAATTTTATTTAGAAAACAGTCTGTGAAAAGAAGATATTTCTTTTTTGTTCGAAATTATATTTTTATTGCATACATTTATTGCATAAATTGTTATTGGTAAGTTACCTACAATTTCCTAGAACAGCCCCGCACCTGGCCACACTCACACCCTTTGTCCATTTGAAAGATGAAACAGAGAAATAAATGTGTAAACACGTCATATTTTTAACCCCTTAAGGACACAACTTAATAAAAGGGAATCATGACTGAATATTTCCGTCGTGTGTCCTTAAGGGGTTAATGAAGGACAATGGCTGCATGTGTAATATGACACAAGATCACAACTAGAAACACACAAAGTCACGTCTCAATCCAGAGAAAGTTCCTGGTCTTTGAAAGGGTGGAAAATGCATATTTCCAGACATTTCTACTTAAAGTAGATCTGTTTGTTATTAGATGCCAGAGAGTAGTATTTTTACATGCATTCTAAAATACATCAGGGCGATTGTCCTATTTTTTACAATTTACATAAAATCCATGTTCCCCATGTATGATGGCTAACTATATTCAGTGTTTAAAGGATCTGTAAAATGTTTAACAGTCATCTACAGGTTCATTGTCAAGAAGAACTGTCACCTCATAATTAACGGTCCATTGTGGTGGCTAACAAAAAAGTAACTATTAGTTATGTTATATTTTACCTTCGTTTATATTTGCGTTTGTATGACATGCATGGTGGTTGTAACACAGTCAATAGGAATCACTAAAAGCTTTAATTGTAAAAACAGAATATTCAAGGCTATAATTGATATCTATGTGAACAGGTTGTTGATCAAAGGAGAAATCTGATTGCCATTATCAAGAAGGATAATTGGAAATGGCTACAATTGTTTTGTTTGTCTTCTTTTGGAACAACAGCATAAAAGAATGGGTTTCAAGGTTGACCTTGATGGACTTATTATTATTTTTAGTATTATTTCAACCTAGAGTACTATGCAACTAAGTAACTACCATGATTTATGTGTGACTTGTGTGTGCTCAAGTGCATCCAGAGAATTATAGTGCAATAATCAAGCGTCCAACAAAACAATGGGATGAAGATGTCTGTTCTGGGATGATGATGATTATATGTTAAGGAACATATCATCATAAGAAGAAATAATTCTGCACTACTGGAACTGTCCTCACTCCACTAAAATTTCAAAGTGACCCCATTATCCATAAATCATGTTCATCGTCACTCCTTCAACAATGATATAAAGTATTGCTTGACCCAACCGGCGCATTTAAAATGAAAAAGTCATGACAGGTATATCAAAATTGATAACAGCTCTAAAAATAAGATGAGAAAAATATAAAAAAAATGCAAATTTAAAATGTGTAATGAATTGCGTTAGGAGCTGGTAAGAAAAACCTCCTGTCCAGCTTTCCAATTTCACCATAATGATGAGTTAAATTGGTGGTTAACTTATGTAACTCCTACCCTTTACCCTACCTTGCTCCTGCACCTTCTTAGCTGAATTTGACCTACCTGATACTTCCTCAAGCAGGCCAGTCCTTCCCATAATTCCAAATTCCTGACTTGCTTGCCTTCACAGATCAAGCATGAGACGCACTTGTTTCAAGAACTAAAATGCATGTGCTGTAGTTGCTGTGATAGAGAACAAAAAAAAAACACCTATAGAAGTGTTCTCTTGTTCCTTCATGTCATTTGTTTCTTGACAAATAGTTTTTTGTTGAAAATTGAATGACAGGTGGATAAATAACCAATTTTTTAAACAGTTTGCTAGCAGTTCAGCTAGTACAATATCTATATTATTTTTTGTATTGTATAATTGTATGTTATAGCAAGTACGTTTGTTTAAATATTTCTTGCTAAGATAAATAGTCATCTAATTGTCACTAACAAAAACTAATAATTCCTGCAAGAAAAGATAACTCAATTAAAATTATTGTAACCTATCTTCTATTGATTAGATTTTAAGCAGGAATATTGAGAAATTTAGTTTGTGACCTTAAGACCTGAATTCTGAAAACAAACACCACAAGTCATTTCACACAAATAGTGTGCATGACACTTGAGAATCATTTTAGGAAGATGACACTGTCTATTTAAAAAAACAAAACAAAAAACGAGTATTTCATATTTTGTAAAGCCTGAGCTCAAGGGAAGATACTCTAAGCCAAACTACATCTGTATCAAGTTAGATAATGAGCTTGTTCAACCATACCTCCATTTGTCTTGTTTACCGTCTGCTTATACAGAGCAGTGTCTAGAATACTGTTAGGGATTTTGTAAGGTGACAGACAATAAAAGACACAAACATTAATAACGTCTGTTTATTTAAATTTAATATAAAGTGAACCAGCTGTAGTGTCACTGGCAAATTTAAGGTCATTTAATGTGTCTTGAAAATGAAAAATAATATTTAATATATGAGAAAAACTATACCTTTTTCTGTGTTCATTTCTTCCCGGAGAGCGGTGCACTGAGTGTTATTACCAGTAATGAGTTCACTGATACATAGCGCTGTCAATCGTTTCCGAACGCTGTCATAGATTCGGTTCCCAGGTGCAAAACACAATTGGTCTTCCTAGGATTAACATGGTCTAACATCACCTGCGTTTATAGATACAGAACAGGTAATTATCCACTTTGAATTTATAGACAATATAAACTTTTACAGACTATGGCAATAGTAAACATTTTTATTTTTCAATCATAAAACTTGGGAAAGCGATTTTCTTGTTTTAAGCAGAGATCAGCTATTTTCAAGCTGATTCTTGTTGTTCTCAAAACATATTTGTCCTACTACTTGGCATGTCCTGTAAGGTAGGGATAAAAATCTTCCATAATAATCTTATTAACCTCATTCTGGGTCAAAAAAAGTCAAAAACATGAGTCTCGCTTCCTGGGAGGCCGATATCTATCTGTTCCCAGAACAACTCACAAATTCAATATAAATCTCAGTTTTATCAAACAGGGGAGTTAAATGTTACTCAAAAAGCTATTTCACAGATTACACCTAGAACAGTGTGGTGTGTAAATAACTAGCAACACATACCGCAAGAGAAATAAAATTACACACAAACAATTCTCTTCATTGTAACAGAAGAAGGGAGTTAGCAGCCTTAAGAATCTGTCTGGAATATTCAGATATACAGTTCAGAGGAGTAGTGCTAAGGAAAAAACAAAAAAAACAAACATGCATAGTTAAACACTCAAAGTTTAAAAAATCTCAAGTGTATCCACACAAATGTGATACAACATGATTGTTGTGGGGAAAAAGAGATTGCAATTTGAATAAAGGAATGGATGGGGCACAGTGGGAGTATAGAGGGCACATCTATTTACAATGGGCACAGAAGACTAATAGTAGGTGCAATTACCTTTTAATGGGCACAACCACATTGCAATGGGTATAGGATATTGCTTTAGGCATAGTGTGAATATAGTTGGCATAGTGAAATGTATAGGCATTATGAGACTATAGTTGGCACGGATGACATTTCATTGGCTCATTCAGATTTTAACCAAGACTTGCATTTGGTATGCATAATGTGAAAATAAAATGAGATATAAAGATATCTAGGGAATATAAGAACATGGCTGTCATCAGAAATTGTAGAGTTCCTTACAAATCTCAAGGTCTGGGCCACAGGTGCCTGCCCCCGAGTCCACCCACAGGGACCAGTGAGGGCAGACATTAAACTCCCTGGTGGTCTGGTAGCATTGTGCAGGCTGCCTGGTGCTTTATAGAGAAGAGGGGACACAGCACACACGATCTTCAGCTTCCAGAAGCTTTATCCAACTGCAGAGAGCCCAGTCTGCATGTTGCATGGGGTGTTGCCTTGTAACCAACTGTAAAACTCTGATGGCTGAGGGCTCGCAAGGGATGAAGAGAGCATCTGGAAGCTGAAGACAGCATGTGCTGGGCCTCCACTTCATATAATATTTGGTAATTGCTATATATATGTGCACATTGGGCATGTGGGGCCTGTGCCCTTCAGAATCACTGGGCCTGTGACAACTGTCATGGTTGTCACACTCTGATGGTTGCCCTGGATGGGAACACCTCAATGCAGGTTGTAGCAAACTCCTTGTATTTTGTATACTCCGTTCGTTTGTCTAATCCAGAAATGCTAGGGAATTATAGCCCTTTCGCATAATACGTTGATTCGTACTTTCCCGAAATCCAAGTTAGTCATGAGAATAAATCCAGCGGTTCATTGTTTGCATACCCAAACATCAGTCAAGACTTGATGAAGGGTACAACAGGAATGTTTTATTAGGGCCAGGTGGCCCACTTACATACACAGAACCCCAGCAGGGGGTCTCAAACAAGGATATAGCATACCACTTCCACAACACAACATGCCCTGGAGTCTCTGTGCCTGGGAGATAATTTAGTGTACTTTGCTTAAACTAATTATCTCCCAGGCACTAGAGTTACAAATCATAAAATCTAAAATATTAAAAATACACATAATACATAGAGGAACCCCCACAGATATTATATCCCTGGATAGCCTGGATCTGAGCACCCAAGTTGTCCAAATAGCGCTCAGATTCCATGAACACAACCGAATCTCCACCAGGGTAAAGTTGTGACCGATTGCACACATGGCGCCTGCCCAAATTAGTTCCTTAGAATCAGTGGTAGCGGTTCTTTCGGCAGTTCCAAAATGAACAAAAAGATGAACGGTTCCCTTGGCTCATAGGTAGTGATTGTTTGTCTTGTTTGTGTGAACAATCCTACTAAACAGCGCACTACTGGCTTGTCATGAAAAGAAGCAGGCGTTCGTGTGTATTTGCCAGTGTTCGCGAGGTCGAGTGCCTGACTTAGAGTTCCAGACACTCGACAACCAAGTCCCGCTGCCTGTTTTTATGCAACAATATGGCCGCTGTTTTCTCCAGCACGTGTTGTTCGGTGATACAAACAGCGGCCACAAAGCGAGAGTATTTAAGTTTGGGGTTTATTTGAAGTTAATGAGCAAGGGGGTGGTCGGTGTTCGGTAGATCCATCTACCGAATGCAGGGAAAGTAACTGGGAAAATAAAGTACTTAGTTTTGTCACACAGGTGATTGTCTGTGAATGAATGAAGTACTTTGCAGGATAGTGCTCACTTATGCTCTTATACTAGAACTATTGTATTGTATTTGTATTAAGTCTGTCTCGCTATTCTCTTTTTTTTATAAAAACCTTTGCAGGGCTTTGAGAGATGTACCTTGCTTATGTTGTGTCTTTATGTGCATTATCACCTTTTCTATATGTTCTGGTTTATTTCAGGTCCTCCCCATTTCACCTGTATATATAAATTATGACTGGAATCTAGGTCTGGCAACTGAGATGTTTAGAGTATGCGGATTATAAGGTTTAAACTGAAAGCAGTATTATTCCAGAATGCAAAGAGCTTGTTACGTCTATTTCTGGTTCTGTTATATGACAATTGCAATCATGTATATAGTGCCAAAATATTTCCCATATCTGTACAAGAGGCAAAAAAAGACAAACAATCCTAACAAAACATATTTAACATGTAGAGACAGTAAGTGAAGAGGATCCTGCTCATATAAGTTTGCAGTCTAAAAGATTGGAAATACATGGTGGTGGTAACAATTTTGGTTGGCAGCAGATGGTGGACCTTATTCTTGCAATGCAGCATAATCTTATCATGCTTTGTTTCATTAAATCACTTTGCTATTGTCTAAGACTGTTCGACATCCAGTAAAATTACTGTAATTCCAGGGTTTTTGAGAGGGCTAGTTGGAAAGTCAGTATTACTATCTCTCATTGTATTGTCAGTATTTCTACAGTGGCAGACATTTTGTGTTAAGAAAGAAATTATAAATGTATACTGTAAGGCACCATCAGAACAGAGGTGATTCCATTTTGTAACAGAATACAAAAAGACAGACACATTTTTTTCTCTCTATACTCTATTCAACATTGAGCAGAGGAATGCATCTAATGTAAACATTGGCAGAGATAAGACATAATGTTTGCAGCAGAAGGGGGGTTAATATCAACAACACAGACACAAATATATATACATCCACATATAACTAACTATAATTATGTTTAATTATATATAAATAGTAATAGTTAATAATATTCAAATATTCATGGATATAATTTCAATGAAGAAATACCATATTACTTACTAACTGTAGCGGATGGCGTTGGGCTGTCCACAAAATGATGTGTTTTAATATGCTTTTGTTTAATTTTGCCGTAAGTATGTATGTTGTATGCAGCATTCGTCTGATTGTTCGGTAAAATCACTCCAGTTATTATACGAGTGAAACTACCGAACAATCAGACCACCCCAGGAATAAGTGTGCCTCCAATTACTGTTGCAATGTTGCAAACTCGTAATTGGCAATCAGTGCAGTGTGTGCTTTGTCCTCTGGGTGGCCGCCGTTCGGGAGACGAACGTGTGGTGGCGGCCTTCTTAAACTCCCGAACAACAGTGTTTTGCCGTTGAGTGTCTGGAACCCAAATCAGACACTCAACTAGGCAAACACCGCTGAGACCTCCACACTGCCATCAATTAGTGTAGAAACTACAGAACGGTTCACCGTTCGGTAGAAAGAACCCCACGAACAAGGGGGTTTATCCGAATCCTCCCCAGTCTCCATAACCCAAGCCGTTCATGCATTTTATTCCATTTTTCTGTTACCGACTGCAGGGCCAAAACGTATGGTAACAATTTCTGCTGTTACCTCCAAAGCGGTCTGTCTTCATTGGGATCTGTATTGGGATATTCGTGGATTACCTTGCTTGCTGTGACTATGGTTATATGGTATTTTATTACCTGTTCCTGCCTCACTGGGATCTTTAGTGGAGTTAACCTGTGAAATACCAGCTCTCCGCTACACTAACGTTAGTGGAATATGTGTAATAGACATGTATAATTCACATGTGTAACATTACTAAGTGCTACACACAGTTTCACAAGAAAGCCAGACACAGGATTACCAATCAAATTGGTCTGGTATGCCTATTGCAACACCCAGGAATGAGGGAGTCTGACTTATAGTGAAGTGTCTCAAACTGGATGTGGGCAGAAGTTTCACCAAATACTCTGCCTAGAACTAAAGTGGTTTTGTTTGCACCTGAAATTAGGTGCAATGGGGTCCAGGAGTCAGTTCACTTGAAAAGGCGTTTATATATCCTGATAGTTTAGGAAAAACACAGCACTTGCATATATGGGGTGTATGGCTTTATATCTGCTAAAGGCAGAGTCAAACTTGCTACACACCAAAATAATCTACTTTTAACTCAAAGATGGAAACTGTAAAGAAGATATAGGAAAACAGTATGAGGAACTGTTTCCTATTTGTAATAAAAAATTGTCACAGTTGTATATAATGTATGTATATTTAAATCTGTGACTAATAGAGTGAGACAAATTGTATGCCAGATATCATACTTAGTGACAGAACAAGTAATAATAAAAATAGAAACTTTGTATAATGAATATACAGTTATGTTACTGTACTTGTAAATAACCGTATCACTTAAAATGATAATAAAAAAATATTTGAATCAATAAGTAAATAAAATGAATACAAAATGTATTGGGCATATTAAAAAATACTAAAAATATATATTCAAATATTAACAATAATTAAAAATATGAGTCAGGAACGTATTGCAAGAATATTACCAGCACTTAGGCAGTGGCGTCTCTAGGATTCATTTTTCGGGGGGGCACATGGAGGGCCAGTGACAAAAGTAGGGGGGCACATTTAACCCCGCCCTCGCTGCAGTTTGACCCCGCCCCTGTCGCATGTTAAGCCACGCCCCCGACACAATGTGTTTTGTTTTTTTAATAATACCTGGTGGAGGATTCATTCTTTTCCACCAGGGATTATTAAAAAACAAACACATTATCCTTGATACAGTGCCATAGTTGCCAACATTTGAAAAAAAAATTCCAAGGACATTTTGCAGCATAGCTATCAATTACTGTCTGTGTATAATATCCCTGGACAGTCAGTGCTCTCTGTATAATACATGGTTGTGTGTATAATAAATTGGGACACTCAGTGCTCCCTGTATAGTGCTGCTCTCTGTATAATACAGGTCTGTTTGTGTATCATATCCTTGCCAGCCTCCTGCCCACAGACTATGGACTCTGTGAAATATCATTTTAAAATGACTCTGTTCATGCAATTGTGATTATATGGTTCAGTTACCGAACAAACACACAAACCAGAGACCACCATTGAGCTTGTTAACACCTATTAACAACTTGGAACGTTTATCACCAGTGTTCTAATTGTTTGTCTAGGTGGCCACAATTCCTATGGACAACCACGAGGTGGTGGCCATCTTGTTCGCATGAACGCAGGCAGCGGTGTTTGGGCATGAATCTCCTGGAACTAAAATCGGACAGAGACACTCCCGAACTTAAAAAGGCACTGTTCGGTGAAATCACTCGTCTGGATGAGGAGAACAAGCTCCAGGGTAATACTATTGACTCATTCATTTTCAAACTACCGAACTAGAGTGACCGCAAGCCCTGATTCTCTGGAACTGTTTTGGGCATGGGACCATGCCTGCGGTCGGTCAAATAAATGACTGCCAAGAAATTCCTGAACCTCTAAACCGATCTGGGTGATTTTTGGATATGTTGGTCATCCTGATTAGGGGGATGTAACATTTGTGTGGTTTATGTATTTTTAGGGTACTTTTGGGGTGTTTTGCAAAAGTATGTTTTTTTCTGTGCTTGGAGATAATTGGATTAGAATTAGTACATTTACTGATCCAATTATCTCCCAGGCAGAGGGGAGGGATTGTATGCTTGTATATGGGAGTGTCATGTATTTAAACACCTTTGTCATTGGCCTGTGACTTTGTGCTGTAGTCCCCCACAATGTCCAGGGGGGAGTTCCCCTTGCATGAGGACATGCATATAAGGCCAGTTGTGGCTGTCATTAAAGCATTACAGCTTGTACTCCCAGAACTATGTGTCATCTGGTTATGGGAGGGGAAAGGGCTCATCACTGTTCCAGCTTGTTCCAGAGTGGAGGATTCAGCAGGGAAAGTCCTTGTAAGGACTGGAGCTCCCAGGACTGAGTGTCATTCAGTGCCTCGGGGTGTCTAGAGCGCGTTCCCTATTCGGCTCCAGGAGAGAGTGGTTCCAGGGCTACAGTTAAGCCATGGCGACTGTGGGCAGAAGTCCTGCGGTTTGTCCCCTTTTCCAGCTAGGAAGCGGTCCTTGGTGGAGGAACCCAGCCGGGGTACAGGGAGCTCCGTTACAGGGGTTTAAGATTTCAGATGGGATAATATAAAAGCTAGATTATGTAGGGTGTTTAGTTTTAAGATTATTAAAGGAACTGTATAGGTATAAAAATGCTTATACCTTCTCCCCCTGCCTCCCTCCCAAGTGTCGTTGAGTGCTTTCCCCCCCTAAATAGTGGAAAAAGGACATTTAGAATTACCTGTTTAAAATCTTTACTTTGATCATATTTTCTGCTCCTCCCTTGATTTAAAGCGGGACTGTGATGCCGAACTTACATTTCCAAAATTGCTTCATCTTCTCTTCCTCACTAAGGATCTGTTCTTCATTTCTTCGTATCTGATCTAGTTTTCTTTAAAACATAACACAAAGTAGGGACTACTTTGTCTTATGGATTTTTCCTACGCTTGACCAGCTTTGACCCATTTCCTATGGTGAAAGAAATGTTTCTACAATACTCATCCTCTCCTCCGTGAGCTCGCAATGCCTCCTTTCAGTATTCCAGAATGCCCTGTCATATAGATAGGGCACCGGCAAAACTACAGAATGTCATCCTAACAGAATGAGCATAGTTTGTTTATTCATGTTTGGACAACATTCGGTACTTTTAGTTCGGTTCAAAATTTCATTTGAATGAATGAAATTCCAACCCGATATGTGCTGTGGCTGCATCTTGCAGCCGCTTACTAGATAGCTCCTAATTCTCACGATATTAGGGAGCCATCTATCAAAATGGTATTAGAAAGCCATCTACCAAAATTGGTCTTTCAGCCAACTTTACTAATACTAAGTACAAATTTCTCAATATTAGTACATAAGGGAGACTGCCCCTACTCGCTATGCCACACGTAGGGGCATGTATACTAAACATTAAGTAGCCTCTGGCTCCTCACTGTAGTAAAAAAAAAAAAAAGACCGCCTTCCAATAAAGTGCCCCATGGAGGGGCATCTATTAACTGGTGGGGGTACATAGTGACCCCCTGAGCCCCCACCCATGCCCCACGAGAGAGGGGCTATTCAAATAAACAGAGGACCCATTGTTGTTCGCAATCCCCCACCCATGTGCGGCAGGTGGGGGCTCTAAATTACAGTACCTATTGTACCCCTCCCAGCTCCCACCCATGAGCCCAGGTGTGGGCCCTGAAATACAATGGGGGAGGACCTATTGTCCCCATGGCTCATAGATGGGGGCCTTAAATAACAATAGAGGGGACCTATTGTCACCCCCCCACTCTCACCAATGAGCGGTGGATGGGGGCCCTAAATGACAATAGGGTGGGACCTATTACCTCCTCCCGGTCCCTATCCACAAGCAGTGGATGGGGGCCATATGTTACAATAGGGGGTAGGACAATAGGTGGCGATAGGTGGGCTAAAGGTAAAAATACTCCCCAGGTGACTAGGGGTACCCAAGTCTTCCCCCTCCCCACAAAAAAAAAATAATTTCCTACATATCCCCTCACTCTAAAAAAAAGTAAGGAGGGAACAATAAAACTAAATAACTGTTAATAAAAAAAAAAAAAACATTTGATGTCTTATTTTTTTTTTAACACCTTTTTTATTAGCCCAAAAAAGGCCAAATCTAAATCCATAAAGCCTGTCGAACTTAAAAAAAAAAAGAACAGAGTGCAAAAAATATAATCCAGACACTAAAAAAAAATTCCATCTTAATCTTGCTGGGCATTGGTAGTGTCCCCCCCATTATTTATTTGAATAGGTGTCCCACAATGGGGCACTTTATTGGAGATGAGGGGTTGTTTTTGGCTACTCACTGTTTAGTAGACATGCCCCTACTGGCAGTATAGCGCGTAAGGGCATTCTGGGGAGTTTAATCTCCCTTATGCTAATATGGCAAAATTGATCCCTCATAGAGTGAGGGAGGACATGGGGGATTAGGAAGTGGAGGGGAACTTCTATTTTTACATATTACGAGAAGGGAGCTGCGAGCCACTTGCTCCCTCCTTGTAATAAACAGAATGAACAAAGAAATGAAGACCGACATTCGGTCTTTGTTTGTTTGTGTGAAATTTCTATTCATTCGCCGTTCTGGCTAATGAATGAATAGATGAAATTCCTGTCCGAATTTTGGACAATAGCGAATGCCCAAGTGTTTAACTGTGTGGAATTTCACAGTGCTATCTAATGTGAGCAGATGACGTGTCCCACAGGGCCTCCATCTGCCTTCACAAAGATGGCAACTGCCAGGACCTAGGTCCAGGCACGAAATAAAGTTGGAAAAAAAAAGTTAATATGATGGCTTTGGGAATTGGGGGGCAATCAGATGTAGTGGAGTCGGGACGGAGGTAAAAAAAACAAACAGATGTGACCATGACAGTGCCACTCCCCATTTGCTTTCTCCCTGCTTCCTATATTTCACCTAGACTGCCCACCAATGGCCATGCTCCATTGATTCTCTATGAGAATCAGTAATGACATGCCGACATTGTCTGTCAACCAATAGTCAAGCTCCAGTGACATGTTTTACTGGGTGTGCCTGAGTTTAACTCGATACCTGCCCATGATGCCTGCCCAGGCCTCCATGGAGTTCTCAGAATTCAGGCTAGAACTTATAAAATCACAAACAAACATTTCCTCACCACAATAAATATCATATAGTGTCATGTGTTTATTATAAATAAATATTTATAGAGACAGAAAAACTAATAAATACATCTCTCTCTCTCTCTCTCTCTCTCTCTCTCTCTCTCTCTCTCTCTCTCTATATATATATAAGGGTTAACAGTGGGTAGGGAGGTTGGCTGACAGGGACTGACAAGGAAGGAGTTAACAGTGGGTAGAGAGGTTGGATGACAGGGGAGGAGATAACTGTGGTAAGGGAGGTTGGCTAACAGCGGCTGGGGGATAATTTATTACTTGCATTGAAGGAGAAAGAGGAGCACATATGGGTTCTAGTTGCAGTGCAGTCTATTCTGTGAGCATTCTTTACACTAGATAAGACAAGCCTCTCTTTTTATTGGTTGCAAAAGGTCTGTTTCTTTCAGAGACTGGTAATCAGGAACATGTTGAAATGTGAGGAGGGGTGGCTAAATAGGCTGGGTTACACTGCTGAAACCAACAAAACATTTTACAGCAGGGCAGTAAACTACACAGAATTGAAAGAAAATAAACTAACCACAGGCACTTTGAGTTTATTTGCTTTAATTTAGGGTTAACTTGTTTAGCTGGCTAGAGTGTCTCTTTAACCCCTTAAGGACACATGACATGTGTGACATGTCATGATTCCCTTTTATTCCAGAAGTTTGGTCCTTAAGGGGTTAAACAATTGAAAGATCTTATTGTTGTGGTTTAATAGGTGTTTAGGATTATTGGGTTTAGGGTTAGAGTACAGTTAAAGTTAGTGTTAGGGTGCATGGTATTTAGTGTTTGAGAAGAGTTAATCCTAGGATTAAGGTTTTTTTTCAGGTTTAGGATTTGAGTGTTAAAATTTGGAAAAGTGTTTAGGTGCTTCGAGGGGGTACTTTTAATGCTAGGGAAAAGGGGTGTTTACCATGTCAAGTTTAGGTTATTTGCAAAGTACTCGCTGTGATTGATAGCAGAGCTCAAGTAGTTGTTATACAGTGTGTCCCTGCTCCTCCTGCAAGGCACTTGTTTATGAGAGGCTGCTAGTAGGAAGATGGGACACGATCTCTTCCACTTTCTGTCCAGCATCACACACTGACACATGAGTACCTGGGACATCACTGGCCTTTATAAAACATCCTATGAAACTCTTTCTGCAGCTCTTCCATCAAGCATATGAGTCTGACTGAGCTGAAGATGACACCTCCCAAGGTTCCTGGTACTTATTAAACCCAATCAGCCCAATTATGCTACATAAAGGTGCATTATAAGTGCTGAAAATAGGCCTAAGAGGAAATTCTGCCCTGGGAACAGATTAAAGGAAAATAATCCCTCCAATAGTCCAAATTATGTGAAATATCCAGTTAAAGAGATTCTATAATGCCAGGAAAACAAAGCTGTTTTCCTGGCACTTTAGGTTTCTACAGTCCGTCCCCCTCCCACTCCCATGGAGCTGAAAGAGTTAAAACCACTTCAGTCACTTACCTGAATCCAGCTGGGTCAGGCTCCGCCCACCTAATGCGCATTGCCGCGCTTGTATTAGGATTTCTTCATAGGAATTCCTATGGGGATTCCAGTGTCAATTAGACTTCCAAAAGTCGTTTAAGCACCCGGAAGTCCCTCTAGTGGCTGTCTGATAGACCTACAGTGTCCCTTTAAGATAATGAGGTTTAATGGAACCACAGAGCCTTCCTGTAACAAAGTGAGGAGACATTTACCCATAAAGTGTAACAAGTGGAAACAGGTAGCTTTGAATGTACAGAAGGGAAACAGACAGAACTGGCAGGATTCAGGATTAGATGTGAAGATTTTTCATGACTTAAAGAAAGAAATCTGTTGGGTGTAAAGAACTGAAACTGAAACATCAGGTGATGCTTAAACAAATTAGACTTTGTCAGTTGGAGAAAGGTTATTAGAACAACATGTGAAAGAATGACAGGGTAGGACGCCATTGAGAAAATGGAATTATTTATGTACTTAGTCCTCTACAAAAAAAGGATTTATACCACTAGTGTTTAGAATGTATGTAACATCCATGTGGCAAATGCAATTCTTTTTTTCTTTAATTTGCCTCTACATTAAATAAAATGTTGTTTTTGGTAAAGAACTTCTCTTGCATGCCGAAATTTGATGAATTTGTATAATTAATGAGCAAACGCAGAGAAAATTATAGAAAAATTGTTAGACACATGCACACACTGCATCTAAAAAAAAATAAAGGTTTTCATAATTACTCACTAAACTTCAAATGGCCATGAATTGACCAGTGAATTGTAGGTTAAAAAGTTGGTGAATTTGTGCAATTTGGACATTCTGAGCTAATTGAAGAAAAACTAGTTAGAAATCCTGACATTTTTTATTCCTGGAAACACTAGAGTGGTAGGAATACATGTGTGTCTTCCCAATGCTGTAGTTTTCCTGTGTAGGTAATATCAGGGCCCCCGAGCATATAAAGGGTTTTATCTTTTTTTTATAACTCTTTTACTCAGTCAGTGAGGCGAAGCACCCTTTAGTGGCTGTCATACTGACAACCACTAGAGATGGATTTAACCCTACAATGTAAACATTGTTTTACTTTGCAAAGTTAAGAGGGCAGGGACACTTCACTGAGAACCAGGGCTGCCATTAGAAATTGTGGGGCCCCTTACACAATAGGGCTGTTTCTAAAGTCTGGTCGCAAAGATTAAGTAAAGTTGATGCAGTATGTATTTATACTGGATACAGTTGTGCAGTAAATGCAGTGGGTGTGTAGTGGATGTAGTTTGTGCACTGGATGCTGTGTGTGTGCTTATTTATTAGATGCACTGTGTGTGTATGTGTAGTGAATGTGGTGTGTACAGTGGATGCTGTGTGTTTGTTTAGTTAATGTTGTGTGTTTGTGTAGTGGATGTTGTGTGTTTGTGTTGTGGATGCACTGTGTGTGTTTGTGTAGTGGATGCGGTATGCACAGTGAATGCAGTTGTGTTTTTGTGCTGTGGATGTAGTGTGTGTGTGTTTGTGTAGTGGATGCACTGTGTGTGTTTGTGTAATAATCCCTCCAATAGTCCAAATTATGTGAAATATCCAGTTAAAAAAGCTGTTTTCCTGGCACTTTAGGTTTCTACAGTCTGTCCCCCTCCCACTCCCATGGAGCTGAAAGGGTTAAAACAACTTCAGTCACTTACCTGAATCCAGCTGTTTGTGTAGTGGATGTTGTGTGTTTGTGTTGTGGATGCACTGTGTGTGTTTGTGTAGTGGATGCGGTATGCACAGTGAATGCAGTTGTGTTTTTGTGCTGTGGATGTAGTGTGTGTGTGTTTGTGTAGTGGATGCACTGTGTGTGTTTGTGTAACGGATGCAGTGTGTACAGTGGAGGCAGTGTGTATGTTTGTGTAGAAAATGCAGTGTGTGTTTGTGTAGTGGATGCACTGTGTGTGTATGTGTAGTGGATGCAGTGTGTACAGTGGATGCAGTGTGTGTGTTTGTGTAGGAAATGCAGTTTGTGTGTTTGCACTGTAAATGATGTTTGTGTTTTGGAAATTATGTGTGTTTGTATAGTGGATGCAGTGTGTGTATTTGTGTAGTGGATGCAGTGTGTGTGTTTGGGTGTGTGTTTGTGTAGGGGATGCTGTGTATGTGTTTGTGTAGTAGATGCTGTGTATTTATGTAGTGGATGATGTGTGTGTGTTTGTGTAGTGAATGTGTCTTTATCTTGGGCAATTAATTATTTAATTTTTATAACATTTTAAAAATGTATTCTCCCTTCCCTGCCTTTTACCTGTAGCCAGAGGGTGGGGGCACCGGGTCCCCTTGTGGTCCGGTGGCTGAGCTGGTTGTAAAGCAAAGATGGGGCCAGCAGTCTCTATCTTTCTCCTCCAGCATTCAGTCCTCTACTACTGGCAAAAGGAGAGCTCAGTGTGTTTAGCTCAATGTGTTTTGGGCCCATCTTTGAAGCCACCAAGGCCTGCAGGGGCATATGTATGTATATAGAGGTACTTGCTATATATATGCACATTGGGGAGGTGAGGAGTCTGGGCCCCCAGGACCGCTGGGTTTGTGACAATCGTTGTGGTTGTCACTCCCTGATGGCGGCCCTGTCCAGACCACTTCATTGAGATTAAGTGGTCTAAATGACTATAGTGTTCCTTTAATGGGTAACTCTTAAACTGTTAACTTTTCATCAGGGGCAATTTTTTAAATCACCCATATACAACCAGTAGGCAAACTGTTTACTAAGGTGTAATACAAAAAGGAAGCACAGAAACAATTATATACTAATTTATATCAACCAGTCACCCATTGACAATCAATGATTCGTCTTCATAAAGGGAATTTAAAATGTGTATTTTTAAAAAGGTTCTTTTGTCTAATTTATCCTATGGAACCACACTGATGCCATGCCGTTCTTTGCTTTTATCTATAAAAAAAAGATGCACATCTCAAAAAAACTTGCATTTGTCCATTTACTTTACCTATAAAACCTGATGAGATATTTTTACAAATAGTAACAAACCGCAACTAAATGTAAAACCTAAGGACTTCATCATTTTCCTTCAGCAGTAGAGCATGTCCAAAAGGTACCGAGACCTCTGATTAGGTACTATGCTAAGTATTGTACAATAGCGGTAAAATTAAATTAACTGTGTGTTTACACGCAAGCACACATACCTCCATATATCCACACGTGAATTAATGCTATTCATACAGGGATAGCTTGATTCTGAATGTAAAATGTTTGTAACACTAGTCACAGTTTTAAAAGCTAGTGAATCGTTACTTTGAATCCCTCATGCCTCTGAGCTTGCAGTATCTAGCGCTCCCCAGCTGCCTTCACATCACATATTCCTACAGTTTGGATTAAATCCTGCAGAGAAGGTAAGCGCTTGAAATGACGGAATTGTAAGTAACATGCTTTTCTGCCCATTCATAGAAAGAGATCCTGATAGCCCCAGCCAGACTTACTGCCTGCACTCCTGCAATAAACATTGGGTGGCAACACTGCTTCGTTGCTTTATCCTCCCTTATATGAAACAACCACACTAGAACACTTTCTGCTTGAAAAGGAATGTCTGGCCAAAAAAAAATAAAAAAATAACACAGTTAATATAATAATACAAATTCTATTCAGTTAATACCCATAGGACACTAATCAAGGATAATATATTCTTTGAGAATAGATCCTAATTAGAGTAAACTAGAAATCCAGAGATCTGGGGACAGATTGTATGATACCGTCAAATAAAGAAAAAATTATTACATTATCAGGAGAATTTATAATCTGTTTTATTCTTAAACAGATACCTTTAAACAACAAAGCAATAGAAGCCTAATAAGGGTGTTTTGGTGTATAGATAATGCCCATGCAATCTAACTGCTCAATTCCCTACTATTTAATTATTTTTTTATGTATCAGTACTAGCCACACCTCCCCTGACTGAGAGTTACACAGCCTTCCTCCTTTTACTGAAATAGATGCAATGTTTAAACTTCTATTGGTGCACAGTGTGTTTAATTTAGAAGTTATCTCCTGCTCTGTTGATTGCCTGCTAGAGCCTGAATCAGCCTCATATTTATTTAGTGATTAACTTGATTTTTGTATAGCGGTATGCTAAATAAAGTGCTGGCACTGGATTGGCGGTTATAGGAAGTGGGAATAGCTGGGGAGAGCATTCTACTCAGGTAGAGTGGCAGCTTCCCAGAAAAGCTCTTATGCATAAGGCTGGAAAGATGAAGGGTACATCGGGATTCGAGCAATATCCAGTTTAGCTCTTTTAACATGTCACAATGGTGGGTAAAGTGATTACATTCTAGTACAAAGCGGCAGAACTAATTATATAATGTATTTCGTTTTTGAAGGTGGGTTTGCGGTGCAGATGCATGAACTGCATCCTCATAATCAATGACCGGCATTAGCATTTGTTGCATCTGTTTCCAGGGCCGGATTAACATAGGGGCTGATGGAGCTGCAGCTCCAGGCCCAGGCCCATGGAATAGGCCCACTGATTTAAAAAAAATATATATATTTTTTTTATTTTTATTTTTTTTTACATTTTTTTTTTTCACACACTACTCTTAGGTATTCCACCTGGCTTTTATTTTATTGGCAAAGCCAGTATTTTGAGGCTGCCTGGCTGGTGCCAATATTACAGTGATACTGGCAATACAAATGCTGGTATTTTTCTCAGTATAAACAGAGATTACTCTGCAATACCAGCACTGGCCAGTAGGGGTCGCTGTATGTGGAGACAGGCAGGGATAGGAAGTTCCAGCATATCCCTCCCTGCCTATCTATACTCACTGATCTGCAGGGGTGCAGCTACAGAGAGTCCAGACAGCAACTCCCACCCTGCAGAGGCAGCCTACAGCTCAGGGAAGTAAGGGATGGGGGGAAAGGCTGCAAGGAGACATGGGGACACTGAGACACTAAGGGACACTGAGAGACATTATGGCAGATACTGAGACACTAAGGGACATTGGGAGACATTATGGCAGATACTGAGACACTAAGGGACCCTGGGAGACATTATGGCAGACACTGAGACACTAAGGGACATTGGGAGACATTATGGCAGACACTAAGGGACACTGGGAGACATTATGGCAGACACATGGGGACACAGTGTCCCCATGTCTCCCAGCCAGTGTCCCTGGTGTCTCAGTGCCCCCTAGTCTCCCACTGTCCCCATGTCTCTCATTGCCTCAAGTGTCACAATGTCCCCATGTCTCCAAGCAAGTGTCCCTGGTGTCTGTGGCCCTGGTGTCTCAGTGTCCCCATGTCTCCCAGTGCCCCCATGTCTCAATGTCCCCATGTCCCCCAGCCAGTGTCTCTAGTGTCTGTGTCCCTGGTGTCTGTGTCCCCATGTCTTCAAGTGTCCCCTATTTTCCTTTTGTCCCCATGTGTCCCAGCCAGAGTCCCCTAGTCTCCCAGTGTCACTTGTGTCTCTGTGTCCCGAGGTCTCCCCGTCTTCCTAGTGTCCTAGTGACATGGGACCCTGGGATACATGGGGACACAGGGAGACATGGGGCATTGAGACACTGTGATACATAGGATCACTGGGATACCTGGGGCACTGAGACACTGATACATAGGAACACTGAGACCTATAGTAATCGACACATGTGGGCACTGAGTCATGAGGACACTGGGAGACATGGGAGCACTGGGAGGAATCCATCTATACAGCAGAATCAAACTAAGTAGTTCTTTGGTGATTTTACAGCATTTTCTCTTATGTCACTCCTTTTTTTCAAAGAAAGGTGGCAAACCTAACTACTGTTCACATACTCTTACTTAAGTATGGAAACTTAGGTGGGATGTATGGGAGCAAAACTTGTGTGGACTGGCTGACAATGAATATAGTTAAAGGGACACTATAGTCACCAGAACAACTACAGCTTATTGAATTTGTTCTGGTGAGTAGAATCATTACCATCAGGCTTTTTGCTGTAAACACAGAGAAAATGCAGTCTTTACATTACATCCTAGTGATAACTTCACTGGCCACTCCTTAGATGACTGTTAGAGATCCTTCCTGGATCATGGCTGCCTAAAATGCATCCAAACATTCAGTGTCTCCTCCCTCTGCATGCAGACACTGAACTTTCCTCATAGAGATTCATTAATTAAATTCATCGCTATAAGGAGATGCTGATTGGCCAGGGCTGCGTTTGAATCATGCTGGCTCTGACGCTGATCTGCCTCTTTGTCAGTCTCAGCCAATCCTATGGGGAAGCACTGTGATTCGATCAGGCCACCACGTCTAATGATGTCAGCAGACTGCTTGTTTTTATGAGTCTAACAGCACGCAAAGTTACAGCTTCGGGCTTGAATATAGTAAGATTTTGCTATATTTATGGAGGCATGAGGGTCCCAGGGGGCTAGATGGTGGTGTTAACACTATAGGGTCATGAATTCATGTTTGTGTTCCTGACCCTATAGTGATCCTATAGGGTCAGGACTTTGGTCTCTCTAACACTGTGACATGTTCCCTTTCTTCTACACTCACTACATACAGCTTTTCTCTGCCCCAGACCATATACCAGGAGCTTCAGCCTGCTAGTAAGACGGTAAGTGGACCAGCGAGTGCTAGGGGACAGTCCTTAGAAAGCGTTGAGTGAGCGCATCATTAGATGCATTTATGCCAAGCTCAGGGTGCTGTCTGCATAGTATGCCCTTAGTTGGCCAGCTGCATGATTGGCAGGCAGACTGACATGCATTCATGCCAGGCTGGCCTTCTAATTCTTTGAGCAGACATGTCCTCTTTTTGGGCATGTTCGCCCCTTTTGGCAGGTTACGTGATTTGTGGCACACCCTTTTACCGTGCCCATTGACTTCCTGCCTGACTGGACACTGCTGTTTGGGGTTATGGATTTACTTGAAAGATGAAAACATAAATTAGAGAGAGATTAGCCTTTTCTTATAGCTGCTGTTTTCTTTCTCTCCAGCACCATCTCCATCAGATACATGATGCTTGGGAGTGTTTTACCGTTTTTGGTCGATATGATTCTGTAATTAGGCCCGTCATAATTGTCAGCACCAGGCCCACTGGGCTCTTAATCTGGCCCTGTCTGTTTCCTTACTGTAGGTCTTAGGCAGGATTTGTTTCTGTGTAGGGCACCTAGTTTTGGATAAAGTTTTTAAGAGTTTTTTTAGTGTGAAAGATATAGGATAGATTGGGGTCTAGCAACATACCTAAATATTTGAAAGTATAGACTGCTGTCTGTGTGCTTTTTAATTTATTCTGATACATAGTTTTGTAGTTTATGTCATTGGTGCAGTTCCAAAGATCATTGTGACAATTTTGTCATTGTTTAGAAAGAGTTTGTTATCCGCGATCCACTTTTCTACCTCTGCGACCTGGTCTTGGAGCACAGCCCAAGCCGCGGTAAATTGGGTTTACTGTCGTAGATTACAGTGTCATTTGCATACATGTGTACAGTTGAGGCAGATCATTTATAGGCAGATAATTTATAGATAATGTAAATAATAAGGGGCTGAGTATGGAGCCTTGGGGAACACCACTTGTGACTGGAAGAGGGAGGCGCTATCAGAAATGGTCACATATTGAGATCAATCAGAAATATATGATCAAAAGTAGGTTAGCAGACGATCACTAATACGTTTTTGCAAATGGTCTACCAGGTCAAAGGCTTTGGCAATATCAAGGAAAATAGCTCAAGTTAAGTCTCCTTGTTCCATGCCAGTTTGGATGTCATGTCATTGCAAACATTTAAGAGTGCAGTTATAGTTGAGTGACTTGGACGAAAGCCTGCTTGATCAGGGGTCAGATAGTTTGATTGTTGATAATATTTACATAGTTCAATTTTTCAAAGATTTTTTACAATATGGGGAGCAATGATATTGGACGATAGTTAGATACCAAAGTATTGTCACCACTTTTATGGATAGGTACTACTCTTGCAGACTTCCAAAGTTTTGTTATGTATCCTGACACCAGGGATTCATAGTCTTAAAATGAATGTCATTCATTATCTTAGCAATCAGGGTGGTGGCACATCCAACAAAATAATTATTAAAGGCATTTGCTACATTTAGGGGTGTTGCAGTGTTTGGTTGTCAATTTTGACAGTGGACATTTTGGAGTGGATTGTGGGGGTTTGTATGTTACTTATGATTTTCCAAAAGTTTTTTGGGTTTGATATGTTATTATTCAAATTTTAACCGAAATATTAGGCCTTTGCCGTTTTTGTTTATTTTGTGCATGCATTTCGCCATTGTCTGTAGGCACAGCGATCATACATTGAGCCAGTATGCTTGAACTTTGGCTACAATTAATCTATAAACAGGTACATTTGAATGAGGTCAGCTGTTACCCAAGGTGGATGTGTCCCTTTTATTTTCACTTTACACAGCAGGGCATGCAAATTCCAAACTCGAAATATCTCAGACAGAAAAAATTAAATTGCAGAGTCTAGATCTGGGATTAAACATAATCTGTGTCATGGTAGGTTCTTAAGATCATTTAGAAAGGATTCAAGATTCAGGACCTGGTGATTATAACATTGGGAGGGGATTTAGTGGCCTTTATTTTGCAAATGCAGTACAATAGACAGAGGTCACTGAAACTGTTAAGGAGAACACACACCTCCTGGATTCTATCAGGACTGCAGGAGAGAATCCAATCTAGCAAGGTATGGTTAGGACTTTTAATATTAATGCGAGTTGTGGAAGAAATTAATTGTGTTATCTGCAAAATCTTAAACAATGCACATGATTTATTTTTTTTGGATTCAACCAATCAACAATAAAATCTCCAAAAACTGAAAGTTTACTTTGTTGATTTTGAGCTACGGTTTCAATAAGGAGTTGGGTTAAGTCGGAAAGGGAATGCACCAGGGAGCTACGTGGGCAGTAGACTCCAGCAACAATGATCGTTTTACTAAATGGGATCTCAATTGTGCCATTAACAAAAATAAAAGGAGGCAAGGGGCTATTGCTTTTAACCCCTTAGTGACCAAGGACGTATCAGGTACGTCCGACAAAAACACCTGATACGTCCGCGGGGAATTAGAGTGCTGGAAGCGATCAGGAAAGCTTCCAATGCTCTGCCTGTACTGAGTGCCTTGAGGGTTTTACCACAATGGATTTGAAATGAAATGAACAAGATGTGCTTTAACTGCAGACTTTCAGCTTTAATATGAGGTTATTTACATCCAAATCAGGTGAACGGTGTAGGAATTACAACAGTTTGTATATGTGCCTCCCACTTTTCAAGGGACCAGAAGTAATGGAACAATTAGCTGCTCAGCTGTTCCATGGCCAGGTGTGTGTTATTCCCTCATTATCCCATTTACAAGGAGCAGATAAAAGGTCCAGAGTTCATTTCAAGTGTGCTATTTGCATTTGGAATCTGTTGCTGTCAACTCTCAGTATGAGATCCAAAGAGCTGTCACTATCAGTGAAGCAAGTCATCATTAAGCTGAAAAAAACAAAACAAACCCATCAGAGAGATAGCAAAAACATTATGTGTGGCCAAATCAACTGTTTGGAACATCCTTAAAAAGAAAGAACGCACCGGTGAGTTCAGCAACACCAAAAGACTTGGAAGACCACGGAAAACAACTGTGGTGGATGACCGAAGAATTCTTTCCCTGGTGAAGAAAACACCCTTCACAACAGTTGACCAGATCAAGAACACTCTCCAGGAAGTAGGTGTATGTGTGTCAAAGTCAACAATCAAGAGAAGACTTCACCAGAGTGAATACAGAGGGTTCACCACAAGATGTAAACCATTGGTGAGCCTCAAAAACAGGAAGGCCAAACAACATCTAAAAAAGCCTCCACATCATATGGACAGATGAGACCAAGATCAACTTGTACCAGAGTGATGGGAAGAGAAGAGTATGGAGAAGGAAAGGAACTGCTCATGATCCAAAGCATACCACTTCACCAGTGAAGCATGGTGGTGGTAGTGTCATGGCGGTGGTAGTGTCATGGCTGCCAATGGAACTGGTTCTCTTGTATTTATTGATGATGTGACTGCTGACAAAAGCAGCAGGATGAATTCTGAAGTGTTTCGGGCAATATTATCTGCTCATATTCCGCCAAATGCTTCAGAACTCATTGGACGGCGCTTCACAGTGCAGATGGCCAATGACCCGAAGCATACTGCAAAAGCAACCAAATAGTTTTTTAAGGGAAAGAAGAGGAATGTTATGCAATGGCCAAGTCAATCACCTGACCTGAATTCGATTGAGCATGCATTTCACTTGATGAAGACAAAACTGAAGGGAAAATGCCCCAAGAACAAGCAGGAACTGAAGACAGTTTCAGTAGAGGCCTGGCAGAGCATCACCAGGGATGAAACCCAGCGTCTGGTGATGTCTATGCGTTCCAGACTTCAGGCTGTAATTGACTGCAAAGGATTTGCAACCATGTACTAAAAAGTGAAAGATTGATTTATGACTGTTAATCTGTACCATTACTTTTGGTCCCTTAAAAAGTGGGAGGCAAATATACAAACTGTTGTAATTCCTACACCGTTCACCTGATTTGGATGTAAATACCCTCAAATTAAAGCTGGAAGTCTGCAGTTAAAGCACATCTTTGTTTCATTTCAAACTCATTGTGTTGGTGTATAGAGCCAAAAAGATTAGAATTGTGTAGATGTCCCAATATTTATGGACCTGAATGTATGAGCAAATCTCTGACAGATTTTAAAAAATCTGCACATGCCAAGTTGCCTTCAACAGCTTATCTAGACAGTCATCATTCATTTTCGGTGAATTAGTGTGTGCTGTACTAAAAAGAAGGGGAGTGGAAATTATAGCATTGCAATTCTGTAGAGAGTTATTTACCATTTATAATAGAAATTAGCAAATTAACACTGGCAATAGATTTTTTTAATCTACTCCACTGGTATCCAAGTGTTATCACCATCTTTCATAACTATCTGAACAGGGTTTCCAAAACACTTGGACATCTAAATATACAATAATTATAATAATATTTTTTTTTTTCCATTTTTTTTAAATTTGCAGTTTTCAATGCAAAAATACACAACATGTACATGGTACAAAGCATGTTACATAGATAGACGTGGGAGGATGATACATATGCATATATCATATCAAATTTCATATAGTGTGATACCATATGTCACGAGCGCACCCTACGTCAAGAGTGGGTGTGATATAGCTTTAATGCTGAAAGAGTTAAAGTTCACTATTTGTCTGAGCTAGACCAGAAATAATGACAAAATCCCTATTAACACCACCCACACTTAAACATAATAATATAACTATTACTATTTTAATGCTGCCACCACCAAGACAATTCATAAATGGGGTGCCTTGGTCCCCCAAATAAACTTAATAATAAAAATCCACCAAATACAATTTAGCACAGTATTTAATGAATTGCAAAAATACTAATTAGTCTTTTTAGGTAACGTGATTCTTTACCAGACAAAGTCAGAACTTAATAAATGAATGTTTATTATGAGCAGAAAATAGTCACAATGCATACAAAAATATAGATGGCAAAATTAGTTACACCAACAACAGATAAAAAAGCAAAAGGGATAAAATAACAGAAAGTTCTAATCACTTACTCAGCTCTTCAAAGTAAGACTTCTGCCCAGGGGGTCTCTGGTAGGAAAGATGGTGACTTACTTCAAAATTAGATCTTGGCCCCAAGCAAGTACCCTCCCCACTTCAGGCTCATTAGAGATATACCCTGTGGATTACCATGCCTCACCCAGAGATGGAGTTATGGTGTATCTATAGAGACACTAAGTGACCACCCTCTTGTGTCCAGATCTGCATTAATCCAAATGGAAACACTTGGCTCTATCTTCTCTTATGTACATGCCATAGAAAAAAATATTGCATGTTGTCGAACAATGTACTTGTGACCCAGTATGACGGACATCACAATTCATTCACCTATGGTCAAGTTAGGCCACTCATGTTTGGGCTTGTTTAGAAGATTGTGCTGGTCGCATTTCAAATATAACAAAAATAAGGCTTAATTATTATTCTGTAAGTGAATATTAATGTTTCTTTTTTGGATATGACACTGGAACCCACGGCTTGCTTTTTCTCTTTTCTTGAAAGCTAATGATCATTAACATATCAAAAGAAATCAACTCATCAATTAAAAGGTACAGGTCAAATGGCTGAAGAGACATTCAGACTTTTTCTGGTGTAGAATCTCACACCTCTCACACCTTGATTAATTCACATCCATATGGTAACATCCTTTTCACATCCCTATGCCATTCACCGTACCCCTTCGGTCATCTGATATAAAACCTATTGATGTCCATACAATCAAATTAACCCCTTTTGACATTGACAATATCATCTCTGCCAGGCCGGCAGATCCTTAAAGCACTACACAAATTACATTAAAGGATAATATTCCACAGTGCAATAATAAATTAGGCACCCTTGCTGTGACACCATATATTGAACCATTTTGTCTTTTTGGTAATTAACATTGGGGAAACTGGGAAAAACTGGGGAGAAGAGGGAGGGGAATTGTAGGGGATGTAAGTTGTAGGATGTATCTGCTCCTAGCATTTCCCACCATAGTCCTCAACATGGTCACAGCTGTAGTAGTTGCATTTTTGTCTAGTACCAGTTCTGTTATCATCTTAAGTTCAATCCTATCCAGATAGGAGCTCTAATGTGAGGGATAAAAACAAGTGTGGTCGCTCCCTTGCTTTTGCCTAAGGTGACAGTGGCATCAATGTTACTAGGGTTGTGCAAACTATGTGCCGGGCCTGGGGTGCTGTGAGAGGTAGGACTCCCATGAAGACCAGGCTGCTGTTACAAATGGTTTAGGTGGCATGTTTTTCCTTGCCATTGTTTTATATTGCCTCGTTGTGTCCAGAATTTGGATGCAGTGCAGGATAGTTGGCATATCAGATGAGCGCCACAATCTGCTGATCGTAGTCGCATGGCTATAAGGATATGGTAAATGAGGTATCTGCTGGCTTTCAGGAGGCCCTGCGGGAAGAGGTGCAATAGGTATATTTCAGATTGTTTCGCAACTGCCATCCCTGAATATTTATATATAAGTTCTATATCTGTCCAGAATTTTGCTAAATGAGAACAGGCCCACCAAATATGGCTCATTGTTACTTATGCAGACATACAGCAGTTGTCCGACAGGCCTAGGTTAGTATGCTTTAATCGTGTGGGAACTAGGTACCACTGGTATAGTATCTTGCTTGCAAGCTCCGCATGGGAGATGCATAGAGAGAACGGCTTATGAGCCATTAGAATTTTACACCATTGAGAGTCGTTTAGCGAGCAATTTAGTTCCCGTTCCCATGCTTGTACGAAGGGAAAGGTTTTGGGATTTGTGGGTTGCGAATTTTTCGCATATATGATGGATATCAATTTGGTGTGCAGTTGTAGGCGAAGAAATATTTTTTCTACGTCCGTTAGCTGTAGGCCATTTACAATATCAAATGACAAAATAGACTGTTTATTGGACCATGAGAACATTTGCGTGTGTAAAAACTTAGCCATGTTGCACGGTCCATATTGGTACTGCCGGTCATTAAAGTTCCATAGTTTAGACCCTTGGAATATGTGATAGAGGTGTGTCAAGCCAACGCGGTGGTTTAGGGTGACTACTTGCTGACATTAATGGGCTGATTATGGCTGCTTTGTAATAACCACTGATATTCGGTAGTCCCATTCTACCCTGGGCGAAAGGTTTACATAGCGTGGTTTTAGCCACTCTGGATTTAGAGTTGTTCCATATGAAGTTATTTATAAGTGATTGCGCCTCTAGGAAGTAACAGGTTGGGAGTCTGAGTGGTAGGGTATCCTACCTGTCCACGATATAAACTTCCTCTTCCATCACTGCAGTTGTTTTTTTATGTCAGCGAGCGGGCTTAATTAGTTTGCCTTGATAAGTCCCGAGATCTGTGGTGTTATGGCAATGCTTAGGAATGTCAGAAAGTCAGTTCGCCATTCATGTGGGAATGTGCTTTGCAGGTTTGTTAGTGTGTGTTTGGGAATATTGATGCCCGTGGCCTATGTTTTCAAAAGATTCAGTTTTAATCAACATCTCATGTCTCCCATTCTGATTATATGGTTATATACTGATTCTAATTCTGGGGCGAGGATGTGAGAGAAGAATTTGTAATATGAGTTAGAAAGGTCATCCAGCCCTGGTGATTTTCCTGGTGGTAGGGCCGCTATGGTCTGTATGATTTTGTGGGATGTGACAGGAATTTACAATATCTCCTGTTGTGGGGCCATCTTTGGTAGCGATGTGAGGTGTAGAAATCCCTCAATTTTGGAAGTGGTTGGGTTGTGGGTGTTTCCATCATTTTTGAGGTTGTATAGGGCATGGTAGAAATTGACGATTTCATTATTGATATCTTGGGGGTTGTATAGTTTTTTGTTAGTGTTTGTTAGTAAGTATGGGATTTTGGATTGTGTTTGTTTCTTTCTCAACAGTGTTGTGAGTGTTTTCCTTGCTTTATTCCCCTGAGAGTAGTTGGTCATTTTCATGCGTTGGAGTGTGATCTGTTTTGGCTAGATGAATTTAATTTAAGCGCTTAGTGGTGTCAGCTATTGTACACAGGTGGTTATCCGCTGGTAGTATGGTGTGAGCGTTTTTTGCATCCCACACCATGCACAAGGGACCTAGGTAGTCACTCTGGGATTTGCGTTTTAAGAATGAGGCTCTACTAATCAGTAGGCCTCTGATTGTGGGCTTGTGGGCCTGCCAGAGAGAGAGCGGGGAGATGTCCTGGATGTCATTGAGTGTAAAATAGTGTTCTAGCTCTTTTGTTAAGTGTGTGGTAAAGCTTGTGTCTTGTAGGAGGGAGTCATTTAGGCGCCACATTGTCTAAACTCTATGGGAGAATGCGTTTTCAAGGGTTATGATGGTTGGTGCATGGTCCATCCACACTATAGGCCCCATAGAACAGTGTGTAATACCAGTTAAGAGATGGCCTGGTACCATGATAAGGTCTATTCAGGAGAAGGTTTTATGGAAGCTGGAGTAGTAGGAATATTCTTTTCCATGTGGGTTCAGTGTTCTCCATGCGTCATATACACCAAATTCTGTCATGAGTTTAAGTAAGGTTTTGCTTTGCATCCGTATTGCTGAGTGTTTGGGGTGTTGTCCATCAGAGAGTCCAAGACATGATTTAGGTCCCTACACAGGATTAGTGAGCTGGATGGAGCTATTGGGATTTTATTGAGGAGCTTGTAGAGAAAGTTCCTCTAGTGGTTATTAGGTCCATAAAACCCGACTAGGGCATATTCTGCTTAATTAGTCATGCAGTGTAATATGAGGAATCTGCCCTGGGCATCTTTCCTCAGAAAAGGGCAGAAATGATAGCGAGTTGTGAATAAGGAAGGAAACTTCCCTGTTTTTGGATGAGTGATATACCTAAACATACCATTGGGGGTATCGGGTGACCATGCAGACATAGCTGGTGGCAAGCACTTTGCTGGTATTAAGGTAGAGCATGTCGAGTTGGGAGAGTGACGTTAACTGGGTAGTGGGGGGAAAAACCTGGGTGGCGGTAAACTTGGACTCCCCCGAAGGGATTTTTGTGCTGATGATCCACACTGTGGGGGAACGAGAAAAAAACATTCTCCAAAAAGAAGTGGCCATAGAGCTCCAGAATAATCTTATTCCTTAAGCTGCTGCTGTATAAGGTGCCCAAGACGTGAAGGCTGCTAAACATTGGTGTACTCATTGATAGGTAACATAACAAACCCAAATGATAACAAAAGCAACAAAAACACTATGTAAAACAAGTGACCCTATTTAGATCAATAAGCACCGAGGTGGCCAGTAGGCCATGTGGTTCCCTAGATGACTGCCCCAGAGATGCCCATTGAGACACTGGCCAGCACTGTATTCTATATTTTTTTTGTCCGCTCCTATTTTAATTTTTTTTAATTTGATTTTGATTTTGTATTTGTGACAAACTCCCCTCTCCAAGTGAGTTTGCCACAAGCTCCTGGAGGAGCCTGCTTGTCAGCCTGCTGCCCACATCCTATAGGCCCTGCAGGGAAACCTGTAAAAGGCTACCAAACTTGACCGACCGTTAGCACTGATTTCATGGAACTGTTTTGGGCATAGGACCATGTACACAGTCGGTCAAAATTATGACTTTCAGGAAATTCCTGAACCCCTGAATGGATCTGGGTGATTTTTGGATATGTTGGTCACCCAGATCTGGGCTATCAGGGGGTGTAACATTTGTGGGGATATCATGTGTTTTGTCATGTGTTCCACAAGCAAAGGGGAGGGATTGTGTGTCATGTGTGGGAGTGCCTTACATGGTAAATGTGTTATTATTGGTTTGTAAGTTTGTGTCCCTGTTCCCAACAAGGTCCATGTGGGTGTACATCTTGCTTAGGAATTGTCATAAAAGGCCAGTGTGACACCATTAAAATCTATTCCAGCTTACACTCCAAAACTGTGTGTCATCCTGTTATTGAACGGAAGAAGATTTACTCCTGTGTCTGCTGTTCCAGCTTTCAGGGTATTCAACGGGGAAGGTCCTTGTAAGGACTAGAGCTAATTCCCCATTTGGCTCAAGGAAGGAGCGGTTCCAGGACCCAGTCAAGCCACGGTGACTGTGGGCAGAAGTGTCCCCTGTTCCAGCTAGGAAGCGGTCCTTTGGCGGAGATACCCAGCTGAGGGAGCTCTGTTACAGTATTCCGATAATTGAACTGTGTGCAGGGGTGAGTCATGTAAATGGTCAAGATGGCATCTTTGCTATGAAAGTCAAGTATGCTAGTGTTTATACCTGCACCAACAGAGCTATCTGCATGTGGAGCTCTCCAGTCAACACTTTAGCAAGAACATATTAACATCATAACATAAAACCTTATTAAGCAATCGTATAATAATTAGCGAGGTTTACTCATGGCTGAATAATAGCTGTGTCACATAAGCCTTGATGGTAAGCAGTGCACATAAACTACGGGACATAAGGACCGTTGCTTAGGTAAAAGGAGAATGTCAGTGCTATTACAGTGCCAGTACCAAGAAAGCGTAGTAGTGCTAATTTTGGGGCCACACCATGACAGGGTACTTGCGGCTTCTGATGCGTCCATGGCTGCGGCGGTTAGCCACTCTGGGTCCACCTTCCGATGCTGCATGGGTACTGCTTTGGTTTGTTGGAGTGGGATGCTCCATTCTTTCAATTTGGTAAGTCCCTCTTCTGGAGTGAGGATTAGTGTGACTCTTTCTTCGTGGGTAACAAGCAATTTCGTGAGATATCCCCAGCGATAATAGATTCCTTTGTGCCGCAGGGACTCAACCGTGACCTGGAAACTCTTCCTTCATCGGAGTGTTGCCGTGGAGAGGTCGGTAAACATTTTTACGGCAGGATAATCTTCATGAGGCTGGGATTTGTTGCTGTAAGATCTCAGTGTAGCGGAGCTCCCTGTACAGGTGGAAAAAATAAGCGGCTCCGCTTCCCGGGAAGGGGTTACACATGCAAAACATATCACTGGATAGCCCCGGGTCCCAACTAGGATCTCTGCAAATAACGGGGCTATCGGATTTACAGAGCCTGAGAAATCATTGTATAAAGTCTGGGGGTCGAGGCTCTGTACATCCCCGCAATTAGTTCCACAGTGTTGCTTGGTTTAGTCTGGTGAATTAAAAAAAAAAACAAATCGCGCCAATCAGCACTCAGGGAGAGTAGGCGTTCCGCAGCGACCAATCAGCGCTTACGTGTGCTGACCTATCAGGAGAATGGTGTGAACCCCGTTTGAATGGGTGCTCCTTCTCCCATTGGTCGGCATGGATTGGCGGCCAGCTGGACCTCTGTGGCTGTGAAGCCAACTGACAGCTCCAGGGATTCTGCTGGGGCCCGCGTCTCTCTTCGGTGGATAGGTAGCACTGGAGAGAGTGCTCCTTGGGCAGTTTCGAGCCTGGCCTCGCAGCTCCCGGGTAAGAGAAACAGTGATTATGTCTCCGTTAGGAGCAGGTAGGGCGATCCTTGATCCGAGGACCTGAACCAGTGTGGGCACTCCAGTTTGGGATACAAATGCTTCTCCTGGTTGGCGTTCAGCTATACGAACTGGCGACCACCCAGGGGAGCATTCGTTAATGATTTCCCTTGTTCTAATGAGCGTTCTAAATGTAAAATCAGGTTGGTCCCTGTTTGGGAGACGAACTGGTTTCGTTCATACGAGCTCTCCCAAACGGGGAACAGGCAAAATACACAAAATATATAACAGATACATGGGGAAACAAAGAATACAAGGGGGAAACACACATGCAAGGAGTGGGCATGGTACCTAGTGACAGCGGTCCATCACATTCAGCACAAGTTCTTTTATGTAGCTTGTTTACGGAACGCGGTGTATGCAGTCAATCAGCAACATGTCCACTGGTATATCTGGAGCATAGGCCCTCAGGAGACCACGTGCGTAGGCCTGCAGGTCATCTTGCAGGACAGATGCTGGCACTCCTCGAATTCTGAGGTTGTGTCTTCAGCTTCTGTCCTCAGAGTCCGCCATCTTAGCTTCTAAAAACTCAATCTTGCTTTCCATAGACTGAACGTGCTTGGGTATATCGTTGTGGGCAGAAGCGTCTTCACTCATTTTCTGTTCCACGTGCGACGTGTGGGTGCGCAGCTCCTGCACATCTTTGCGGAGTGCATCCGCCATATGTTGCAAGGAGGCTATCAGCCTGTTGGACAGTGTGTACAGAGCCTGTGCCAAAAAGTCTTTGGTGATATTTTTGGCCTTGGCTGTAGGTGGCTGCTGTTATTGGTGTCAGTGCACTTGTGTCTGAGTCCCCATCGCCATCTTGCAAGTCCATCAGCAGGCCTAGGTGCACCGCGGGATTCTTGTGGTCGAAAAAGTTAATTTTCTCCACCTTCTTTGCCGCTTTTTTGGCTTTGTGCTGAGTTTAGTTTAATGCAAAATTGGAAGTGCTTCAAACTGTTTTTTTTTTCCTTCTTTTGGATCAACAGCAAAAAACGGAAGGCTGAACTTGATGGACGAAAGTCTCTTTTCAGCTATGTAACTATGTAACTGTCTGTCTTTCTATTTGTCTGTGTATCTATCTATCTATCTATCTATCTATCTATCTATCTATCTATCTATCTATCTATCTATCTATCTCTCTGTCTATATTCATTTGCATTTCAGTCTACCTGTTCTTTCAACTGTTTGCCCATCCATCTAGGATATATCTGAACTGTGGTGAAAAAATAGTATACACTACAGAATGGCCTACCATAAGCAATAATGCATCAAGAACAATTTGTGAAACTTTTAGCAGTGTTAAACTAATTTGATTTCAACATTCTTTATCCTAAATTCTGTAATACATTTAAATACCTAGGCACGACGTCTATTAGATGGCAAGCTGTATCAGATGTAGTTCTGTAATTTGTTTTTAATTTGTGTTTTTGTATTGTTTTTGTATCAATTTTTCATCATTGTCCTTATCTGACTTGCCAGTTAAATGAATTGAAGTATTTCTTTTAAGTAAATTCATATATTTGTAGCACATAGTACATTAGGATTTATTGTGATGAATTTCTTTACAGTGAAGCGTCTTTGTGTGTATGGAACTAAATGTCCCTGCGTTCACAGATTGACCTAATGCTTGTGAGGGAAAGAGCTTTGTGGACTCAAAAGGGAATTGTCTAGCACAGATATTCTCTGTCATTCTTTGTAACATATCTGATATTATTGGTGTCCTGATAGCAGAGTATGGTAGAGACGGAAGAGTGTTCTGCACATTTCATAAGGGTGTACGTAAAGGATTTTTGAAATAAAACGCAAACATTTATTGAAAACTCGCTCACAAAGGATATTTTTTTGTATTCATCAAACTAAAATGTAATTGAAGTTATTTTAGATCAGTTACCTTAACTTTACCTAAATAGTAAAGTAGTGACATAAAATACCGATTATTAAAATCCAATTTTTAATAATAGCATAATTATCTTAATATTTGATCAGTGAATGAGTAAACCTAAACTGACACAAAAGTTCAGAAAAGGTGGATGAGAAAAGAAAATGGTCCTTTATTTATTTGAGGTTGATCATGCTACAACCTCCTTTGCGTTCACCTCACAGCTAAAGATGCATAAGTAAACTTAAGGACCGACACATACAGGCTACAATGTATTCTAGACTTGGAAATGTATTTTGTTCCAAACTGCAATTTATATGAATTTGACAATCGGATGGCCGGTTGTATTGCCGAACTCTGAGCTGTAGTGTAGCAGACTCACAAACCCAAAACACCCAATGGCCGAGCAAGTTTCTTTTCAATCATGATTCCAAATTCCACCAGTGGCACCAAAATAAGAGACGATGAATGGGAATAAAGATTATAGGTGGCTAGGCGACATTCATTAAATGTTGATTTTATTCACAGATAAAGTGACAGTTGACCAATAGAAGGTAAAACGTCTCTCTCTTTCTCTTTCTCTCTCTCTCTCTCTCTCTCTCTCTCTGCATATATTTTTTTATTTATTTTTATCACATAAATATAAATAAATATATTTATTTATATTTTTTTTTTGCTGACGCATGGCTGAAATTAAGCCCCAAAAAAAGAAACTTTTTTGAAAAAGATAGTTCAGCTGAACTGTGCTCAAGTCTAATGTATTCTCAGGGAGAAAAGGGCTGGGCACATTTTTAAAACTATTTCAGTATTAGTCATCTGCCTCTTAAATGGCACCAAAGGAAGGAGTCTGTTCATCACAACATTTCTTTCACGCCTAGACATCAGGGACCCATGAAACTCTTCTCATTTCCTACATCCTCACTGCAAATAGAGGTATGCTTCAACTGATGTAACTCTAGCATGTAAGCTCATTGAGCAGGACGTCTAACTTGTCTGGTTACAAATACTTGTCTGTTAGTCCACCCATTGTACAGCGCTATGGAATTTGTTAGTGCTTTATAAATAATAATAATAATAATAACTGAAAACATATTATTATGCATGTGTGGTGTGTTAGTGTGAGTGTGTGTGCATTTGAGTATAGGTGTATGTATTTTAGTCTGAGAGAAGAAGGATGTGTGTAAGCTGTGATGAGTGGCCAGTGTTGTATATGTGAGTGTTAGTTTTATTGAGTGAGTATGGCAGTTGTGTCTGACTAACAAGTGTTGCATCCAAATCTGGAGAGGGGTGGTGGGGGGAGATTGACTTGGGTCCCATAAAGCTTTAGGTCTACATTTTGTCATTTAATACTGTTAGCCCAGAGTTCCCTGTTCTGTGCCTGGCTAGAACAGGGGACTCAGGGCTAAAAGTAATGAATAGCACAATACTGAAAAATATGGGGGAGGAGGGGTTCTGAGAGTACTGTCCCTGGGAGTGGACCAGCAGGCATCAAATATGTTTTTGGGCTGAAGTTCCTAGTCTTTTAGCAACCTAGCAATGCCCAAGCATCCATGTATACTACATATACACAAATATATACATAAACAATTCTAGTGCTCCTTGTAATATGGGATGTATAAACTACAAAATAGAAAATCTTAGCCATTCGGGAGAAATTACTTACATTATTTTCAGGTATTGTTCTGTAGCTGCCCTCGTTTTGTACAAATAATGATGGCAAAAAAGTACCAGAAATATGTTTTTCCCCCACTTTTTTAACCTATCTTTTTTTATATAAATTTCATTGATAATGATTAACAGACAGGATATATATTCATGGGGGTTATCATGAGAAAGCCCTGTCTATAAAAAATATATGTGTGGGTGCACTAAAAAAGAAAAAGGAAATTATGGCTAAACAAGTTGATGTCAACACTTGAAAAATGACGTGTCTTTTTTGCTACGCAAAACTAAAAAATGCT
>OW240919.1:33504173-33537934 GCA_933207985.1 Pelobates cultripes | reverse complement strand
AATCATAAATCATATGTAACTTACAGAAATGTGATGAATAGATGAGAAAGCGGGAGCGTGGAATGTTATGGACCTATACATATTTATGTTTTCATGCTAGCCAGAAGGATAAAACCATAGCATCCACATTGTTGCAACGTTTCAAGCACCTGTTATATAACAATACTGCATTTTTCTTCACGGGAAATTGAAATTTAATTTTTAGATTTTTAAACACCAGCATCATAAATCCAGGGAATTCATGTTGTGAACGTTTATTTCAATAAAGTAGAAGGATTTTTTATTTAGTGATGTGAACGTTGCGAGATTAGATTGGACCATATGGTCCTAGGCTCATATCTTCCTAGCTTTGCTGTGGTTGTCATGATTAGATTAATTTACTAATACTGCTTAGGCATATCCAGTTATTTCTTCAATCATATAACAAGAAATATAAGTATTCAAGACTCAGTTTTAGCAGAATTTAGCAGTTCATTACTTTATTAAATAAAAGTAATTTTCACTTGATTAATAATACTAATTAGGAGCCTAAATTACTGTAACATAACATTAACTGTAAATTGTCTTCCCACATAATTAAAGGATAATGATTCATATTTGTTATTAAAAAATACTGTTCTCCTGTTTATTAACATGCCACAATCATCGGTTGAAAATTTGTAATATGTCCAAATGCTACAAAGTTTGTGCTTCGCTGATTTGGGATAACTTTTCATAAGAACATTTTATGGTTTTTAAGGCACTCCTTTAGTCGTTTATTTCCCCTGTTTTGTTTGTTTGTTTGGGTTAGGTAAATGTATGCATAGAACAGGTTTTTTTCCAACCTGTATGATATAGATTGGTTAAATGCATTATGAAGTCGATTTGGCATTTAATCTCCAATGCTGTTAGTCCAGTTAGCATGGATGCAGTTGACATAATTGTCAGGGTCTTACCTGAGTTGGGAGTCTGTAGCGCAGATATGATGCTCACCCTTGCAGATAGCCACAGGCCGAGGTGGTCACGTAAGAATTCACCTGGCCTGTGGGTCTGTGCACGGGGGCTGTGCAGGATGCAGTACCAATACGCAGGACAGGCAAGGACTGAACCAGCAGGATGGTCGAGGAATAGCCGAGGTCAAAGGATGCCAGAGGACAGGAACAACGAGGAGTAGCCGAAGTCAAGGAATGCCAGAAGTCAGAATAAACGAGTCAGGAAGCCGGGGTCAATAATGCGAAGCGATGAAACAGGAACACTGGAACAAACAGGATCAAAGACTTGACACTGAGCACAGGGTGAGGCTGGGTTTATATACCCTGCTGATGACTGATCAGAGTCAGGTGAAACACAGCCAAGTCAAGGTGCAGCCCCCAGAGTAGTAGCCATGTCAGGATGAACAGGACTGGAATCAGTCTTCACTGTAAATAGCTGCTGTGGCTCAGAGGTAGAAAGCAGGACCAGGACTGAGAAGATCCCCGGTTCAAGTCCCCTGTTGGGAACTCCAAGAGCGACCACGTCTTGCCGTCTGTCTATCAGGTGAGAACCGTGACAATAATAACACTTGAGGGCTAGTGATGTCCCGAACTGTTCGCCGAACGGTTCGAGAACGGTTCGCCACGGACTCATCATTGAGTAAACTTTGACCCTGTACCTCACAGTCAGACCCTTCCACCTCCTGGACAGCATCCATTGTGAAGCTGCATTCTTAGTGAGCTGTCCAGGAGGTGGGAGGGTCTGGGAGGGAGGGTCTGCTGCTGATTGGCTGGAATGTGTCTGCTGACTGTGAGGTACAGGGTCAAAGTTTACTCAATGATGAGTCCGCGGTGAACCGTTCGTGGCGAACCGTTCGCGAACCGTTCGACGAACATCACTATTGAGGGCTGAGAGTATTTTGACGGCACATTGTGGATATGATACAACGTGAATAACCTGAGGGATAGCCACATTCTCTTTCATAGTTCACTGTATTTTGGTTTCCTTTAGTTTCAATGAGCTTCTGGTTACCAGTTTTTGCTTTCAAATTGCTGCCATGCTCTTCAGTAGTTTTCCCATACCTTTAACCAATAGGAGCAAGTAGTCCATGTTGGTGCTACAACTGTCTTGATTATCAACCAGTCAAAAATGACTGAGGATTTTGCAAGTTGCAGTTCAGCAAAGGGACAGCTCCATGCGGAATTTTTTTTATGATGTCATTATTTCCTATATAATCAAATAAATAGCAGGAGAACCATAAAGCATTCTGTGTGATATTTGATTAAATGCTCTAGACCAATGTTAATTTTGTTGACTAACAATTTTCGTCATAGTTTGTTCTGGAGATTTAGTCGACTAAAACTAGACTAAAACTAAAACAGTTCAGATGACTAAAATACGACTAAAACTAAATTAAAATTTGCCATCAAAATTAACACTGGTAGGTAAGACACATGGGGGAGGGAGGAGAGGAAATGAGACACATGGGGGGCTGAGGGATTGAGACACATGGAGGGCTGAGGAATTGAGACAGATAGGAGGGCTGGGGATCTAAGACACAAGGGGGGGCTGGGGGAGGAAATTAGCATATAGATGGGCTTAGGGGATAATTGAGACATGTAGTGGCTAGGGGAATGAAACAAATGGGGGACATGAGATACAGAGTGGATGGGGGGAGGGAAACAAGGTTCTGGGGGAAGAGACAAACAAATGGGGCTGTGGCAAGAAAGAGACACACATAGAGGCTGGGAGGGAGGACAAAGAGCCATACAGGGGCTGGGGAAGGGACAAAAGAGACAAACAAGGGATGGGGGGAAACACCCAGAGGGGCTGAGGGTACACACAAATGGGGCTGTAGTAAGAAAAAGACACACAGAGGGGCTGGAATGGGGAACAAAGAGCTACAGAAGGCTTGGGGAAGTGGCAAAAGAGACCAAGAAGGGAAGGGGCAAAAAAGAGAGACCAGGGCTTGGGGGGTATGACACCCAGAGCAGCTGGGGATACACAAAGAGACACAGAGGGGCTAGGGAAGGGGCAAAAGATACAGACCGGGGCTTGGGGGAGAGAAACAAAGGGGCTGGGGAAGGGGCTAAAGAGAAAGATAAAGGCTTTAACTAAATCCATTAGATTTCAATCTACTGGAAATTTAGTCGACTAATACTAGACTAAAACTAAAACAATTTAGATGACTAAAGTACAATTAAAATTAAAATAACTTTTTTGTCAAAAGACTATGACTACAACTAAATTCAAGTTTTGCGTCAAAATTAACACTGTTCTAGACAGATAGAGCAGGGGCTAAATGCAGTAAGATAGGACCATCTACAATTTAGATTCTTGAAATGACTATTAATTTATTGAAATTTAAAAAGAGTTTGCAACAATTAGCATGAACAATTAGATGGATCATATTAATTTTGCTCAGTTTGTTGGTATCATGAAAAAAAAAAGAAAATAAATATGTAAAACCTAAGCCACAGTCAGGATATTCCACTTTATTAAAGGACCACTATAGTGCCAGGAAAACATACTCGTTTTCCTGGCACTATAGTGCCCTGAGGGTGCCCCCACCCTCAGGGACCCCCTCCCGCCCGGCTCTGGAAGGGGGAAAGGGGTAAAAACTTACCTTTTTCCAGCGCTGGGCGGAGAGCTCTCCCTCCTCTCCTCCTCCACGCCCCGCCGGCTGAATGCGCACGCGGCAAGAGCTGCGCGCGCATTCAGTCCGGTCTCATAGGAAAGCATTTACAATGCTTTCTATGGACGCTAGCGTGCTCTCACTGTGATTTTCACAGTGAGAAGCACGCAAGCGCCTCTAGTGGCTGTCAATGAGACAGCCACTAGAGGATTAGGGGGAAGGCTTAACCCATTCATAATTATAGCAGTTTCTCTGAAACTGCTATAATTATGAAAAAATGGGTTAACCCTAGAAGGACCTGGCACCCAGACCACTTCATTAAGCTGAAGTGGTCTGGGTGCCTAGAGTGGTCCTTTAAGTGCGAAGAATGTGGATATTGGCAAAATAAAAATACTTTTCTCCACAATTCGTTGTACATGCATGGACTAATCATGTAAACTAGATGGTAGACATTAATACAGTTCTTAAAAATGCGAATTTGATGCTTCAATTACCGTAAAAAAACATGTTTGGGTTTCATAAAAACATAATCCAAAATTCAAAGCTTTTATGATAAATTGTGACTGATTGTTAATTTTGCCAAATAAGCAGATGGTATTGAAAGGAATTACTTAGTACATAGCATCTGGCTCTTAAAATTCTCATCAGGTTACCTGTGGATAAACCCAGCCAGGACAGATATATTCAGAAAGAGAATTTGGTCAAGGGTAAAAAAAAAAAAACACATCTGACAAAATCTTTGATCTACATTTTGCTATTTCACAAATCTTCCAATCGTCTTCTTGAGATGAGTTACAAGCTATAGCTTACAGCACAAACATATAAGTTAATAGACTTATAGAAGCAAACTTCTGGCTTTAGTGAAAGAAATATGTTTACTGCGATTTAAGATAATCATTAGTCATTTTTCCATCAACCCTGTGACACAGGGAAAGAAATATGATCTTTTGTAAAAGTCCCTGCTGACTTTCCTGATATTACTTGGATTCACTTGTGAGCTTCTGAGATATCAAGTGTTATGAATTGTCTGCAATGTGACAAAAAGAAACCTTTCGTTTTCTCCGTAACTCAGGATTCAAGAATCAAATGCTGTACTTTGGTGTGAGATCATAACAATCATAACATAATTCTCAGATTGTCAAACAATCATTGCAGATTAATTAAAGATGTAAGTATCACAGATTCCTTCGATGATTTGCTTGGTTTTTTATTTCTCTTCCATATTTTTGTTTGCTTGAAATAGTTGTTTTCACATTCAATAATAAAAATTAATTTCTTTAATTTAAGTGCTTTGTTTATTTATATATTTTTCTGACTAATTACTATGCTTTTAGAAGTGATGTTTTAATTGGAATTTGCTAAATTACACGTCGATCGTATTCAAATGTATTTTAACTTAAGCGATTTATTAATGAATTCTAGAACAATGGTAATTTGTACTGAAACACAAAAGATGACAAATCACAAGCTGATATTTTTCACTCCAAATCTGTCGGATGTACCGTAAGAGTTGCTTTATCAACTATATCAACATCTTTCTTCTGTTCGTAAAGGTTGGCATGGAATGTTTTTTCTGTTATAGACATGGTAAGTATAATTACAAGACAAGAGTTTTTCAGATTCATTACTGATGACTGCAGGCATATCTGCATGTGGCCCAACAGGGCCATGGCCCACTGGCTGGCCTCCTTGTGTGCCCCCATTACAAAGCCTTAAAGGACAATTTTCATCACATAAAAAATGTAATATAATAAATATTTAATCAAGTTTTAAAAGGAAATAGATTTGTTTTAAAGTGAAGCATATGTAAAAATGAAAAAACATTTTACCAGGGAGGATACATTGAGATTTCTCTCGTTTTCAAGTATATCCTGGGCCCACAAACATTGCATTGTTACAGTAGGGTACAGTATAATATTATAAATACAAAGTAATATTAAAATACACAGTATAATATAAAAAATACAAAGCAATATTAAAATACACATAAACATTTAACACAGAACGAGTAAGTAATATAATCAACCATGATTTCAGGTGCATTCTGTACTGAGATATGTTGACAGGGATCGCTTAAAGGATTTTAGTGTAGTGGAAGATTTAATTGTGTCCGGAAGGTTGTTCCATGCTTGTGGTGCTCTGTAAGAAAACGAGGGTCGAGACACTTTCTTTTCTTAATGCGGTATACTAAATAGAGTTCTGGTACTGGATTGGAGATTATAGGAGGTGGGAAAGGCCAGGGGGAGCATTCTACTCAGATAGGCTGGGAACTTCCCAGAAATGCTCTTAAACACAAAACTGGAAAGATGGTGGGTGCGTCTGGATTCAGGTGATAGCCAGACTTTGTCTGTGCCATGGGAGGTTCTTTAGATCATTTAGAAAGGATTTTAGATTACATTTATTGAAAGACCTAGTGATTAACACCTTGGGAGATAAATTAGTGGACTTTATTTTGCACCCAGAAAACACTAAGCAATGGTCACTAAAACTGTTAGGGAGAACTCCTGCCTTCTGGATTCTGTCAGAAGAAGTGGAGAGAATGCAATCCAGCAAAGTATGGTTCGGACTTTTCATATTAATGCGACTGGGGGAGATAATTAATTGCAAAGTCTTAAAAAAGTTACATTATTTATTATTTTTAGGATTCAGGATCCTTCAACCATGTACATGAACCTTGGGTCAGACAGTGTTTGAAAACTGATAGTAGGTCTCCGTGGTTTTTCCTGTTTCTGTTTTGAAACACAGTAGGATTCTGTCATATAATAAAGGAAGTAATGAGTTCTTATTTTTTTACATATACTTTATTTAAAGAAAAGAAATAAATTTCCCTTTAAAACATGATCTAAGGATTATAATATTAACCAATAATTTTGAGGTGATACTCATTTAATTCAACTTTGATTTAATATATTGCAGACATTTTGTAAGATTGTTAGGTACATGGAGTACATTACCCGCAGGGAAGGTTTGCATTTGTCAATTGGTTTCTATATGCTGCCTAAACAATGTCTTCGATGTGTTTAAATTAATTGAACGCAAAATGTGGTGGATTTATAATTGAATCTGCAAATTTTAAGTCTGAATGTATGATCAGTAAAGTTGTGTTGGGTATATTTGTTTCCAGCTGAGCCAATTGTTACTCATTTTTGAAATTCAGTTTTCATTTCATCACAATTCACTGTTTAGTGAATACATCTGCCAGGCTGTCAATGATTCATGTATTACACACAATTGTAGATCTCACAGAGAACTTGCACCATAATATGCAATTTAGAGACTAAAGCATTACTTTCCTGAAGCAGAGGGCATGGGGTGACCAAAGTAAAGAAGCAGTAGAAATTTTTAGGTTGCCTGGAAACAGTTTGAGTTTCATCAAGATACAAAATTGCATAAAAGTGCTAGAAATGACACGTAAGTGTAGTGGATGGTTAAAAATGCCAGGGAAGGATCCAACCATCAATCAAGCACGCATTAGTGATGTCATTTAGAAAGACAGGGTAGTCTTAAGCACATGCATGCTGCCTTGCTCTATAAGAATGAACAGGAAAACATTATGTTCTTATAAAAAAAAAAAGAAAAAAGTTAAAAATGTATTAACCACTTAAGGACCACATGACGGTCTATGCCATCATGCAGTGCAAGGCTTTGACACCTTTTGACGGCATAGATCAACATGCAGTAACAGTATGAGCAGATTTGACTCCCTACTGGTACCGAGGAGCCCTAGGTATCTGTTGGCTGTGGCTATAGTTAGTGGCCCCAGATTGACTGATGAGCTATATGCAGCACTCTAAGTGAGGCCTGCACATGGTCCTTGTATTTCTGGGTATGCCCCAGCCTTCCAGTAGTTAAAAGTATTAGTCCCTAGATATATTTTTATGCCTGATAGTTTCATCTGTCAGGCAGACAGATGGGCTATGAGCAGCGCTCGAAATAAACTTGTCAAATAACTCTTTAAATGTATTTAAATACCGCAGGTGAGCATGTGCGCTCAGTCGTGGTAAATTTAAATTGCCCCTAGTTGCTCCCTGCTCAATGATTGTGCTGGGTTTTGCCAACTGCCCAGCACTTATAACAGTTTCAGGAGATGCAGCATGAGAGGAAAATCTCCTTCTCATGCTACAATCACACTGTACTGGGTACTCACAGAGCCCTCTGTACTTTATGAACTAGGAAATCCCTCTGCTGATGTCAGGTCTGATGTCAGCAGAGGGAATCCCTCTGAGATGGAATCAGGGAGTGGGATTAGGTGATGTATTAGGAGATGGATTAGAAATAAGATTATAGTTTGGATTATGGGTAGGGTTAGGGGTTGTACTTTGGGCAGAAATAGGGCCTGGGATATGATTAGAATTAGGGGTTAGATTATGTGTAGGATTACGGGTTGGATTATGGATGGAATTAGTGATTGGATTAAGGGTTGGATTAGGGACAAGATTAGGGGAAAAGTTATATATACAGGGTATCACTGTAATCAAGGACAGTAGCAGAATACAAATATGAGTGTTTGCCATAGTGGGACACACTCGGTCTGTAATTTTCCAAGAAAACACGGTAAAAAAAAAAACCACACATTTTTTTATATTTTAACCATGGTTCATGATAAAATGGTAAATGGAAAGTGACAACATGATCTCAGTTACATGCCTGTACAACGTTTTGTAGTACTTTCTACAAATATGTACTTTTGTGTAGCGGTTTTGGATTTTGTGACTACTATAAAATTTGTAATCTCAGCATACCAAACCTTGCAAAGTATTAGTTTTAAAGCCATAATTCACAATATTTAATATTTAAATAATTTAAATATATGTATGGGTGCACTTAAACAGAAAGGGTAAAATTGTGGTAGAATGAACAAATAGCAAAAGTGCCAAAAAAGGTTTGATCATAACTTCATCAAATCTTAAAATAGTCTTGGTCCTTAACGTGTAAAATTAAGTCACGGTTTTAAGATTTTGCATATGGTATCTCTTCACCAATTGGAGTATCTCCATTAATTTAATTATGATATCTTCCTCCATTTTCTAAAACACTAAATTTCTTCTAGCAATGCTACTTAGTAATCAATTCTACATTGAAACAGTTCATGCGTCGGACCACATTTGTCAGAAAACAATGTATAGCCTTTTTTTTATATTCAATACTTTGACTCTATAGGACGAGCCTCTATTAAATGCTTTATCTTTTGTCTTCTCTGGCATCATATAATGTTTGCTTAATTGGTTTATCACAGTGCGACTTTTAATATTTGGTGGCTGATTTGCCATTTGAAGAACATGCCATTACAAGCCCCTTTTTATGTCAGTTACACAATTCTTCAGAGACATGGAATTTGTTTAATGCACATTAGTCAAACAATTCATTCTGCTGTTATTCTCTTTTTTTCTCATGCTGAATAATTTCTCTTAAAGCCTGTTTACATATTCTTTTTCTTGTATAAACAATACACAATGCCACAGAAATTAATCTGCAATAATTATACTGCATGCTACAAAATGTCATATTTTCAAACGGGTATGGTAGAAAAAGAATTAGATGTGTTATTGCAGACAATGCTGCTGATATACATAGGTGTGTGGGATCATTAGGATTTGTGAGTGCAGTGGATTATATTTCAGGATGCAGATGCAAAGCTTGTTACTTGTTTTTTAGAGATTCTACTGGAGCGGGTGAGTTTAGGACAGCAGTGGTGGGTTAAGTGGTAGGTGAGAGCAGTGTATGGTATAGGCTATGTGAGTACCAACTGATGAACTCCTTACAAGTTAGAAAATGAGCGGCAGTGGAGATGTTACTGAGGTAGGTGGATGTAGAAGATAATACTGAATATGCAGGTCCTGTGGATGATGCTATGGTAAGTGATTAAACAAGATAATGCTGAGATAAGTGAGCACAGGAGATGATGTTGAAGTAGATGAATGCAATGCATTGCATGGGGTAGGTGAGTGCAGAATAATTAACTGGTATAGCTGAACATGGAAAATGGTTGTGGAGATGTTGAGTGACAATAGTGAGTGACTGAATAATTAGTTCAGGAGAAAGTGTGTTAGGTGAAAAAAAAAACTGATCTTGGAAACAAATCAGATGAACCAAAAGGGCACAAAATTAGGACAATCAGTGTACTTCAAGCACATACATAATATAAATATTATGCTTATATTTTGCAGTACACTGATATTATATAGATATATATGTAATTTTAAATATTAAATAAATAAAAAAAATTCCCTGCTCCAACTTTTATTTCAGATTGCTAACTTTTCACCTGTGCTGTGAATAAAACCAACATTTAGTGGCTGTCCCCTAGCCATCAATCATCTTTTTTTTTCCCCAACATTCATCCCTATTATTGGCTCCAAGACGGATTTCAGAATCACAACTCAAAACAAATATGCTCGGCCATTGCGTGTTTCATTTAGTTCATGATTCAACCACTTTTTGGCTCAGAGTTTGGGAATGCTAACAATCCCCCGATCTGCCCAATTTCAGACAAATTGCATTTTGGAACAAAACGACTCTCCAAGTCTAATTTTGATGACAATGCTTAGGTTAGGTCAGTGCAGCAGATGGTAATAAGGAGAAAACAGGGGACGGTAGCCAGTTGGAGGAGTCGTAAACCTGAATTTGAAATGAAAACAGTAGTTTATCTATTTACTAAAAGTGATTTGTAGCAAATTTGGAGACTAACCAAGTATCTACAAGTTAAGTGTATGAATTCAGAAAGTTATTAAACATAAAAATACACATGGGCTGAACAAAATTTTTATTTGAAGGCAGATCTGGGGACTCTAATTGAGATAATTAAGGTGACATTACCAATCTGAGTGCCTGATCATCTCTCAATCACCTTAGTCTACTGAAGCATTAACTGCAATGCATGACTTGGGTAGTTTAGTACAATGAACATTTATCTAAGTGTTTAAACACTTACCTACTAGTTCCGGGTAATGATCCCAACATCTTCCTTTGATGCATCATATGTACTTATTTGCTCAGGCTATGCATGCACATAGCTATGCTAGGCTATGGTGCTAGGCATGCACATGGAGGTGCCACATACAATACATGATAGAACACTAGTGACCTACATCAGGTGCCAGACGATACCTTGACAACTTTTCACAAGGTGTAAATTAAATAAATGTAACCCATGTTAATGTATGTTGGTACCCACCCAGGGTGGGTCAGGATCATTAATTTGTTCATTATATGGTACACTAACGGACCAAGAACCTCCTGTTAGCAAGATGAGGCATCTTCTTAATTCTTCTTTAAATAATGCCTCAGCTCAGCAACATTTTAACAATGAGCTTATTTACACTTAATAAACATAGGCATAGACATCAAATGCATCTTTATTATTATGACCTTGATTTAATATATTTGGATAAATTTTTCAAATGGACACAGTCTGTTAAAAAAAAACCCAAAAAACTGTCAAGTGATTTATCTACAGAAGTCATCATTAAAGTCTATGGGAGTCTTTGTAGTTAAATAATTTGAAAAGCTTTTACAAAAATATTAAAACAAGCTATATGGCCTCGATTTCATTAGTTTGAATCAGAAGCATATATGATTCCATTCTGTTAGAAAAAAAAGCATTTGAAATCTTTCTCCCCCAGCCACTTTGTGTGTCTTCCCCTCATCCCCACAGCCCCTTTTTGTGCTTCTTTCTCCCCCAGCCCATCTGTGTGTCTTGTTCTGCCCCTGCCCATTTGTGTGTCTTTTTTCCTCCCGTTAATTTGTGTCTTGTTCTTCCCAGCACCTTTTTGTTTCTCTTTCATCCACTTGCATGTCTCTTTTAGTTTCAGTCCCTTTATATATTTCTTTATTCCCCCAGTGCTTTGTGTGTCTCTTTTTTACCAGTTTCCTTGTATGCCTGCTTGCCTCCTGTTATAGTGAGGCCAGGTATACCTGAGGTTTCACAAATGTGTTTTGTTGTTGTTTGATTTTTAGGATGGTTTATGAATTACTTTGCCCCCAGAATATACCTAAATGATACACACAACATTTGCTTTAGCAGTAATTTATCAGATAACCACCAGGTGTTAATTTTGATATAACCAGTGACATGAATCGACTCATGGTGTGATCCAAATGGCCAGCCGCAGCTCAGGTAACAGAAAGATATATAGCACATTGTGCATTTTCTTTTTCTTGCCAGCAACAAACCTACAGGAATTTAAGAAATCTCCTAATATATCCCAAGAGAGAATAGGAAAATGGATGCTAAGGATACTTTTCTTGGCACGTGCAGTTCTCCAGTGAATATGCTTTTAATATCAACAATGCTAATAGCAGCCAACACTATTTTACAGTTCAGTGTGCAGAATCAGAATTTCCCAGCCTTGGTCATATTAAACTTGTTCTATTTTTGATGCGCTCCAGTGGTGAATGTCTTTTATATGCCCGTGTTTACTATGAATGGATTTTTATGGAATGACTGCTGAGCTCTATCTAATGATTACCATTAAGCATACACATTAGAAATGTAAACTTTTCAGAAAATTGAACCATGTTTTTTTGCTGCATGCAGCCCTTGGCTAAATTTGGATATCACGGATGTCCTATACTAGTGTGATTTGTTCTTTTCTTACTCTTTGTTTCTTAATAACTATTAAACATGGAAACAATTCTCTCTGAAACAGATCAGAGGTGATTTCTCCAACAGGCAACAGATTTCCTAATCAAGTGCATTTTACCGTGACTCCATTCAATGACACTCTCTTCTTAACTGCTCGTCTTTTTGACATCTTCAGTATAACAAGACAAGGATATTTCACTTTACTGGTGTAAGGTTTGTGTTCCTATATCTAAAATAATCATTTCATCATCAGGTCTGGTTTAAAGAACAATCTCTTCACTGCATTTTAGAAATCGAATGCAATGGATGTATTTTGACCTTTGCTAAAAAGGATTTGTCACTTACAACTACATTTTGCATTTCTTTTTAATATACTATTTGAGTGAAAAATGTTGTGCCCTTTGAGCACTTTTTTGTGAACAATCCAGTGCTGAATTAAAAAAACCAAAAAATAACTGAATGTAATGTGCAAATGTAGTGTAGTGGAGATTTATCAAAGTGTCTGTGAATAATCTGCACCTTTTCTGGATTTGCTTTCTAGCAATAAATTATCAATTTTCACTGTCCTTTACACTATTTATTACTTTTTCAAATTTTCCATATTTGTTGCCACATAATATTTTTCTCTTACATGACTTTTATTTTGGCTTAGAGCGAATATTCACACAGTATTATTACATGAGGCGCAAAAATCTGAATAAACATACAAAGATGAAAGGTAACATATAAGTATCGCACCATTGTGTTCTATACAAAGTGCAGTGTCTGTTTTTTTTATTTATTTTTTTGCAGTATAGTAGATATACCTTTTAAAAAAACAAAACATGCATGTATTTAAAGGGACACTATAGTCACCAGAACAACTACAGCTTATTGAATTTGTTCTGGTGAGTAGTACCTTCAGGCTTTTTGGTGTAAACACTGTCTTTTCAGAGAAAATGCATTACATTACAGCCTAGTGATAACTTCACTGGTCACTCCTCAGATGGGTATTAGAGATCCTTCCTGGGTCATTGCTGCATAAAATGCATCCAAACATTCAGTATATGCCTCTGCATCCAGACACTGAACTTTCCTCATAAAGATTAATTGATTCAAGGGCTGTGTTTGAATCATACTGCCTCTGCCCCTGATCTGCCTCTTTGTCAGTCTCAGCCAATCCTATGGGGAAGCATTGTGATTGGATCAGGCTACCACTTCTGATGATGTCAGCAGACTGCTTGTTTTTCTGAGTCAAACAGCATGCAGAGTTACAGCTTCATGCTTGAATACAGTTATATTTTGCTATATTTATGGAGGCATGAGAAGCCCAGGGGGCCAGATGGTGGTTTTAACATTATAGGGGTTTGTGTTCCTGACCCTATAGTGATCCTTTAATTTCTGCATGTTTTCTTAAGGGGTAAATAAAATTTAAAAAAAAACAGCTTGCAAAAGCTCCAGAACAACTGTCTGCAGCCTTTACAATTCCTACCTTTAGGAGTAAACTAATCAGAGGCTTCTCATTGCACGCATGAGTGAATGTGCGTGCATGCTATCATGGCTTTCCAATGCTTCTTAATGAGCTGTATAGCTCATTGAGAAGGTGGGAAGGCAGGTACATGCTAGCACAGTGCACTAACTGCTTCTGTAACGTCTGTGGAAAGAATGGAAGAGAAGAAAAGCCTCTTTGGCTGTCACTTAGACAGATGTTTCTGCCCCAATTATAAAAGTGCTGGTTTCCAAACACATACAGGGTTATTTACTAAAGTATATAAAGGAACAGTATAGTGTCAGGAACACTAACATGTATTCCTGTGCCTACAGTGTTAAAACCACCATCTAGCACCCCTGCCTTCCTTACCCCCTACATATAGTTAATTCTTACTTTTGTTCCAGTCAGCTGCTGCTGCCTCTGCACCTGATCTGCCTGCTTGGCTGACATCATCAGAAGTGATTCTCTCAGCCAATCAAAAGGTTTTCCTATAGGGAAGCATAGGATTGTCTCAGACTGTCAAGGAGGCAGATCAGGGGCAGAGCAAGCACAAGCCAAACACAGCCAATCTAGCCAATCTGCATCTCCTTATAGAGATGCATTAAATTAATGCATCTCTATAAGGAAAGTTCAGTGTCTCCATGCAGAGGGTGGATACACTTATTGGCAGTGCTGCACACTGTGCAAAACTGCCCCAGGAAGCACCTCTAGCAGCCATCGGAGGAGTGGCCAGTGGAGTTATCATTAGGCTGTAATGTAAACACTGCATTTTCTCTGTTTACTGCAAAACGCCTTAAGGGAATGATTCTACTCACCAGAACAAATGCAATAAGCTGTAGTTGTTCTGGTCACTATACTATCCCTTTAAAGTGAATTCAATGTGAATTTGACATTTAAGGCCAGAGTAGCCAAACTAATTTTTCCAGTATGGCTGTTTTGACCTTAAATTTGAAATTCACGTGAAGCAGGTGGTCGCATGTCTCCACAGCTCCTAGTCCATCAACTGAGTATTGCCTTATATCTTTCCTCATACCCACTATGGTAGAGTTGAGCGAACCTAAACTGAAAAGTTCGGGTTCGTACCGAACATTATGTTTTTTGGACCCCGGACTCGATCACGGACATATCACTGTATGTTCGGGTTGGAGTTCGGAGTTTAGCGATTTAATGACGCGTTTTGAAAGGCTGCAGGGCAGCCAATCAACAAGCGTTTGACTCGTGTGCCCTTAGAAGCCATCACAGCCATGCCTACTAATAGCATGGCTGTGATTGGCCAGTACAGCAAGTGACACAACCTCTATAGAAACTGGTCACTTAGTATTAGTAAATTAGTAAATTATGCCCCTACTCACAATACCGCGAGTAGGGGTGTGTCTATTAAACAGTGAGCAGCTTGTGGCTGCTCACTGTTAAAAAAAAAAAAAATTGACGCACGAGTGGGGGCTTTTAAACTACAGGGGGAACCTATTGTCACCTGAGTGGTTGGTGGGGGCCCTAAATAACAATAAGGGGGACCTACTGTCCTCCCCCTGGCCCCCATCCCTGAGCGGTGGGTGGGGGCCATAAATAAAAATTGGGGGGTCCTAATGTTCTCCCTCCAGCCCCCACCCCTGAGTGGTGGGTGGGGGCCCTAAATAACAATAAGGGGGGACATAATATCCTCCCCCTGGCCCCCACCCCTGAGCGGTGGGGGGGCCATAAATAAAAATTGGGGGGGACCTCCACACCTGGGTGGCGGGTGGGGGCCCTAAATAACAATAAGGGGGGGGACCTACTGCTCTCCCCCCTGGCCCCCACCCCTGCGTGGTGGGTGGGTGCCCTAAATAACAATAAGGAGGGGGGACCAGGATGGGGGCCCTAAATAACAATAAGGGGGGGCCTAATGTCCTCCCCCTGGCCCACACCCCTGCACGGCGGGTGGGTGCCCTAAATAACAATATGTGGGGGGATCTACTATCCTCCTCCCCACCCCCACCCCTGAGCAGTGGGTGGGGGCCACAAATAAAAATCCATCCCAGGTGACTAGGGGTCCCCAAACCCCTAGTCACCCCCTTCCCCCAAAAAAATGACCCCTACCTACCCCCTCATCCTAAAAATAATGAGGGGGGACCATTGTCTAAATACCTGTAAAAAAAAAAAAAATAGACCATTTGATGTCTTCTTTCTAAAATCTTCTTTTTTCAGCCCCAAAAAAGGCCAAATAAAAATCCAGAAAAACCGACGAGATTAAAAAAAAATAAAAAATAAAAATAATAATCCTTCTTCACCCATGGAGGGCTCCGCGCAGTCTGACCTCTGCAGGGAGGGGGAAGGCTTATAAAGCCTTGCCCCGCCCTGCAATTAGGCTCAGAGCACTCTGATTGGTGGGTTTAAGCCATCCAATCAGAGTGCTCTGACAGGAAAATGAAGAGACTGACAGGTAAGTCTCTACATTTACCTGTCACAGCACTCTAATTGGTTGTCTTGAAATCCACCAATCACAGTGCTTTGTGTCATTTTACACAGCATGGGAAAGTTCTTTGGAATTTTCCCACGCTGTGTAAAATGACACAGAGCACTCTGATTGGTGAATTAAGTAACCCATGAGAGTGCTCTGTGTCATTTTACACAACGTGGGAAAATCCCAAAGAACTTTCTCATGCTGTGTAAAATGACACAGAGCACTCTGATTGGTGAATTAAGTAAGCATTCAGAGTGCTCTGTGTCATTTTACACAGCATGAGAAAATTCCAAAGAACTTTCCCATGCTGTGTAAAATGACACAGAGCACTCTGATTGGTGGATTTCAAGCCAACCAATCAGAGTGCTGTGACAGGTAAATGTAGAGACTTACCTGTCAGTCTCTTCATTTACCTGTCAGCGCACTCTGATTGGATGGCTTAAACCCACCAATCAGAGTGCTCTGAGACTAATTGCAGGGCGGGGCAAGGCTTTATAAGCCTTCCCCCGCCCTGCAGAGCTCAGTCTGCACGGAGCCCTCCATGGGTGAAGAAGGATTATTTTTTGCGCTGTTTTTTTATTTATTTTTTTTTTAAAGTGCGTCGGTTTTTCTGGATTTTTATTTGGCCTTTTTTGGGGCTGAAAAAAGATGATTTTAGAAGAAAGAACGCTTTTTCAATTTTCACCAGGTTTAAAGCCTGAACCACTAATTTAAGTGGAGCCTGAAAAGCTCCCGGGATGTGTATATCTAATGGTATAATTGCCTTTTAGGAGAGAGCTCTATAAGGGGGAAAGGCTGTAAGTCATGCTCAGTCTAGTACTACATGTAATACCTATGTCAGCTGAACACTATAGTGTGTTGGTTCTCGCTTTTAAGGTTTTATTTATTTTTATCAGCTACCAGCACAGGCATACTCCAGGTATTAATGCAACATTTTCAGATATTGCTAAAGTATGGATTTCCCCAGCCTTTTTCTAGAGCTGTCTGGGTGATATACTTTTTCATAACCTACTCTGCTAATTGTGACGTGATGTACGCTTTAGCTCAATGCAGGTTTATGCCTTTAGTTCATCAATATTGTTCTTTGTTCTTTAAGTAAATTGTGTGCATTTTCAGCAATTTTCCTGATTTTGTGGTAGAGCTAAATATGTCTCTGTCTGAATTATCCTGGCTCAAAAAGCTGTCCCTTTACCAGCTAAAAGTTTTAATTCAACAATTATTGATCACATCACATTACTGGTACAAAGGGCTTGCTGAATGCTCACATAATCTTCTAGTTATAACATTATCTATCTTTATTGCTTATTATTTCTATTTCTATAAAAATGTGCAACTGTCTTGAACGCCATGCCAATGTATTACCATGTCGGTTTATGAAGTGCTTGCTACTAGGAAGTATTCTTATGCGCATCAAAAATATATATATATATTTTTTTTTTTAAATCACTTTGAGTTCTCACTTTAGTGAATAAGCCCAATAAACCACATCAACAAGACGAAGAACATTTTGTGTGATGATAAAAAAAATCATTTGGATGGGATAAGAAGGTGCTGAAAGCTCTGCTCATATAAGCTTACATGCTAAGGGGAGTAATTCTATATATTCTATATATGTTATACATAGAAAAAGTTGATTTGTGAGAGGAAGCAAGTGAGGTTTGGTGAAGGAGTTGGAACAGTTGGAGAGTCTAATGGAGTGAGGTAGGGAGTTCTATAGGATCTGTGCAACGCTAGAGAAGTCTTGAAGGTGAGCTTCAGAGGTTGATACTATGAGCTGAGTATTTTATCAGATAAGAAGGAACAAAAAATAGCTCTCTGCATCTTATAATTCTGATTTGCAAATAAATTTGCTGTAACAAGGAAATTAGCTCAGTTAATATCTCACCTCTACTTGTCAGTCTCACGCATTAAAGGAGAGCAGCAGGATAATAAGCATTGTGAAAAATGTCTAGTATGACACATTAATAAAATGAAAAAGCAATATGCTTTACACTGTGCAAGACTGTGCCTTATCGTGACTCATTAAACACACAGAGTGGTATGACATTTTGTGATTCTCTGCCCAATGACCATGAATTAAGTATCTACACATCTGGTATCTGACCCTCTTTTTATGCAAGGTGTTATAAAGAATTGTCCTGAGAATGAGAGTGTTGATCTGCTCTGATTCCATTTCGAGCTTGGAGTGCGGTGAGGGAAAAAACTGACCATGGACGCCTTTTTTTAATCAGGGGCACCAACCCCAGCTTATCCTGTGTATGAGGGTAAAAGATCACATACCAGTCAGTGGGTAAAACTAGACCATATCCATTTTTCCCACCTGTAGGTACTGTTGAATTGGAGGAAATAATAATATGATCTAACGCTTGAGACCCCATTCCTATTCCTGTCTCAGTTTATATAATGCATCCCTTGATATCTCACTCAACATCTTATTGGTATTAGGAGACTGTCCCACCTCCATCTTCCTTAAAAGGACTCTCTAAACACCATAACAGTTCAGTATATTAGTTTTGGTGCAAAGAATATTTGAGGATTATCTAGCGCAAGAGTGGCAAAAAGATAGATCTCCATCTGCAGTACAACTACCCCAATGATGCTATGCCAGCTGGGGATCTACTATGTAATCATCCTTGCAGGGTTGTATTTCTGAGCAATGGTTGTGTGTTTGAATGTAAGTACGTTTTTGTATAGAGTGTGTGCGTGTAGGAGTGTATTTGTATGTACTGTTGCCATTGGAATGCAGTGGTGTACTTGTGTGTAGTGTTTGCATTTTAATGCAGGGGTGTGTTTGTATGCAGTGTTCACTTTTACATGCAGGTGTTATTCTGTTATATATATTGTTGGTGTTTGCATATAATTGTAGCAGTTTAATAGAGCGATACGTTTGTATGTAATGTTTGTGTTTCAGTGTAGGGGTGTGTGAATGTAGTGTTGGCTTTTAAATGTAGATATACATTTGTGTGTAGTCTTGGTGTTTTAGTGTAGAGGTGTGTTTTTATGTAATGTTTGTATTTGGTTGCAGGGGTGTGTTTGCATGTTGTGTTTGTGTTTGATTGCTGGGATGTATGCGCATACACATGCATACTTACACAGATGTACATACACATTCATATACACACTGACACATATGCACACACAGATGTAATCACTGACACATGCACACACTGACACCCAGATGCACAGACTGGCACATACACATACTGACACACACATACACAGAATGGCACATACACATACTTACACAGATCATACACTGTTAAATACACACAAGTTGACATGCAGACACACATACACACTGATATAAAAACACACATACATACACACACACACACACACGAAAGTCAAAATGTTTATATTTGTAGCCACCCTCCAGTTAGCATACCTTTTGTCTGTGGCTTGCTTGGTGTGCTGCTCATTCCTTGGTTTTCTCCTCCTGCTGCCTGTGTCTACTATTCCTCCCACACAGCTCTCTCTATTTAAGCTTGGATGAAGTAACTGTCTCTCACTTCCTCCCAGATGGTTGATACTACAGTGGCCGGTCAAGCTCTTAACCCCTTAAGGACGGAGCCAAATGTACACGTTGTGAACGAAACAAAATGTAAACAAAACCTGGCATTTGCGCTACACGTCTGTCCAAATGTAATTCACCTCTTTCATATTAAATGCACCCACCCTTATTATATATCATTTTATTCAGGGGAAACAGGGCTTTCATTTAATATCAAATATTTAACTGTGAAACATAATTTGATATGAAAAGAATTGGAGAAAATAAGATTTTTTTAGATTTATTTAGTTCTACATGACATTTTAACTGTCAATGTCATAATACTGTTTGCTTTTACTGCAATAAAATACACATATTTGTATTCAGCAAAGTCTCACGTGTAAAACAGTACCCCCTATGTTCAGGTTTTATGGCGGTTTGGGAAGTTACAGGGTCAAATATAGCACGTTACATTTGAAATTGAAATTCGCCAGATTGGTTACGTTGCCTTTGGGACTTTATAGTAGCCCAGGAATGACATTTACACCCATAATGGCATACCGTTTGCAATAGTAGACAACCCAATGTATTGCAAATGGGGTATGTCCAATCTTTTTTAGTAGCCATTTGGTCACAAACACTGGCCAAAGCTAGCGTTAGTATTTGTTTGTGTGAAAAATGCAAAAAACGCCAATTTGCAATACCCCGTTTGCAATACCTTGGGTTGTCTACTATTGCAAATGGTATGCCATCATAGAGGTAATTTTCATTTTTGGGCTACCATAGGGTCTCAAAGGCCCCGTAACCAATCTGGCGAATTTTAATGTGAAAAAAATGAAACACAAGCCTTTTATTTGACACTGTAACTTTTGAAAACACCATAAAACCTGTACATGAGGGGTACTGTTGTACTCGGGAGACTTCGCTGGACACAATATTTGTGTTTCAAACCAGCAAAAAGTATCACAGCAATAATATCGTCCATGTAAGTGCTGTTTGTGCATGAAAAATGCAAAAAATGTCAATTTACTGGCGATATCATCGTTGTAATACATTTTACTGTTTTGAAACACTAATATTTGTGTTCAGTGAAGTCTCCCGAGTAGAACAGTACCCCCGATGTACAGGTTTTATGGTGTCTTGGAAAGTTATAGGGTTAAATATAGTGCTAGCAAATTAAATTCCCTTTACTTTCGGCATGGGTTGTCAGGCAGGTCCCGCTAATTGTAATTAATTAAGATACCTAATTATGTAAAATATTACATAAATAAATATGTAGAATTAATATATGTATATATATACGTATGTGAATCTATATGTGTATATATATATAATTTTTTTTAAAATATTTTTATTTATATATAGGTATATATATAGTGATATATACGTATATATTTATGTATGTAGATATATATATTATTTCGTTCTACATGTATTTTGATATAAATATATATATATATAATATCACAATACAGTTACAACGAAATAACACACATCTATATATTTTTTAATTATTTTTTTTTATTTTTTTAATTTTATTTTTTAACGTATTTACATATTTAATTTTTTTATATTATATATAAATATATATATAACAATAATTATATATATATTTAATCAGTATCAGTCTACGTGTAATTTGATAAAATATATATATATATATATATATATATATATATATATATATTAATAGTAAAATACACCTAGACGGTGTACATGTGTGTATGTATATAGATAGATAGATAGATAGATAGATATAAAAAACGAAATTGCTCCTGCACTCACGCTTCAATATCCCTTAGTAGCCGGGTGCCAACCAAAAAGTAGCTTCAATATCCAAGGAATTCAAGTAAATGGCTGCACTCACAAAGTAAAAGTCCAAATTTAATGACAAATGATTAAAACATCCAGGATCAACGTTTCAGTCCTTGCAGACTTTCATCAGGATCATAAGATTCATATGACATACATACACATTATATACACCCTATACAATTATTCTAATCAAGCAGATTAGACAAATTAGTAAAAATAAGAAATAGATTAGCTTACCCCAGGTGAAAATCGGCGTGTTGCCGGCGTCCCTCAGTGCACAGTGCGCCCGCGCAAACAGGCTCCGCCCTCTAGTAATGTCATCACGGAATGACGTATGCCGTTTGTCGCCATAGCGACCGCCAAACTAATGCGTCGCTATGGGAATAAAAGACAAAACGGTTGACGGTGTTCTATTGGAATAAAGTGCGCTATGAATCTGAGTTACTTATAAAAATAAGTTATGTGCTAAGGATTATGTTGATGTGTAAAATGAGCCATAAACTGTTACTGGCTCAATAGTAAGGTGACAGTCATTCTGCAACGTGGTTACAAACGTGGTTACATGACGGAGAAGTTTCTGCAACGTGGTTACAAACGCTCTATTCTTGATGAAGCCCTAAACGAAACGAGAGAATCACGAGTATCTAAAGAAGAAAGGCTTAAACATGAAGTAACCCAAAGATTGGTTTTCCATACCACGTATCATCAGGCCACCAAAACTATCTCCTCAACTATTAGGAAGAATTGGAGAATTCTGGCTGCGGACGATACGCTCCCCAAGGTTTTTCGTGAAAAACCTCTTATTTGCTTTAAACGAAACAGGAATTTAAAAGATCTTTTAGTCCACACAGACCCTGTTTCAAGTTACACAGAAAAGATCACTGCCCAAAACCGTGGTTGTGTCCGCTGTCTAGGGTGCGTCACTTGTAGCCACATGACGCCATCAAAAACTTTTTCCCACCCTCATACAAATAAGCAATATTCCATCAGGAGGACTATTACATGCAAAACAACGCATGTTATATACAAATTGACATGTCCGTGTGGCCTAGCATACATTGGTAAAACTGAGACCGTATTATGCGAGAGAATTCGGGGACACCGGTCCAGTATCAGGTTGGCGTATAGAGATGGGTCTTTGGACAAACCTGTAGCCAAACATTTTTTGGAACTTAAACATCCGCTATCTTCTTTGAAGTTCGTAGCCATCGATCATATCCCACTGTCCAATAGGGCCGGGGATCGAGGAAAAGCGCTATTGAATAGAGAAACTTACTGCATCTATTATTTGGACACAGTATCCCCAAAAGGCTTAAATGAACACATCTCTTTTCATTCCTTTCTGTAATGTACTAATGGTCTTTTGATGAGACCCAAGTTTAATATTTAATATTTAATAGTTGGTCTTTATGTCTTAAATTCCAATATAGAGGTTTGCTTCTAATATATGGTTTAATATATGGTATATCCCTGTTGAAACTACCATGCCGCTATGGTATATTAAGCATACCACTTATTGGTATTTAATATACTGTTATTTGCAACTTCAGGTACCCAGAAGCAACGGGGGTATTGTGCTCCAGATGGCACCATTATTTTAATTTATTTTATGTGGTTTGTCTTTTAGGTTCAAATAATATATCTTGTGACACTGACCATAATTATGGCAGTTAAGACAGTAATCAAAGCTTCAATAAGGCCTTTAAGCTATAAATATGGCCAATCCTTGAATTTTTGTTATATCAATATTTTTGAGCAAAATTAACTAAATGGGGGTCATCATTATTATTGAACTTAATTGTATATGTCTGATGTGTTAGCATTTTCTATGTGAGCGTTCAGTCTCTTTTTTTATCTCAATGCAATCATGCATAGTCAGTAGTATATCTGGTCTAAGCGGATTTTTTAAAACAAGTTTGCACTTTAGTATTCACTTGTCACTTTAACTCTCATTTATGTTTTTTGCACATTTTAGCACTTTCATTGTAATCTTTGGCACTTTAAATTATTTGCACTTTAGACCAAGTGGTCTCATAATAAAGAACTACTTAGATATAGTTCTTTACATATTTTACAATATGCACTCTACATTATGCGCTTTACAATGGCATGCACTCAGAGAGAGTGTTTCGATAGACTGTCACCTTACTATTGAGCCAGTAACAGTTTATGGCTCATTTTACACATCAACATAATCCTTAGCACATAACTTATTTTTTCTCACTCATAAGTAACTCAGATTCATAGCGCACTTTATTCCAATATAACACCGTCAACCGTTTTGTCTTTTATTCCCATAGCGACGCATTAGTTTGGCGGTCGCTATGGCGACAAACGGCATACGTCATTCCGTGATGATGTCACTAGAGGGCGGAGCCTGTTTGCGCGGGCGCACTGTGCACTGAGGGACGCCGGCAACACGCCGATTTTCACCTGGGGTAAGCTAATCTATTTCTTATTTTTACTAATTTGTCTAATCTGCTTGATTGGAATAATTGTATAGGATGTATATAATGTGTATGTATGTCATATGAATCTTATGATCCTGATGAAAGTCTGCAAGGACTGAAACGTTGATCCTGGATGTTTTAATCATTTGTCATTAAACTTTGGACTTTTACTTCGTGAGTGCAGCCATTTACTTAAATTCCATATATATATATATATATATATATATATATATATATATATATATATATATATATATATATATATATATATGATCTAAGTATATATTTTTTTACACTTAATTTATTTTATTTTTATTTTCAGCCAGCAGGGGGACCACCTGTCATTACAGGCAGCCCCCCTGCTGGCAATACTGAAGCCAGCTATACCGGCCATGTGATTGTGGGGTCCTCGCAAGGACCCCACTCTCACATGGCTGGGAGGGCTTCCAGGGGGTCGGACGTGCCGTGGGGGGCTCCCTTGGAGTCCCCCCACCGCGATCGCCGGCGTGGGACCACCGGCGACCGGGTAAGTAATGAAAGACCAGAGGGCGTATAATTACGCCCGGCGGCGTTTAGAGCCGCCTAACATAGGGCGTAATTGTACGCCCTCCGGTCTTAAGGGGTTAAAGGGCCATGGCGCCAGACTGGGCCCCTGTTCAGCAATACCCATTGGTTACCCTAAATGCATAGGCCACCGATGCAGCTGCACCACTAGCACCGGCGGCAGTTCCTTCGATGCTGCCCATCGATTCTTGTTAAATTGCTAAGCTAAAATCTTTGGAAATCAACTCCAAAGTCCAGCAAAACTTTTTTCACACTCTATTTTGATATAACTTTTGCCTTTGTTAGTGGATGGATTTTAAATCCTGCAGTAACCATTCAAGCTATCATTTTAAGTTCCTTTTTATAATTGAGACTTTCAGGCAAGCTGATTTCATATTATTCACAAACTACACAGTAGAAAAGCATGAAAGATATCTGTGTAAAATGAATCGCTTTGCTTGTACCTTTATATGTCTGAAAGCCAAAGCATACAACATTATACTGTCTGTTTCATAAAAGAAATTACTCTGTATAATAAACACTCAATAAGCAGCTTTGTAGGAACAAAAGGCAGTGCATACATTAAACACATTCAAATAAATATTATGATTAATAAACTTTAATCCCTAATCTTGCTTCTCATTGTCATAAAAGGCTGTAAAAGGCATTGCAGTAATTCCATTCTATAATGTAAAATATTATCAGCCGGGAATTATAAAAGTATTTCTGCAACCCCAATCTTACCGAGGAGGCGCACTTACAAGATGCTCATGTTTCTCTCTTTCTATGTACAAGTCAATCACTTCATCTGGGGAAATCAGAACTTTGAGTTCATCACATGAATGTAAAAACTGTCCAACGTACGCAGCTCCCAGTGGAAACGGTCACAATAATATCAAAACACAGCCTAGCTCCCAGTCATACACACTGACAGTCACTGCCTATGGGGATAAATTATATGGCAAAACTGTCCTGACAAATTCAGCACTTGACTTTTTTTCCCTTTCCATTCACAGAACAAGTGTGACACCAGGGACTACATACTCAGTATCTCGCCTCCTATTACACTCAACGTATGTATAAAAACAGCTTGCACCATTGCAGGGTTGAAATTGAATGCAATTGTCTCTGAGATGTTTGTGAATCATAAAAATCAAAGCTAAATGTTACAATAAATATTTTTTTTCGACTGTGATTACATATTTTCTTGTGACCTTTTAAGGGGTCTTGTGAAGATCCTACCAGTCGAGTGTTTTAACCATTCAAATTTATGATGCACAGATTACGTGGCACGTTGCACATGTATTGTCAGTATGTCTCATGAAAAAAAGGACATGTCAAGGTAATAGTCAATGAAGAGGTAATAGTATGGTTTGCCAATTATAATGATCCCTGGGGATACTGTTCATCTGTTAAAGGAACATCTCAAAAACACTATAACTATAGCTGGAATGGTTCTGGTGCCAGTATAGCCCAGAGCAATTAGTCAAATTGTTTAAAATTGGTTTACCGAGGCACTCCTGGCACCATAACCACTACAGTGGTATATAGTGGTTATGACGGTTGGTGTGTTCCTTTAATAATGTATCTTCTATCTTTATATCTGTAAGTTTTATGAGATGTATGCCAGATATGTTGTGTATTATACTGTTACATTTATGATGACATCCTCTATGTATATGGTTACAGTTCTAGAGAATCATAGTCACTCGTTGATATTCCAGGTTGGTTAGAACTAACTTCAGCATGTGGTTTGTTATCAGCACTCACTACCAACATTTATTTACCCCTGAAACATTGGTGGGTTCTCCTTACGTAACCAAAGAAGGAACACTATAAAATGAAAATACTGCTTCATGATAGAATGAAAATACATTTATTAGAAACCAGTTTTAGAAATCCGTCAGTGGATTTGAAAAATAAATAAATGACTGCATGCATAATCTGAAAAGTAATATTTACATGGCAGATGGGGACCACAAATAATAAAGTGACTAGGGGTCCCCAAGCCCCTAGTCACTCCTTCCCCAATAAAAATACCCTACCTACCCCCCTCACCCAAATAATAGTGAGGGGGGCCAATAAACTAACCCTGTAAAATTAAATTTCATACTTACCATTAGATGTCTTCTTTCTTCTTTTCTTTCTTCAGCCCCAAAAAGGCAAATAAAAATCCATAATACCCGTCGCAACTATTAAAAAAAAAAAACAGAGCCCCCAAAAAAATATGCTGAAAAAAAAATACTTCTTCACCCAGCGATCGCAGAGCGTAGAACGAGCTTCGCAGGGTGGGAAAAGGCTTACAAAGCCTTCCCATGCATTGAAATTAGGCTCAGAGCACTATGATTGGTTGGTTTAAGAAAACCAATCAGAGTGCTCTGACAGGTAAATGAAGAGACTGACAGGTAAGTCTCTACATTTACCTGTCACAGCACTCTGATTGGTTGGCTTGGAATCCAACCAATTAGAATGCTCTGAGTCATTTTACACAGCGTGGGAAAGTTCTTTGGAATTTTCCCATGCTGTATAATTTGACTCATAACACTCTGGTTGTGTTAAAAAAAAAAAAAATTCTTAGTTTGCTGCAAATCTGGAAGTTCTTCAAACTTTTTTTTTCCTTCTTTTGAATCAACAGCAAAAAACGAATGTGAGGAAGGCTGAACTTGATGGACACATGTCTCTTTTCAGCCTATGTAACTATGTAACTAAGCCCCATATATACTGTCACAATATGCTGTCAATTGCCCCATATATTTAGGCCCATATTTTGTCACATTTTGCCACACAGATTGAGCTAATATTTTTGTCACATTTACTAATATACACACTGATCAACCAAAACATTAGAACCACAGACAGGTGGTTGATTATATCATTACAATGGCACCTGTCAAGGAGGGGATATATCAGGATGAACTGGTACACCTTTAGTGCCAGAGATGCAAGGGCTATATCATAACAGTCCCCCCTAACTTTTATTAGGCTGAAGGTAGATAGGTAGGCTAACTATTTTTATGGCTTGGGGACCTCTAGCAACCCAGGCCATAATTTTGCTAGGGGGTATACATAGTTTAATTACAAGCCCCCACCTGTCACCAATGAGTTGGTGCAGGGGGGACAATAGATTCCTCTCCTTTTATATAGTATTAGTGCCCCCACCCACTGCCAATTGGCGGGGGCTAGGTAGAACAATAGGTCCATACCACAAATAGCATTAACAAGGAAATTAACATTTTTATTTTTTATATTTTAGATTTACAGCATACGGTATACAAAATTTACTAATTTATTGTACTAGTTATTCAAACTCTTTTCTTGCAGCCTGGGTCACAAACAGAACATTAACTAGCTCCCAGGACTCTCAGCTATCAAGACAAGCTACAGCCTTATACAGAGCCTGGGTCCCAAACAGAACATTAACTACCTCCCAGGACTCTCAGTTACCAAGACAAGCTACCACCTTATGCAGAGCCTGGGTCCCAAACAGAACATTAACTAACTCCCAGGACTCTCAGCTACCAAGACAAGCTACAGCCTTATGCAGAGCCTGGGTCCCAAACAGAACATTAACTAGCTCCCAGGACTCTCAGCTATCAAGACAAGCTACAGCCTTATACAGAGCCTGGGTCCCAAACAGAACATTAACTAGCTCCCAGGACTCTCAGCTATCAAGACAAGCTACCGCCTTATGCAGAGCTTGGGTCCCAAACAGAACATTAACTAACTCCCAGGACTCAAAGCAACCAAGACAAGCTACCGCCTTATGCAGAGCCTGGGTCCCAAACAGAACATTAACTAGCTCCCAGGACTCTCAGTTACCAAGACAAGCTACAGCCTTATGCAGAGCTTGGGTCCCAAACAGAACATTAACTAACTCCCAGGACTTTCTCGGTTTGGGGCTGAGGCTGCGCCCTTGCGGGGCCTTAGGTTGACTTGGGCTAGCTGGTTTGGGACTCTCTCAGCTACTGCGTAAGCTACATGCGAGCTTGGGTCCCAAACAGAACATTAACTAACTCCCCTAGGGACTCTCAGCTATCAAGACAAGCTACGGCGCTACTTGCAGGTGCAGGGTCCAAAATAAGAACATTAACTACACTCGGGACTCTCGGTTCAAGACAAGCTACAGCCTTATGCAGAGCCTGGGTCCCAAACAGGAACAGTAGCTGGCTCCCCAGGAACAAGTTACAGACAAGCTACGCTGCCCTGCAGAGCCTGGGTCCCAAACAGAACATTAACTAGTTCCCAGGACTCTCAGCTGCATGGCTACAGCCTTATGCAGAGCTTGGGTCCCAAACAGAACATTAACTAGCTCCCAGGACTCTCAGCTATCAAGACAAGCTACAGCCTTATACAGAGCCTGGGTCCAAAACAGAACATTAACTACCTCCCAGGACTCTCAGTTACCAAGACAAGCTACCGCCTTATGCAGAGCCTGGGTCCCAAACAGAACATTAACTAGCTCTCAGGACTCTCAGCTATCAAGACAAGCTACAGCCTTATACAGAGCCTGGGTCCCAAACAGAACATTAACTAGCTCCCAGGACTCTCAGCTATCAAGACAAGCTACCGCCTTATGCAGAGCTTGGGTCCCAAACAGAACATTAACTAACTCCCAGGACTCAAAGCAACCAAGACAAGCTACCGCCTTATGCAGAGCCTGGGTCCCAAACAGAACATTAACTAGCTCCCAGGACTCTCAGTTACCAAGACAAGCTACAGCCTTATGCAGAGCTTGGGTCCCAAACAGAACATTAACTAACTCCCAGGACTCTCAGCTATCAAGACAAGCTACAGCCTTATACAGAGCCTGGGTCCAAAACAGAACATTAACTACCTCCCAGGACTCTCAGTTACCAAGACAAGCTACAGCCTTATGCAGAGCTTGGGTCCCAAACAGAACATTAACTAGCTCCCAGGACTCTCAGCTATCAAGACAAGCTACAGCCTTATGCAGAGCCTGGGTCCCCAAATATATTTGATAACTAGCTCCCAGGGACTCTGTTGGTTAGAGACAAGCTACCGCCTTATGCAGAGCCTGGGTCCCAAACAGAACATTAACTAGCTCCCAGGACTCTCAGTTACCAAGACAAGCTACAGCCTTATGCAGAGCTTGGGTCCCAAACAGAACATTAACTAACTCCCAGGACTCTCAGCTATCAAGACAAGCTACAGCCTTATGCAGAGCCTGGGTCCAAAACAGAACATTAACTACCTCCCAGGACTCTCAGTTACCAAGACAAGCTACAGCCTTATGCAGAGCTTGGGTCCCAAACAGAACATTAACTAGCTCCCAGGACTCTCAGTTACCAAGACAAGCTACCGCCTTATGCAGAGCTTGGGTCCCAAACAGAACATTAACTAACTCCCAGGACTCTCAGCTATCAAGACAAGCTACAGCCTTATACAGAGCCTGGGTCCAAAACAGAACATTAACTACCTCCCAGGACTCTCAGTTACCAAGACAAGCTACAGCCTTATGCAGAGCTTGGGTCCCAAACAGAACATTAACTAGCTCCCAGGACTCTCAGCTATCAAGACAAGCTACAGCCTTATACAGAGCCTGGGTCCAAAACAGAACATCAACTACCTCCCAGGACTCTCAGTTACCAAGACAAGCTACAGCCTTATGCAGAGCCTGGGTCCCAAACAGAACATTAACTAGCTCCCAGGACTCTCAGCTACTAAGACAAGCTACCGCCTTATGCAGAGGTAGCTCTTTTGGATGGTCTACCTAAAATACCTGCACCACTTATTTTATTTTATTCTTCTATTTCTTAGTTTCTCTTTTCACTTCTCTCCTCTACAATGTTACTGCTTAATTGTTAACTTTGTACCTTTTAATGCTCAACCCTTGTTTTGATAATGGTTTATTTTGTTAGTATTGTGCTAATAGTCTTGCTAATTTATGTCCACCATTTATGACCTACCCCTATTTTTGTTAGTTTTGAGTTAATGTGCTGATAGTCATGTTAATTTATGTTCACCATCTATGACCTACCCTTATATATCTTTAAATCTAAAATACTTTCTCCTCTGTTCTTTATTTTCTTTCCCTCATTAATTGCCCTTGATCACCTCAATATTTGTGTCTTCCCCACCCTTAATTTGCTCTTTGAACCAACCCAGATCCTTTCTTGCACCCTGGGTCCCAAACAGAACATTAACTAGCTCCCAGGACTCTCAGCTACCAAGACAAGCTACAGCCTTATGCAGCGGTATCTCTTTTGGATGGTTTCCCGCCCACCCCAAGGAACTCACTGCATTTACAGATAGCACAAATTAACTGACTTTCCAAACACACTAATAATGTTTCTCAAACCCTCATCACCTGCTCAACTATCACACTCCCTGTCTGCAACCCCCTGACCCCTCTCATCTCTCATGTGACTTTAAGATCCCACCTCATCTAATTTTGCATAAATAAAAATCCTAATTTTCCTTCTTTATTATATAAACTCATTTTATTATCCTTAGATAATGTTCTCCCTTATATTTTCACCTCTTTAATTAGCAACATCTCTTTATCCTTCTGCTCACCTGTCCCTGCTTTACTTCCCTCCCTTCTCTTTCCATCCCATGCACTCTACTTACACTTTTCCAGCCTATCTCCACCAACCCTTTCTAAAACGTCTAAATACACACATACATCTAACAAAACTTTTAAATCCTACTCCCACCTTCTCTTACTCTCTACCCTTCTGCTTCTAGCAGCTGGTGAGGTCTCTCTAAATCCCGGTCCCACCTCTTCAAATCCACCATGTGCTAACTCCAGGAATCATCATACAGCACAGCCCTTGCCCTTTCCAAGCAGTCATACTTTTCCTCCCTCATTAGCTCATGCTCCTGCAATCCCAGGAGTCTTGTTAATACCTGTAACGGCACCCTCAGCATTAAATAGACAAACCGCCGTTTAGTGAATCCTCCCCTCTCACCATAACGCAAGCTCCATTCGTATCAACTGCAACCATACGAAAAGCAGGGGAACGCTCCAATCTCCTGAACGGGACCCGTACGGGTACTTCACTTCCCGAACTCCAAACTCACGAATTGCCGCTAGTAGCCAAACTCATATATCTCATATATCTCCCAAGCGGCTAATATTCCCATCCTGCAGTCTCTATTCGTCAGTAATAAATCCCCCCAATAACGAGACCAAGCTCCGCATTGAGGGTAAAACATGAACTGGGTTTACTGTGGGCTATTTATGCAGGTCTCCCACTTGGTGGACACTCCCCTAGGGGACCAAATGGTAGACTGTAATGGCAGATGGACATACAGCATTTTAGGACAAACAGGCACATAATATTCCCAACATGCAGGGCCATCTTTAACGCGGGGCAAACGGGGCAGCTGCCCCGGGCCCTGTCCCTGCTGGGGGGCCCGAGGTAACTGCCCTGTTTGCCCTCTGCCCGCAAACTATGGGGGCCCATCGGGTGGCCCATGCACTTAGGGCCACCCGGTGGGACTGTGTCAGCAGGGGCCCGGTCGGGCGCTGTGGCGCTTTAACAGCGCGACCGGGTCCTTGCTTTTCGGCAGCAGTGGGAGGAAGTGACAGCCGTGCGTCACTTCCTCCCACAGAAACTGGAGCCGCGCGGGAGGAAGGAGGACCAGCTGTTCCGGAGGGGGCCAGGCCAGGAGAGCTTAACTCCCAGCCTTCCCAGCCAGCCCACTGGACCCCAGGGAAGCCACCCTCCAGGACAAGGTAAGAAACTGGAGGGTGGTTATCAAAGTCTGTCAGTGTATCTGTATGTGTGTTTGTTTGTCAGTGTCTGTGTGGTTCAGTATGTCTGTATGTCTGTCAGTGTGTCAGTATGTCTGTGTGTGAGTCTGTCAGTGTCTGTGGTTCAGTGTGTATGTGTGTTTCAGTATGGCTGTCTGTGTATGTCAAAATGTCTGGATGTGTGTTTGTCTGTCAGTGTCTGTGTGTATGTGTGTTTCAGTATGGCTGTCTGTGTATGTCAAAATGTCTGGATGTGTGTTTGTCTGTCAGTGTCTGTGGGTATGTGTGTTTCAGCATGTCTGTCTGTGTGCCAGAATGTCTGTCTGTCTGTGTGCCAGAATGTCTGTCTGTGTGCCAGAATGTCTGTCTGTGTGCCAGAATGTCTGTCAGTATGTCTGTGTGTGAGTCTGTCAGTGTCTGTGGTTCAGTGTGTGTGTTTCAGTATGGCTGTCTGTGTATGTCAAAATGTCTGGATGTGTGTTTGTCAGTGTCTGTGTGGTTCAGTATGTCTGTATGTGTGTATGTCTGTCAGTGTGTCAGTATGTCTGTGTGTGAGTCTATCAGTGTCTGTGGTTCAGTGTGTATGTGGTGTTTCAGTATGGCTGTCTGTGTATGTCAAAATGTCTGGATGTGTGTTTGTCTGTCAGTGTCTGTGTGTATGTGTGTTTCAGCATGTCTGTCTGTGTATGTGTGTTTCAGCATGTCTGTCTGTATGTGTGTATGTGTGTTTCAGCATGTCTGTCTGTCTGTGTGCCAGAATGTCTGTCTGTGTGCCAGAATGTCTGTCTGTGTGCCAGATGTCTGTCAGTGTGTCAGTATGTCTGTGTGAGTCTGTCAGTGTCTGTGTGTTTCAGTATGGCTGTCTGTGAGTTTCAAAATATCTGTATGTGTGTATATCTGTCAGTGTCTGTGTCTGTGTGTTTCAGTCTGTCTGTGTGTGTGTGCCAGAATGTGTGTATGTCTGTCAGTATGTCTATGTGTGAGTCTGTCAGTGTGGTTCTGTATGTCTGTGTTTGTCAATATGTCTGTCAATGTCTGTGTGTATGTGTGTTTCAGTATGTCCGTCTGTCTGTGTGTATATGTGCCAGTACGTCTGTCAGTGTATCTGTATGTCTGTGTGTGTGAGAGTCCATCAGTGTCTGTGTGGTTCAGTATGTCTTTGTGTATGTGTGTTTCAGTATGGTTTTCTGTGTGTGAGTCTGTGTCAGTACGTCTGTCAGAATGTGTCTCTGTATCTGTATGTTGTCCATTTGTATTTGTGTGTGTATCTGTATGTGTCAGTGTTTGTATCTGTATATCTGCATGTGTGTATCTGTGTGTCTGTCTGTCAGTGTGTGTGTCGGTGTATCTATAAGTAGTCAGTGTGTGTACCTTTGTATCTGCATGTATGTCAGTGTTTGTATGTGTGTGTGTCAGTGTATCTATATGTAGTCTGTGTGTATCTGTATGTTCTTGTGTGTTTCTATATGTGGTCAGTGTGTATCTGCATGTGTGTCAGGTAGTGTATTTGTGTGTATCTAGACGTAGTCAGGGGGCCCAAGTAAATGCTCGCCCAGGGTCCAATCTAAATTAAAGACGGCCCTGCCAACATGCATTATGGTTTCCTCCCCTCTGCCCTGGAAATAATTGAGAAGTAATTCAATTATCTCCCAGGACAGAGGC
>OW240919.1:33460640-33501746 GCA_933207985.1 Pelobates cultripes | reverse complement strand
TGCAGGTATGTCCCTTCTCGGTCTCTCCGCTCTGCACATGACCTTCTCCTGTCTGCTGCTCGCACCCGTACAGCCAACTCACGCTTGCAGGACTTCTCGCGGGTGGCTCCTTTCCTTTGGAATAGCCTGCCTACGACCAATCATTTAAAAAGTGCCTCAAAACCCATCTCTTTAGCAAAGCTTATGGCCTCCCAGAGTAAATACAGTCCAGGTATAACAACCTCTACCTCACATACCTGTCCCTTGCTCTCTCCTGAAGGGCAACACTCTATTCTTTCCTCCAGCTCTGCTTCCCTCCACCTTGTTTGATTGCTACCTCCTGTCCTGTTGGGTTTTATGCCCCACCTCCTATAGACTGTAAGCTCATTTGAGCAGGGTCCTCTTCAACCTATTGTTCCTGTAAGTTTTTGTAACTGTCTCATTTATTGTTAAATATCCCCCTTTGATAATATTGTAAAGCACTATGGAATATGCTGGCGCTATTATAAATACCAGTAATAATAATAATAATAATAATAATAGATATCAGTTGCAGTTACTGATTTATTTATGAACACTAGGTAATGAAGGTTAATGCATTTATATATTATGCTGTAGATAAATGAAATACATTAAAATAAATAAATTAAATAAAAAATTAAATAAATTATATTAGTAAAGCAAAAATGCTAATGCAATACTAGTAATATTTATAGCACTTTCTATCATTGTATTTGCACTCAATTTGAAGAATGATACAGTTTAATTTGGTTAGGGGTGAAGCTCTTTTATATAAAAAAAAAAAAAAAGGGATTTGCCTTTTGTCTCATTTGGTTATTCAGACTAAAATAAATCAGGAAATGGACTGCATATTGAGAGTTTCGTCTGAATTGTATTCCTATGCCCATGGAGGTGATTTAGATTATCAAGGTGCTTCTATAGTTTGCAATGATTCAGCATGTTTAGGGACCTCTGACAAGAGTAACACGGACTAGGGTGAAGTCACAGGTGGATTTAAGCCCTTGACAAGCCCTAGACCAAAGAGGTTAATGTCTAGTGGGACGTTATGTGTCCCTTTACTTTCCTAACACTTAGAACAGAGCTCAGAGTTACACTTGCCATTGATTCCCCCTGGGTGAACCGTTAACAAATCGCGTCTCAGATTCTTCTTTACATGCAGAGATCCAGTTGAGTTATTGTCACTTATAAGTTATCAATAGAAATAGTAGACTTGGGCACGGTTAAAAATTTTTGTTTCTGCTGAATCACTGCCAATAATTTTGGGATGACTGAATTTTAGTCACATAGCAGTTAGGCTTGGCAAATTTTGTTAACAAAAAAGAAAATAAATCAGTCAAACCAAAAGGTGTAAAAATGGGGCAATCGGTGTACTATAATTTTATATATATATATATGAAATATTATGTATATATCTTACAGTGCAATGATGGGTACATTATACCGCATGTAGTTCACTAATTAAATGAGAATAGGAACCTATAGTGGTAAAGAGGAGGGACAGTAACACATTTATATTTATACATTATATGTTTATTAAATGTATAATATATAAATATATATATTTTTTTACCTCTCTGTTGGTCACTTCTCACTTGATCTATAAATAAACATATAGTGACGTTGCCCTCAATATTAGTCATCGTTTCTTCCCAACAATCATCTCATTCTTTGGTGACACAGGTGGAATGCCAAATCATGCATTAGAATGAACATGTAGCATCCTTGTTGCTCTTTGTTTGGTTCATGATTCAGTTACATTTCAGCTTGCAGTTTAGTAATTTGACGGATCACACAATCCTCCTAAATTCAGACAAATTAAAGATTGCATCAAAATGAATCTCCAAATGTAATAAATAGATGACCGAGAGACGTAGTGATGGGTTAGCAGGCAAAAAGTTGGACAGACAGCTTAAATAAAATGATACGTGAATTGGTTAATACATTAGTTAATTAAGAAATAATAATAATGTGAACTTAATACATTTCAGTTTATGGATCCTTACAAATATAAATGTGCAAATGCAGCTTATTGAATCAGTTTTATATTGTTATAATTGTGTGTAATATTTACATTTTACAGTACAAAACACACACAAAAAAAAAAAGGTAAACATGGTCATAAAGCAATCAATGAGAATAATGATGTTGAAGTTAACACACAAGTGAAGTGCATGCACTAAGCTACATCACTTACCTGAGATAACAAATGGTGAAATGTTGGTATAATTAAAGGGATTTCATTGTGTTCTCAAACAATGACCTTGAGTTGAATTTCCATGGCATTCAAAATGTGCAAACATGCAGGATTTCTAGTTTAAGCTCTTTTGCAACTGCAGGTAAATCAGATTATCCTGCTAAAACATGAGATTGTAAGCTCTTTTTGAGCAATAATTCACTTTGTCTGGAAATCCATTGCAGTCCTTGTAAGCTGCAAGTGCCATTTCAATGCATCATAAAAAGATTCATGACCATGCCCTTAGAGGTTTAGTGAGTTGTGAGACAACCGTATGATTCTTAAATTTTTTTTATTTTTTTTTTAAATTAAAATACCAAAAATAGTTAAAGCCTTGCTTTTAGTTGGCTATATCATACACAATGTATATTTACAATGTAAAGATCCTCTATGATTCTCATCCTGTTACCTGGAACAAAAAAAAATAAAATAGATTTTTCTGTTTTGTGTAATTCTGGCAATTCTAATCACGCTTGTTTGCAAGCTCAATTGGGCAGTACTCTAACTGAAGTGACTATCATGCCAAGAGGTCTTTCAGGGTTGATAAAAAGAGAATTGGATAGGGACAACAGATATTTTTCAGGCCACACTAGAAAACTCTAGATGCATATGTTTTCTTCCAAAAAGTATTTGCTATTATTATTCTTCATTATTATGTAATGAGCCTGGGCTCTTAAAGGACCCCTATAGTGCCAGGAAAACATACTCGTGTCCCGAATGGATGATGTGTGTTCCCCCTTTTTATACCTCCCCCAAACATCGACCACCCTTGGCTGTTAACTGCAAATAAGCAATTAAGTTGAGTGCTTTCCCTGGGTAGCCGCCATTCGTTTGACCGAATGCATGTGTTTCATGGAATGGCGACCATTTTGTCTCCTGAACACAGGCAGCGGTACTTGGTCGTTTAACACCTGGAACTCTTTTTCGGCCATGCCATCTCACAAACCCAGGCAAAGATTGTACCGCTTTCCGTCCCACTTCCCAACCAACTAGATGAACAATGTTCGGGAGATAGAGGATCTACTGACTGGGGGAGCATTTGCTCTCTGAAAGCCAGGGGTAGCATTCGTCGGTGTTCACACAGGAACCTCCCAAAAGATGACCAGCCATTCCCCTTGTTTCTCTGGAACTGTTTTGGGACATAACGTTGTGGCTGAACTTTACCAGAATGGCGATTCCATTCTACTGAATGGATCTGAGCGCTATTTGGACAACATGGTCACTCAGATCCGGGCTTTTCAGGGATATAAAACTTGTGGGCTTTCTATGAATTATGCATATGTTTGGACTGTTTAAAGTATGTTTCCTATAGTTTCCAGTACCTGAGAGATAATTGAGTTTCTTAGTTTTGACTCAATTATCTCCCAGACACAAGGACGCCTAGGAGGGACTTGTGTATTTTTTGAATGGAGACCGCATGCTGGGGGCCTGTGCATAAAAGGCTAAGTTTGTGCTGAATAAATCAGTTGTAGTCCCATAGCAATGTGTCGTCCAGTTACTGGGGAGGGATAGAGCTATTCACTTCACAGCGCCTTGTTCCAGAGTTCCTGTCTTCACAGATCCAGCGGAGGAAAATTCCTTGTCAGGACTAGTGCTCTGCTACACAGTGTTTTGTCAGAGTTATTCACTAAATGGAAAATTCAAAGTGATTTCATAGTAAATTTCAAATAAAATTAGCTGAATTGGAAAAAAATCTCAAAATCAGCTTCCAGTTTGGCTATGTTGGCCTTAATTTTGAAATTCATTTTGAATTCACTTAGATATTTTTACTTTACTATATAACATGTATGTGTTTCATATGCATTCCTATTATTCCCTTCAAGTGACATTTTTTTATTTATTTCCTGTGAATTACCTTCATATGATTTCCTGTGAGTTTCTTTTCTATTTTTCTTCCCTGTGAATTACTTTCACATCTTTTTCATTTCCTTCAGAAATACTTCTTGTGACTGACCTCCCTATTAGTTCATGCATCTGACCTTCCTCCAGTGAGTGACCTCCAACTAACATCTACTGAGTAACCTATCAATTTTCTATTTATTTTCCATGAGTGAACTATCTATTTCATTTGGTGTCAGAATTATGCTGTGTTTATACATTCACCAACTAGTGATACGAGGTGGGACAAATCCACTAATCTCATGGCTGTTCTGTCACATCATCCTTTTAGAATGGATTAAAGTTTTCAACCTGCAATGTTTTTTATCATGACTTTTAATAGTACCAGTGAATTGGTAGTAAATTACCACAATTATTCTCTTTGTTTGTTATTTTTTTATTCAGCATTTATGGATTGTACAGTTCTCACTGCCATGAAAATGTGTAATCAATATATTGACAGTACAAATTAACACTTCAATTAAACATCAGATTTAACATGGCCTTATATTGCATACCAAAGTCATTTATCACCTTTGTTGAAATTTAAAATTACTATAATAATTAAAGGATTAGCCTAAATGTAATTTCTATCCGTATGCAATTCAACTACATCATTAAACAAAAGGTTTCCATTAAAATCACTTTTCCAACGTAGCTTGAATATAATACTTTCCTTTTTAGCTCCTTACTACAAACCTTTACCTAATGCATTTTACAGATGCTGCTCAGGGCCGTCTTTAACATGGGGCAAACGGGGCAGCTGTCCTGGGCCAAGTTACTCCTGGGGGGCCTAAAGCAGCTGCCCCAAGGGCCCTCTATCCCAACACTTTTTTTTAGGATTGCCTCAAGCTGCATCTGGACCGGCTCATTAAGAGGATCCATATGGTGGCCCATGCACTTCGGGCCATCCTGTGGGCATTTGTCAGCAGGTGCCCGGTAGGGCACTGGGGCACTTTAACAGCATGATTAAAGCTGCATGGGGCAGAGGAGGAAGCAGTGAGGAGAGGGTATGGACCGGAGGCTCAGAGCCTAACTTCCAACATCCTCAGCCTGCAAACTGGACCCTGAGGAAGCCACCCTCCTGTACCCAAAAGGTAGGAAACTGAAAGGTGGCTTTATAAGTTTAAATTGTGTGTCTGTGTGTGTCAGTATGTCTCTGTGTGTGTGTGTGTGTGTGTGTGTGTGTGTGTGTCAGGAGTTCTATCAGTTAGTATCTTTGTGTCTGTATGTGTGTGTGTGTGTGTCATGGGTGGTGGTACGCAAACTGGAACCCCTGAGTGCCTGATGAGAAGTTGGGAGTCTCCAGCATGGAAGTGGATTATCAGGGCCTGGTGCAGGGTAACCACACGCCCCCTGGTGTTGAGCACCAGCGTTTGCGCGGCCACATGCCAGAACCCTGATGCAGCTACAGCTCATCCCAGGAACTAGGAGCTTGATATGCAGACTTCCCAGGACAGGGGGGCTCTGCAGCAGACATGTATCCAGTACAGAAACAAGGCAAGGCTAGGATAGTCACCAAACATGAAAACAAGACAGAACTAGTAGAACCCAGAACCAGAGAAGGATAGGAAGCTAAACCCAGAACATGTACACAATACATTATTAGGGAACATTAACTAAACAGGGGCAGGACTGGACAGGACTGTACATGGACTGGGAATACAAAATAAAGCAAGCCAAGATTTGATAGGCAAAACAAGAGGAGACATAACTAAGCACTATATATTAAATGTATGGGGATTTAGTTACATTATATGATCATACATTGCATAAGCCTGCCACAACGCCAATGTACCCCATATTCGGCAGGTCCTACACTGCCTAATGTTCGCTAAAAGAACCATACTAAACCACAATATCACTTACCTGCAAGAAAGGGCAGAGACTTGAAACAAAAGGAAAATGGAAAACAAACGGGTGTGGCAACATAAAACAAACATATAAATGAATCCAGGAGACTGGGAATTCCAGGGACGGGTTACAGGAATGAACCCAGAAAAACCCAGCATAAAGAAAACCAGACACAGAATAGAAAACCAGAAAAACCAAGAAAAACTAAACAAGAAATGTAAAAAGAGTACTGGATACCAGAAGCCAAAGCCAGACATCTCCGCAGAACATGGCATGATGTGACAGTGTGTCAGTATGTCTGTCAATGTGTGTGTGTGTCAGTATGTCTGTCAGTGTGTGTGTGTGTGTGTGTCAGTATGTCTGTCAGTGTGTGGGTGGCTATATGTCTGTCAGTTTGTGTGTGTGTGTGTGTGTGTGTGTGTGTGTCAGTATGTCTGTCAGTGTGTGTCAATATGTCTTCCAATGTGTGTGTGTCAGTGTATTGTTCTCTGTGTGCCAGTATTTCTGCATTGTGTGTGTGTGTGTTAGTATGTCTGTAAGTGAATGTGTCTGTGTGTCAGTATGTAAGTTCATGTGTCTGTGTATCTGTATGTGTATCAATGTGTGTATTTGTGTACCTGTATGTTGTCAGTGTGTGCCTCTGTATCTGTATGTTGTCAGTGTTGGTATCTATAAGTTGTCAGTACATAAATCTGTGAGTGTATGTTTCAATGTGTGTATATGTGTGTATATCTGTGTATCTGCATATGTCAGTGTGTGAATCTGTGTGCCTGTGGATCTGTATGTGTGTCCATGTTTGTATCTGTGTATCTGAATGTGTGACAGATTGTGTATCTGTGTATCTGTATGTGTGTCATTGTGTGAATCTATATGTTGTCAGTATGTGTATATGTATCTGTATGTTGTCAGCGTGTGTATCTGTATATTGTCTGTGTGTGTGTGTGAAGAAAATAGACTGAGTTCGGTATTTTCTTCTATGTTCGGGCTTTTCTGCAGTATTTTGTTCATGTTGGATCTATTAGTTCGGTAGTTTAAAACTACTGAACACCGACCACCTTCCTGGCTCATTAACTTCAAAAGAACCGTCTATTAAGCGCTCTCTGGGCGGCCGCTGTTCGTATAGCTGAATGCCACGTGGAACAGAAAACAGCGGCCATCTTGTTTGCATGAAAGGAGGCAGCGGGACTTGGTCGTCAAGTATCTGTAACTAAAATTGGACACTCGACCTCCCGAACCCTCGCTAAAACTACCGAACACCTGCTTCCTTTAGTTGCCGAACAGCCAGGACAGCGCCATTTGGTAGTCTGGTTCAAATGAACAAGGGGAGCAATCGCTCCTATGAGCCAGGAGGATCCATTCAGGACTTTTATTCGTTTTATGCCTTTTACTGAATTGACCGACCGCACACGCTGAATTCGTGGAACTGTTTTGGGCAGGAGCCTCGTGTGTGGTCGGTAACTTATGACTTCCATACTTTTTAAGAACCCCTGAACCGATCTGGGTGAAATTTGGATATGTTGGTCCCCCAGATCGGGGCTATCAGGGGATATGTAATTTGTGGGGATACCTTGTGTGGAAAGGGGTGTTCTAATTTTTGGGAAAATTGTGTGCCCTCTGCCTGGAGATAATTGGGTTATTCCTTAACTTATCTCAATATCTCCCAGGCAGAGAGAGGGCGGGGGTTACTGTAAATCTGTATGTTGATTGGTTATTGTCTTTGTTTACTGTGGGAGGTCCTCTTGCAGGGGGATTCTCATAAAAGCCAGTGTGGCATCAATAAAAGTGATTCCTGTTGCACCCTTCATGAAGTGTAGGCTCATGTTTGGGAAATATTCTACTTGCTGGGGAGAATCATCTTGGAAGCTGCATTCATCTAAAATATTCCTCTACCTCCTAACTGCTGTTACAATCATTTATGCTCAGCTATTGGGAAAGGAATAGAAGACTGCAGTACCATAACCACTGCAGGTCTTAACAGTGTGTATGTGTGTCAGTGTGTATATATGTGTGTGCATCTGTGTATCTGTATGTAGTCATTGTGTGTATCTGTGTATCAGCATGTGTGTCAGTGTGTGTGTCAGTATGTTTGTCAGTGTGTGTGTTTGTATGTCTATCAGTGTGTGTCAGTATATCAGTATATGTGTCTGTGTATCTGTATGTGTATGTGTGTCAGTGTGTGCATGTGTATCTGTATGCTGTCAGTGTGTGTATATGTATGTTGTCAGTGTGTGTATCTGTGATGTGTGTATGTGTCAGTGTGTGTATCTGTGTGTATATATGTGTATCTATACTTAGTCAGTGTGTGTATATGTGTATCTGCATCTGTGTCAGTATTTGCAGCTGTGTGTCTGTATATCTGCATGTGTCATTTTGTGTGTCTGGGTCTGTATGTGTGTCAGTTTGTGTATCTGTGTGTCTGTATATGTGTCAGTCTTTGTATCTGTGTGTCTGTATCTGTATGTGTATATATGTGTATCTACAAGTATTTATGTGTGTATGTGTGTGTATCTGTTTGTGATTATGTGTATCACAGTGTGTATGGCAGTGTATGTGTATACATACATATATCTTATCATTCAAACTTTAATACTACATACAAACACACTCCTGCACTGAAACATCTACCCTACATAAAAAAAAACACTGTGTAAAATACCAAACTGATAACTAAACACACCCCTGCATTAAAAAAAACTACACATAAATGCATGCTTGCGTTCAAACACCAACACCACATACAAACACATCCACACATTCACACAAACATACTCCACACAAAAACATGCTTACATTCAAACACACAAGGACTGATCAGTGCAAAATAGAACCCTGCAAGCATGGGAACATGGTAGAGCCCCAGCTGCCAAAGCATTGTTGGAATTGCACGACAGATGGGGATCTATCTTTTGGCCACCCTGCCACTGCATGACAGAGAGTGGGGGAGGGGGCAAAGCCCAGGGTCCAATTAATATTGAAGACAGCTCTGATGCCACCATGGATTCAAATGCAGCACTCCTTAACAAAACTTCCAAGTACTTTTTGTTTGCTACAATATTAGCATAACATTCATTTGAAACATGCATAACTGCACATAAACGTATGATAAACTGTAAATGATGTAAATGTAAACAATTTTTATTTTTCATGTAATCATTAATCAATGTAATAAATATTAGGGAATATTTTATCTTGCAGTATTTCACACATTATTTCATTGTGTAAATCTATATGTTGTCACGAGAATGGGAATGAGAATCTTCAGACATTATACAGTATATGTGTACACAATAAAAATATAATTTTATTAAGTACAGTTGATTTGATCAATATATATAGTTACAGGTAGATAAATTAAAATAGATAGATGACTAAATATGTATAGATAAACAGATAAAGAAAAAAGGTTATTTAAAAAGTGTTATAGCAATCTGTCACAATACTTGAAAATGTCAGAGGGTCTGTCATTTTCAGCCCATATACAGATATTAAAGGGGTGTAATGGGTTCTTGGAAAATACATTTGTTCTTTAACCGTCTGAAAATAATTGTTGGATTGTTAATGAAGGTAGGTGAGACTTTACGGAATAACATTTATTGTGAAAAGTAAATGAAAGTATTTAGTATTAAAGGGACTAACAGCATAAGATGGGTGGAGATGTTGTGGAGGACTCTAGGTCCACTCTAGTGTATGTATTCCGGCAGCAATAGAAGCCCTTTGAAACAAAAACATCTAGAGTTACTCAGACACTGTATTTACTGTATGTAGGGATAATATTCATGTAAACATATAAAAGTAACATTATGCAATCCTCAAAATGGCAGCGAACTCCTTACAAATAATCATAAGTTGATCTTAAGGGACACTCAGGTACAAATACTCCCACTTTTATGTTTCATAATTTTTTTTCTATTAAACACCCTTTTTATTTTGTCTAGTACCTTTTTATATGTATAAGTAGCATGACTAGCAGCTCCTCAGCTGCTAGCCTCATCACCTCTGATGAAATTCTCAACAAGTTTCCATTCCTGCAAGCTGGCAGATGTCCAATCAACTTAAAGTAATGGTTCTCATGTATACTAACAACTTCAACACTTTTGCAGGTAGGCAAAACAAAAATATAGAATGATATGTGAACCAAGGTTATGGAATTTTTATTGCATGCCCACTCTATTGCACCTGCTTGATGAGAAGCAAACTTCAAAAGATTTTGTCTCGGGAGTTACTGCAGTTGGACTTGCAAAATTAAGCTGTGAGAGTCAATGAAGAACTCATGTGCTGACTTCCAAAATTGATCCTAGTAAGATAAGAAATTAACTGAATGAAATTGTATCTGTGCTCCAAAGAAAAGATCTAGAATTCATGACTTTTTTTTATATAATGTCCCTAATGATTATGATGGTCAGAATAAACCAGTGCAACATTAACCTTTGAAAAGAACAATGAAATGGGTTAGCTGATTGTATTTCAATAACAGAGTATGCATCACCTTTAAATCCAGGTTTAGCATGCACGTTTATATTTTCTTCTTACTAGATAATGACAAACCTGATGGAATAACATTACTGAAAAAAATGCTTCTTAAAGATGCTTCTTATTCTAGTAAATGTCATTTCTACCTTTATGATTCCCACATTTTAGGGCCCAATTTCCAATATGCTGTTATGTTTTATGACACTTTTTAGTAATGTGTTTATGCATTTTGGTTCAGGACAGTTGTAAGAAAATTAAACACCCTGACCATTTTATAGAACCATAAAAATGTGTTCATTATCTTAATAAAATAGGTTTTATTATGAATGTATATTTACTAAATAATATTAATAGTAATTCAGCATTTATATGCATGTACAAACTATTTTATAAAACACTAATGGTTGTATATTTCCCTGAATAATTCAGAGTTTATTAAATAAAATTAAGAAAGCTATTTTTCAATCATTTCATAATGATATTGAACAAGTTTACTTATGTCGAAAGTGATAAAAAAAATAACAAATATTTAATATAAAAAAATTAACTCTTTATAGTTTCCAGTATATGTTTCCAGTACATGTTAATACGTGCTACTTTGCAAATTCTAAAAATATTAGTTTTTTTGGAAAAGCAAATTTCAGCCGGATGTCGGTTCACCTTGGCAACATTTTGGTACCATAAAGCTGATTCAGACTAGCCAAAAGGGTGCAAAAATGGGCCAATCAGTTTAATGTAAAATACATACATAATATTATTTATTTATGTCCCAGTACATCGATAGGAGAATTTACACACTAGGTTCACAGATCAAGTGATAAAGCATGACCGATAGCGGAAAAAACAAGAGGAGCAGTAAAGAAAATCTATAATTATATTTAGATATGATATATTTCTTAAATATATAACTATATATTTTTTCTTTGGTAATACATTGCTAGGGGTAATACATTTCTACATGTTAAAATGTTACAACTTGGAAAAAAAATAAAATATATATTTTGAGGAAGGGTTTTAATTTTTGGAACGACATTCCTAACCTTTGGAAGGTGCATTATTTTTTTTTATTATTGTTAAGCATTATTTAATTAATAATAAAAAAAAAAAAATACAGATAATAGTTTGGTTGTATAAGCATTTTTTTCGAGTCATGTCTTTACCAGCTTTACTCATCTAGATTCTTCGTTTAGCAGAGTATGGTTTTCCTTTACGTGCTGGACAGAAATATGTCCATTGAATTCTAGAGCAAAGTAAACCCTCATTCTGAGAGAAACTAGCCCAAAGTGTTTTGTGCTAAGGCCAAGAAGTTACATTTTGGTTTATGATTTTCTTAATGAAAATTTTGGTTTATGAATCCAGAACATTTTGTATCTCCCAAATAAAGTTTAGCTTAGCAGTAGGTTTCTATTGGAAACAATATCTCTAATTTCACCCATGCATCCGTTAAGCTCCTGCAGAAATATATTTTCTTTCATTTCTGACTAGAAGTGGCTACTTCTCTGATTAGTGTACTCCTTATCAGTTCACTGAGTTTAGTTCTTTAGATCATGTTGCACACTAATTGTACACAGATGGACAAATTTGTTTTGAGGAACACTATAGCATTAGGTATACACATTTGTATTCCTAACACCATAGTGTCTCTGTATCGAAATGTATAGGCCCCCCACCCATTGGCTGATCAAAGGCTGAAAGACAGCCACTAGAGTTGGAGTAAATGCAATGTACCCCCCCTGTTTAACCCTGCAATATAGTCACTGCGCAGGGTTAAACAGATCACCCAGACCTCTTCAATGAGATGATGGAGTCTGGGTGCCTATAGTGTCCCTTTAGCTTATTTGTCAAAAAAAAAGAAAAAGAAACATCTTACACTTTAAAAATCTTAGGTATTTTGTGTAAATCAACATTTTCAGTTTATTGTGTATATAAATTGTAATTGTGAACCAGGGCCGGTACAAGGGTTTTTGACTCCCTAGGCAAAAATTTACTTTGTTGCCCCCTTTGACAATTAAAGGGACACATCGATCACCATCATAAGGAACTTATAGGTTAGGGTAAATCAGATCCCATCTCGTCATGGTCTACCTAAGCATAGATGCTGCTGCAATATGCATAAATCAATGCAATGTCTATCTTGCCTGCTTCAATAGTGTATTGCAATGCACATAAAACAAATTCTCACCTCCTTTGGTAGCCTTCGTCAGAGATTTCAATTGGTGCAACTTCCAGATTTGTCCAGATTAATTACAAAGAAAAAAAAACCTCAAATGGGGCTATTGCTAAAGTAATAGATGTTTCACCACTACAGACTACTGTACCACATATGCTACAAACCTGGGATCAGAGCACATACATACCTAATAAACACAGCAAAAAACATACACAGTGGTAAGGTGGCAACATAGACAAGTCAGACAAATGGTCAGTATGCACAGTACAGGTAACTAGTCAAAATAATCATAACCCCTACAGGCACATGATTTAGACACATACACTGCAGGGAATAAATAATAAAGAATAGCTAATAGTTGTTAAAAAAAAATACACCTATAAATATACTCATCAAACAATAGGTTCAAAGCACACATGCATACAGCAGGTAAATGGTTAACATATTGTAGATATGAAGTAGTACTCTAATGGTGCTGACCGAGGTCCCTCTTTCTGCCAGAGCTGAGCATTTACAGTTATGTACACACAGGTAGAGGATGGAAACCTTTGGATCATGCTGTCTGCAGCCTAATAACCTCCAGCCTCCTCCTTTACACTGTCAGGGAGGCAGCTAATCAGTGTGTAGAAACCTTTCATCTACCACACTAAGCAGCTCTGCCTGGCTGCCATTCTGGCTCCCATGCCACCTCCTTCATTCTATTTCCTGCTGATTTCGGGAAGCAGTGGATCCCATACCATGCCACCTCCTTCATTCTATTTCCTGCTGATTTTGGGAAGCAGTGGATCCCATGACACCCCCTTCATTCTATTTCCTGCTGATTTTGGGATGCAGTGGATTCCGTACCACCCCCTCCATCCTATTTCCTGCTGATTTCAGGAAGCAGTGGATCCCATACCGTACCACCTCCTTCATTCTATTTCCTTCTGATTTCAGGAAGCAGTGGATCCCATACCACCTCCTTCATCCTATTTCCTGCTGATTTCAGGAAGCAGTGGATCCCATACCATACCACCCCCTTCATTCTATTTCCTGCTGATTTCAGGAAGCAGTGGATCCCATACCACCTCCTTCATTCTATTTCCTGATGATTTCGGGAAGCAGTGGATCCCATACCACCTCCTTCATTCTATTTCCTGATGATTTCGGGAAGCAGTGGATCCCATACCACCTCCTTCATTCTATTTCCTGCTGATTTCAGGAAGCAGTGTATCCCATACCACCTCCTTCATTCTATTTTCTGCTGATTTCAGGAAGTAGCAGAGACTGGAACCTTAGGCAAGTGCCTGTCTTGCCTAATAGAAGCGCCGGCCCTGTTTGTAACACTACAACATGTGAACATTTCAAAAGAGGGGTAAAAAACTAAAGGGTTTATGATGTAGTGATTTTGGTGCATAGACGCTCACAGTTTATTTGGATATTATGGTTTCTGAGAAACACTTTAAGATATATAAGTACTAGAGGCACTTACTCATCAGGTCCTCTTTTTTTCTGTTTTATCATGCAAAACATGATGCGGAACGCTGTATTGGGTTGACTGAGCATGGCAACTGCTTAGAAAGTTCTATAGATTTGTAATGCAATTTGATAATCCAGAGATCATTACCAATAATGATCTCAGCATGGGTGGAGAAGCTGCTGTCCTGATGCTGGCTTACAGAAAGGTTCAATTGCTCTTACGTTTTTTTCTCTTTGAAGTATGGGTCACTGAGTCAAAAATAATAAAGGAACTACTCTAGATTGAAAATAAGTATTAAAAGGATATTCCACTGCCCAGATAAGAAAATAAATCACTGTTTAGTAGATATACACCAAATAAAAACACGGTTGCATTTAATCATGCATTTTGTTAACTGGGGTGATATCTAAAAACAGATTGCAGATGATGATGTTTATCTTTTGTCTGCTCCCTTTGCAAGCCATCCCCTTCTAACCCACCCTAGACTTTATGTGTCTGTCCAAATCCCAAACATCCCAATGGAGCTCAATGAGATGTATTAGCAAGGCAAGTGCTCTGTGTTTAGCTTCACAGACCTAAACAACCAGGAAGTAACATCAAGGGTTGTCTGATTGACAGCCATATGGGGTGTAACAAGGTTAATTTATGAAAGTGCCATTTTCTATTGAATCTGCACTTTTTGTAAAATAAAAAAGGCACACTCTTCACACATAGATCACTTTGGCAAGTGCTTTAGTGTCGGGAGTGTCCCTCTAAGCAAGGCACCTGGTTTCTGACTATTGGACCTGTTTTATCATTTGTTTCCAGCAAAGAAGAGAGGATTGGTATCTCTAGAGAGAGGGACACTTTAATTGAGTCATGCCGCTGACATATGCCCAGGTTTCCAATTACATTCATTTTGGCAACACAGTAGCACTATAATTTATCCTACCAAAAATAAATATAGATACAAATCTTCAAATATAAGCTTAACAGTTGATAAAGCTGAATTATTGGCAATATTTCAGCAATGTAACTGCGTGCGTGCTCCTGTCTTATGCAAATATATAGAATTACTTTTCCTAAATATCATCTGTTACCGCAACAAAAAAATTATTATATCAACTATTATTACATGTAAGATTCCTTCTCCATTACATCTAATAATTGCAGCTATCTGCTCACAGACTGACCCAGGACAGTGATCAATATTACCAATCTCTGTTCAGCTATATTACAGAATATAAAGAGTTTGTTTCACATCTATTTTATGAAGGCCATGGAGTGTCCAACAAATCAGAGGTGACATGAGTACATATGGACCAAAACACATGGATTTCAAATGAAAGTGTGAATAGACACCCAAAACAAAGAATGACATCGAGTCTCTCAGCCCCGTAGTCAGCCACTTTCTCTTACACTTGAACAGTGTTATAATGTGAGTGTAATGTCTACCCCACTTATCATCAAACTTCCACAACATCTGGGAAGTATTGAAAATGCCTAAAACAATCTCAGTAATGGGATTAGAATCTCTCATTCAGTATCCAAACATTTCCTGAATGTATGTGAAGGTGACCCACGAAGTCTGAAATCCTGGGGGCCCAGCTCACAGGAGCTTACAAAAATGGAACTAGATAAAGAATAATAATACTAGCAAAAAGAGTCTTCTTATAAAAGGAAAACAGATGTATTTATTGAAATCATTCATGTTATGCTTCTCTCGTTTTTCCTAATCCAGAACTATGAGTAACAGATTTTTCCTGACACGTATTTCTAATACCTCCTTTTAAGTACCCGCATGCCAATATTTTAAAGTCCACTAACTTCTTAAAAAGACATTCCAGACAGGATATGCCATATATTTGTTAATGCATAATGTCTTAAAATACACATTAAAGGGTATTTTAAAAAACAATCTTCGTGGAATATTATACTTCAACAGCAAACCTCAGCTAATCCTTGACCTCTCTATCATTTATTATGGTATAATTGCTAAGCATGCTTGTTTATATAACGTCATATGCTGCATAAGCTCAGACATTTCTCATTCATGTGAACGGGCATGAATGGCTCATTTTTAAGGTGAAAATGATGGATGGAAGTTATGAGAAATGTACAGCAGAGCATTTATTGCAAGTTGTCTCCCAACTTTGGGGTTTAATCACTAAAGCAAAACTTGTAGAGAATGAGTTTTCAGATTATAGGCTAACATTTGTGCTACTTTGGCCTAAAATATGTTATCCCCTTGCCGGGTCACAAAGCAAACTAACCCTGCGACGGCCCAATATCTCACATAAAAGTGAGCTATATAACCCACCAACTTCTGGAATTAAACAGAAACCTCTATAGCCCCCAAACTATTCTCAGACCACATTCATAAAAATACAATATGACTCCTTAAAATGCCCAATATATGTAACACCCACTTGCAAAAATGGTGACTGTTCCTGTGTCCGTGAAATATGCTTTACAGCGCCTTGCATGACACAGGACTTGCTTGTCTATTTAATTTATTTCTGTTTATTTTTTGCGTACGTAAAATGTGTAACTTTGTATCATCATTGTGTTTATTGGGCATATCAGATCATATTTGAAAATAAGAGATAGGTCAATGTTTTCTGTTTCGCAAACAAGTTCTAAATAAAATAAAAAATACCACAAATCATGATTCAATAAACAAACTCATTTGCTGGCAAGAAAGCAGAAGAAAAATAATTAAAAATCTGACACAACAAAAAAAACAGATGCGTCTGTGCCCTGCGAGAGCTCCATGCAGAGTGTGGCTTCAAAGTGGGTAAAGCCCTTTTTATAAGCTTACCCACTCTTTAAATTCTCATTAGAGTGATCTGATTGGTAGGCTTCTAAGACTTTCTCTCAAGACTTGCTTTGGGAATAGCAGCCAATGGGCAAATAGTACTGGACATTATCAATTCACTTGCAATAAACATTCAGTCCTGAATTTTACTAAACCTGTTGTTTTGTGAATATTCAAAACGTGGACTTTGAATTTGATCAAAGATAAATTGTGATTCTGGACACCGAATGCATCAGGGTTATTGCTGCAAATTCGCACGACCCAAACAAATTCTGACCATATTTGGTCGTAATAAAGGAGAATTGACATTGTTGTCAGAATTTGTTAATTTTTTTCCTGTGTTTAGTAAATACACCTGTAAATTTGTTTGTTTATAATAATATTAGTGTTTGAATTATAATAAGGGTAAGTGATGGCATACGTGTTACTCAAGGCAAATCCAGGACAAAAATGTTCTGGTCTTCCCAAGATACTTCCTAGTGGCATCTGTGATTTACAGTTGCTGCCATTAAGTCAGACTTCATCGGCAGAGAGCTAAAGTAAAATGGTGTTAGTTGCACACGGCAGCTGTCACCGAGAAGTGTAATTCTCACAAATAATTTTTTTTCAATAACGTTCTTATTTATTGAAAGAAAATTAGACTTGCAGGTCCCAACCACTTGCTTAATGAAGTGAAAAACGCAGGTCTTCAGTCAAACTAATTCAAGGCAGAAGCAATAAGAACAAAAACATAATAAATAGCAGGATTTCCTCTGAACTATAGTAGTTGCATCAAACTTGTGTTGTTAAATGTTTGACCTAGCATTACCGTTAAGGTAAAATAGAATTTCAGCGTTTTGCAAAAACAAAAAATCCCAATAGGGGTAAGGTAGGTAAAATAAAAAAATAATTAATTGTATATATGTACCTAAATTTAAGTGTATAAATAGTTAGACTAGTTGGAGAGAAGATTCCCTGAGTAGTGATGTCCCGAACGGTTCGCCAAACGGTTCGCCACGAATGGTTCGCCACGGACTCATCATTGAGTAAACTTTGACCCTGTACCTCACAGTCAGCAGACACATTCCAGCCAATCAGCAGCAGACCCTCCCTCCCAGACCCTCCCACCTCCTGGACAGCATCATATTTTACATTCATTGTGAAGCTGCATTCTTAGTGAGCTGTCCAGGAAGTGGGAGGGTCTGGGAGGGAGGGTCTGCTGCTGATTGGCTGGAATGTGTCTGCTGACTGTGAGGTACAGGGTCAAAGTTTACTCAATGATGAGTCCGTGGCAAACCGTTCACGAACCGTTCGAGGAACCGTTCAAGACATCACTATCCCTGAGTTGATTAGAACATGTGTTTTGCAATAATAACCCACATTTAGGGTCCATGTTCTGCATGATAGCTACCCAAGTGAGGGGGGCAATAAGGGCGATATAATATAAGAATAAATCATTGGAATGTAAGCTCATGTAAGTTTAGCGATCCTTATCGTACAAAGCAAAAATGATAAAACTTTCATCTACACAATTGTATTTATTTAAAGAATAAAGTGATTTATTTTTTGTGGAACACCATAAATGTAACCTACATGGTTATCCATAAAACACCACATTTCTTTGAATTAAATCAATTGGCAAAATTGAGACTAAAATTGCTGATTTCCCTTTGGATTTAATTCACTAAAAGTTGGTATTTAGTGAATAATCTCACTAGTGTTTAGACTGCAAATGGTATTGTGCCTTAATTACAATTGTTGTAGAAAACATATCTAATTATTTGTATTTATAGTGACAGTTTATGATTTACTGTCAATAGTGCACCTGGCAGCCAGTTATGAGAAGTTACGAGAATGAAGGAATCTCATATCTTGAAATCCCGCCAATGTCTTGGTCTTGGTTGCCGAGGAGAAACTAAAAACAGTCTGTTTTGTTCCAAAGAACTGAGGAAATGGAGTGAATTAATATTGCAACTTGATGACAATAATGCTGTGATGTGATGTCTGGCAGTACCAATGCCTTTCTTCATATTGTGGAATGTGATATTCACAGAAATGACTATTAATTGTCAGCTAGGAATCTCTCGCATACTTCAGTGTTATCCAAAGGAGAGCAATAGTGGGTTTAAAAAAATATTTTACTTGTTAAATAGCAAGGAGGGAAATCAAACTCTTTAATCTCAGGTGTGCTATCATTTTACTTGCTCCTGGTTATTGTACCACATGGATCATACCCTCGTTTTACTTCCATTAGAAATAATAATAATAATAAAAAATGAAGAACGTGAAGGATGGGGTGAGGGACAAAGAGGGTTATTGTGGGACAAATATGTTTGAAGAATTTGCTAATGTCCAAATTTGAGCCCAAATTACAAATGTATGGGTACGGTAAAGAAATTACTTGCAATTTTGATTTAAAGCAATTATGATCTCTCCCTGGCTGTTATTACATGACTTGTTTTACTATGTAATTTTTTTTAAAAATTATATTTGGTGTTAGTATGTAATGTATTTGTTTATTGTTCTAATTTTGTTTTGTTTTTTATTGATGTTAGATAGTGCTTGGAGTAGGTGAAGTTTGTCAATGGCTTCTCACACACTTTGAAGTTTTAAGGGTTACTCCAAGCACCATGACCACTTTGTTAACTTGAAGTGGTCATGGTGCCTGGAGTCAGACTGTGCAGCATTTCACATTGAAATGATGCACAAACATAGAGTAACCCCTTAGCTGCTGGAGGTGTAACTCCACCTACAGTAGCTTCAATAGCAAAGTTCCAGATTGGCTAAAGTCAGTTCTGGGCAAAATTGGCATCTGACTTAAGCATGCCAATGGCTGCAGCCCCCCCACCCCCCATTTCTCCCCTGTCATACGCTAATTCCATCCTCCCTGCTCCCTTTCAGTAAGGGGAGTGACTTCAAGCAGGCTTCAGGGAAAACTTACACCTAGAGATGGGATAGATAGAGATAAGATTTAGCAGTTTTATTCTTTGGGGTTTTTGGGGGTTTATTTAAATTTTTTTTGTTTTTTTTTACTAGAGAAAGTCTTTAAATTTAAGCTGTGAGACTGTTCCTGTCTCAGGACATATAGACTCTCGGCACTCTGCATGACAAGAGACTGGCTTATCCATTTCAGTTATTTCTGTTTATGTTTTCTATATCATGTTAAATGTGTAACATGATTGGAACCTGTAGTATACATCAGTGTTATCCGAAGGAGAGCAATATTGGGTTTAGGAAAATATTTTACTTGTTGAACAGCAAGGAGGGAAATCAAACACTTTAATCTCAGGTGTGCTATCAATTTACTTGCTCCTGGTTATTGTACCACATGGATAAACCCTCGTTTTACTTCCATTAGCAAAAATAATAATAATAAAAAAATGAAGGGATGGATGGGATGGAGTAAGGGATAAAGAAGGTTATTGTAGAATGAATAAGTTCAGAAGAATTAGTCAATGTCCAAATCTGAACACAAATTTAAAAATGTGTGGGTACAACAAGAAAGTATTTGTACAAATCTGATTTCAAGCAATAAGGATTCTCTTAGAAAGGGTCAAATTGCAATTTGGCTATTTGTGAGTTTCTAGTTAAATTACCACCTACATATTGATGTGGTGATGGGTGACCAGTTTAAATGGCATCCTATGGATCTCATTATAACTAGGAAGGAATCTTAAAAGAACACTGTGGTAGGCGACAAACCATAAAGGAAAATGCAGGGCACCATAACAACCTAAATGCATTTCATAGGTTGTGCTGCAGAATGCCCCCTTAGCCATGCCTCCCCTTTTTAATGAACCTACAAACTACCCAGAGGATTCCACGAATTGATTCCTTCTAATCCCACAATACATGTGATGTAGAATATACGTTATAAAATGGAGTAGGTAGACTTTCATATTCACAACTACCCCTTCAATCAAGTCACCTAATAAGTAAAGTATAATAATGTAAAATATTTTTATATTTTACCATATTCATGACTGTTTATTCCTTGCCTACTTCCTGCTAAACCATAAAAAAAAGTAAATCTTGAGGGCATGGCTGAGCGATCCACCAAGATGGCTGCGTAATCTGCTGACTCCTCGGACCATCAGCTATACGCAGCGAGTAGATGAGCTTATTTAACCACAAATCACAGCATACATACCTGGGGGAAGGCTCCAGGCAAGCATGGCCATGAAATTGGCCAAAAAAGCCAGGCTACGGCAAACAGCGTTACAAGTCACGGCACTGACATCGCCAGAAGCACAGGCCCAAGATGGTGTTTCCAGACCATGCTCTCCTGTATCCTATTTGGACAAAAGTGACTGCACGTCTTTCTCATTACCTACCTCTGCTCCGGTGATGGATCTTTCAATCCACAGGATGCTGCAAGATCTTCAGTCCTCTCTACAGTCAGAGCTGGATAAAGTGGCAAGCGATATAAGGGCAGACATACAAGCCCTGGGCGACAGAACGGACCATTTAGAGGACCAGACAGAGGAGATCATCTCAGCCTACAACACACTGGCGGATGCATACAAAGAGCTCTGCACAAAAGTTGATCGACTCACAGATAAAGTGGCTGATCATGAGGACAGGGATCAGCACAGCAATGTCTGCATAAGAGGTATCCCAGATAAGGTACCACCGACGGAGCTGAGGGCCTACGCCACTGACCTTTTCCTCACCTTCGTTCCTGAGCTAACTAACCAAGATCTGTTAATGAATCACATCCATCACCTAACGAAACTGACGCACATAGCAGCAGCGATCCCCAGAGATGTAGTGCTAAGATTTCACTACTATACTATGAAAGAGAAGGCCACAAGACACGCACAGACCCTTCCTGGCCATTTCTCTTGAATCCAAATCTATGCAGATCTGTGGCCACTCTACTCAAGAAAGTTCTATCACCAGTGGCAAAGGCCCTGCGAGACGCCAACATCTTATACCGCTGGGGCTACCCGACCAAGTTACTGCTCAGAAGACATGGTGCAGAAAAATCTATCACCACGCTGGAGGAGGGTAGCCAGCTCTGGAAAGACTAGGGGAATACCACTTAGGCTACCATCTGCTGGCACAGACTGAGAGAAGCCACAGCACTCTCCCACCAAAGTGTCCAGAGACTGGAATGTGGTCGCAACAGCTAAGTGACTCTTACCCCTGGGGCTTATCTGCATATAACAAAGATGGGTTCTCAGCCCCATCTGTACCCTAATTGGTACACTCATGGACATTTTTGCCCCCATGTTTTGATATTTTCCTAATGTCCCTAGACCTTCCCCCTACAGGCATTCCATCTCATCCCTCTAGGTATTTCCCCAATTCCATTAGCGACAATTGCGGTATATGCTCTGGTTTAGCAAGGATATGATAAGTACTCCCCTAGACAGTATTTGTATATAGTTTTGTTTATGTCTTGTTTGGATTTCTCCCTTTATCCCCTCCTGTCCTACATACCATACACCCTACTGATGGGTCACTTAATCATTTGAGATGGCTTGTGCCCCTCACTCTTTGCCAGGGGTCACCTACAGCCAGGTACAGCCAATGCCTTTGTTACCAGCCTAAACACAGGTAAATGGCCTCTTTTATTTATGGACTGCTGGAAGCTGCACTTGCTGCCTACCACCATAGGGTGCATAAACACTCGCACCATAGCACATTATGACGTGCCACTCCTTTACCACAACAGTCACCTGACCATAATTGTAAGTGCACACAGTTAAAAATGAAGCCAAACAAACTACAAAAATGTTAATAAAATGACGAAAAACAAAAAAAAAATGAAAAAATTTCCCATAAAATTATACAAAATGTAAAAAAATCTCTAAAATAATTAGGGACACCGTTAGACCCACAGTTCCTCCCCAAACGCACAGGGAAATAAGGTTATTAGCCTAACACAATCCCTCGCCATACCTGAGAGCTCTCCTTCAAAGCCAGAGTCCCCCCACCCACCCATAGTTTTAAAATTAACTGAAGACAAAAAATGCAAGGCCCAGGTGGCTTTTTACCAGGAAACACATTTCAAATGGGGACATAGACCAAAATTCTGTCCCAAAGCCTTCCCACATGATTATCATTGTTGTTTTAAAAAGAAAAAGAGGGGTGTGTCAATCCTGATTGGGGGTGACGTTTCCTTTGTCCTTGTCAAAAAATGTGTGATAAGAATGGTAGGTACATGCTGTTACAATGCTATATTAATAATGAACCATATACCTTAGTCAATGAATATGGACCGCACACAAACCAAGGTGAATTTCTTACTAAAATTTTGCGCAACACAAATTTGGGGGTGGTCAGTATAGGTGGCGACATAAATTTCATCCTGGATTACCAGCTGGACACTTCCTTAGGGGGCTTTAAATAGGGATAAGAACACTTAAATATTGCTCTAAAATGTGTCCACCAATCATAATTGTTTAATTTTAAATATTAATAGAAATTAGTAAATTAATATGTTTTATTTAAAAAATAGTGTTAAAGGAATTAATTATTATAAAATAAATGAAAAACGAGGGTGGGAAAGTGATTAATAAAATTAAAATAAATAATCATGTGACTCGCAGCACTTCAGCGTAACACGGAACTTTGCCGCATGGGAAACGTGGTTCGCAGAGGCGTGGGCTTACACTGAACATTAGCTGACATCAGGAGCATATGCAGCCGCCATCCAAATAGGCTTGGGATGTATGCAAGCCAATGTAGAGCAGTTGTTAGCCGCATGATGGGTGTAAGGGGCATAAGGGGCGTGCGCGGCCTCATAAAAATAGGCGGCGCGTCAAGCGGCTGTCAGCCGCGTGAAAGGCATAAGGGTCATGCGTGGCCATCATAAAAATAGGCGGAGTGCACAGAAGGGGTGCCTTCGAGAAATCCCCATGAGGTAGCCATCTAGGAAAGGGTGAAAGTGCTGGGCAGCCATATTTAGTATGGCTAGGTAAAAAGGGGAAATATATGGGATAAATATTCAATAGTGAAAAATTAATTAGGCACTATAATTGAGGACTATCACAATATACATATTGTTAAAATAATATCAACAGTAATAGTAAACACAATAAGAAACACGGTATATGCCATATAGAAAAAAAATAAGATATAAAATATAAAAATAAAATATTAATAAAATGGCTTTAACATAATACAGTAGAGGAATAAATTTGTGTAGAAAAATACATCAAAATCTGCATTAAGCCCAGGTATACGAGAGCAGCCTAATAATAAATAAAAAATAAATATACTAGAAATAGAACTAAATAGGACTAACTTGAAAATACAGCATAAAAAGACAGCAGCAAATATTAGAAAAAAATATATAAAAATACACAATAAAAGGTGACATATGCAGTCAAATAAAGATTCACAGGAAATTAAACAAACCAAAATCAAGACCATGGGGTATAAGAGTCTTTAGATTATACACCCATTCTGTTTTTCAAAGAATATTCTTTATATCTCCACCTCTCCAGGGTGAAGTGCATTTTTTTATACCAATACATTTAAGCCATATTTGATCTTTATTATGTTTAATAAAATGTTTGGATACTGAGTGATTCAAGTATCCTTTTTAAATATTTCTGCAATGTTCACTTAATCTGAGCACCTTGTGGTCATCACAACATACTGGAGGCCACAAGGGCATTCAAGCAGATATATAAAAAAAATTGTGTTACAACCAATAAAATCTTTGATTTTGTAAACCTTATTAGTCCTATTGGAAATAAAATGAGAAACTTTCAAAGGCCCAGAGTGGTCAGTAATTTTACAGACTATGCAGTGTTTATATTTGTAAAATTCTCTGGTTTGGGGAAGGAAAGAGGGGTTTGTTTTTTGGAGATTTCCCTAGATTTCCCTGGCTCCTCTAAAAATTATATTTGGGTGTTCAAGTATAATTCGGTCAAGTATCTCATCTTGTTTTAATAAATGCCAATGTTTTCTTATATTTTTTTATATTGATACTTTTATTATTAAAATTAAAAATAATAGGATGAGGCATAGATTCATTATTTGTGTTTGGTTTTGTATGCTAAAAGATAATTTCTTTCTTTTTGTTTAATTCTGTCTGTTTGTATCGTTTAGATCAGTTTCTGAGTAGTTTTTTTTTCAATAAATTCAGTTTTTAAAAATGCGGCTTGTTCATTAAAATCACTCAGTTCAGAGCAATTCCTACGAAGACGTAGAAATTTATTTTTTGGGGCACACTCGAGCCAGGGTTTGTAATGACAGTTCGATTGGTCTATTGCAGTATTTACACAGACTTTTTTTTTTTTTTTCAAGGTTTTAGTTTGTAGTTGACCATTTTTTATAAAAATATTTAGATCTAAAAATCAATTGATTCGCTACTTTATTAATATGTTAAAATAATGACCCTATTATTAATATTTAGATTGTTAATAAAAGAATTGAGACTATCTTCTGAACCTTCCCAGATATAAAAAAGAAGGTCTATATACCTAAAATATGAGACCAGGTTTGCCCTTCAGGCATGGTCGCCCTAGATAGCTTGGGATTCCCAGTCGGCTTCAACCGGCAACACTGGCCATACATGGAGCAAGTGCTCTCACAATTTGGCTTTTCCAACACACTAATTCAGGGTATCATGGCTCTGTACAATAACCCCACTGCTCAAGTTTCCAACGCAGGTTTCCTTTCTACTCTGTTTCAGATTACAAATGGCAACAGGCAGCGCTGCCCCCTCTCACCTCTCCTGTTTATTCTTTCACTGGAGTCATTAGCCTACCAAATCAGGGAACACAAGGACATCACTGGTATTTCGGTGGCTGGGCACGACCACTACATATCCACGTTTGCAGATTAAATCCTCCTGACTATCAGTCACCCATCTACATCTCTGCCAAACATACTGGACCTACTGACGCACTCCGGAAACATTTCTTACTATAGACTGAATCAGACAAAGACACAGGCCATGCCAGTGGGACTCCAATCGGCCACGGTAGACGCTCTCAGGCAGGCATATGACTTTGATTGGAGGCACAAGACTATCACATACTTAGGGCTACAACTCACACCTACCAATGGGGAACTCTTTGCACACAACTCCAAACTCCTACTCGCACAATGTATGAAAGAATGCCAATCATGGAAGTCAGTCAAACTCTCATAGCTGGGCAGAATAAATGCCATCAAAATGATAATATTCCCAAAGATCCTTTACCTATTTAGAATGTTACCTGTGGCTATCCCCACCATGTTTTGCTGACAACTACAGAGAATCATCTCGGGCTTTGTCTGGGAAAAAAAATAAACCCAGGATTTCTGCCTCTTGGTTGCAGAGGCGGGGAGAGGATGGTGGGGTAGGTTTGTCTGATCTTTCTGCCTACTACAAGGCTTCCCAACTGGAAACAGCAGTGAAATTACACTCTCCATGGGTAGACATGGAGAGACAACAGGCCCCTAGGGGATCTCTAGTGGATCTCCTTTGGACCTCTAAATCACTACGACCCTAACCCTTGCCACTACTTCCAACCACAAAACTGACACTATTTTATTGGGATTGGTTCTAACAAATGTGTGGAATCCACCTTACATTTCTGCCTGAAAACACCAATAATGGCCTTGAGAGCGATATCACCATGGCTGACCCTGCAAAAACTGGCCCCAAATCATGAGTTGATGCAGTTGAGAACGTTTTTAATCAATCAAACATAGCCCCATTCCCAGAATTACAACAGAAATACAACCTCCCCAACTCATATATCTTCCCCTATTTACAAATCAAAAGAATTGTCTCCAGATATGGCTATAACCCCCAGAAGGCATCCGTGCTCCTATTGGACAAAGTGCCAACAATACACAACCGATGCTGGCTCACAGCTAATCAACCCAAAGGCACTATCCATCTGTTATAAGACAGTACTCCAATTTGTTCCAGACAAACCCCCTACCTTCCAAGCTCAATGGGTAACAGAGGGTAATGAGATCCTCATAGAGCAACAATGGCTAGCCTCCATTAATGGTACCAAAGGAATAACGAGCTGTTACTCCCACGTGGAAGCCCATAGAAAGCTCATATACAGATGGTACCTCACGCTGCACAGGCTGCAAAAAAATCTACCCAAATATGCTGGAGATGTGGGGTGGAGGAAGGCAATATGACACACATACGGTCGAGCTGCGGGGACATTCAGCCCCTATGGAGATACCTAGAGGAAATCCTAACAGCTATGCACATTATTGAACTACCTATCCAAGCCAAATTATGCCTATTTCTCCTCTTTTCTAAGCCCACGCCTAAGGCACATAGACATATGGCAAAAATATTTATTTTGGCCTTATTGCAACCCAGTGGAAACAAATGATATGCCCCACTAAAACTCCGCGACTAGATGGCCCTTCCTGGGAGAGTACATCCGCAGATACCCCTGAAGTCCCACAGAGTGTACAACCAGGCTTCCTGGGTTAATAGTCGCGTGCGAAATAAGAAATATGTCAATATAAGATATATGACTGATATAACTATCACAATGTAAGCTATATCCCTGGATGAAAATTGTTTTTCCTTCTTCCCTTCTGTACCCCTTATTTCTTTAAGTTACAAAATGAATAAACTTCAACTGAAAAAAAAAAAGAAAAATCTTAACAAAAAGTTCATTTTTACAATTATTATATAAAATGGATGCACTAAATAAACCCAATGGTAAAATAAATTGTTAACTTTAATGAAGAAATCTATACTCATTGCATAATTTATAAAGTCCAAAGCAATTAGCTAAAGCAGCCCTGAATGATGTGTCTGTGTTCAGGCTATTCCAATTTTGGGGATACATCCAGAAAATTCAGTTTGACTTTAATTCTGTGCAATTTGGTTTGTTTTACCTCATTTAAGCTTGAATATATTAAATTTCAGGAACTGGAGGAACTAAGTTGACCTGATTTTCTTTTGGCCAAGCGTGCGCTTGCTAAATGAATGACCAAGAAGTGAACATCCGTTTACTATACTTGAATAACAAAATTTGTGTCTATCAATGTATCACCCTTTGATTGTGTATATCTTTTCTGATTTTCTGTATTTTAATAATTACATTTTAAATAAATGTATCATGAAGTAACATTCTATATGCAATCCTAAAAAAAGCTGTATTGTTAAAAATTGACTAGGTATATTTTAACTACTTGAATATTTTTGGAACTGCATATTGATCCAAAAACTTTCTTTCAACAGTTATGAACTTTCACACTTTGGTGTAATCTTATCTGTCTATCCACCCCCCTGTCTGTCTGTCTCTCCTCTCTATCTTTTTATTTGAAATGGCTTAATCCTAAGTAAAGATCAGTTACTGTATCTGTAGTTACTGTACTGTAGAAATGTAATTATTTTGGCTCAGAGGTTATTAAATCAATCTTCAAGTGAACTGTAAGAATTTATTTTTAAATCATGGAAAAGGTTAGTTTAGGATACTCCTTAGACTTGAAGATATAAGTTTGAATATATTCTTTTCAATGTTAAATATCTATAGCATTATACAAGGTAATATCTCAAAAGAATATGATGAAGAAAGGTGTTGATTGATTCCATGATGGATTAGATTGAAAGAAACTGTTTAATAAACACATTTAAAGGAACACTATAGTCACTGGAACAACTGCAGCTTAATGTAGTGGTTCTGGTGTCTCTTGCCTGTCCCTGCAGGCCTTTCAATGTCAATTTCAATTTCAGAGAAAAGGCATTGTTTAAATTAGTGCTTAGTAACACCCCTTTCTGCAGTCACAGAAAGGGCCACTGGAGGTGCTTCCTGTGTCAGTGCTGTACAGTGTGCAGCACCTACATTCAGTGTCTCCATGCTCTGCGTGGAGGTGCATAACATTCCCTATACAGGTGCATTGATTCAATACTTCTCTATGAGGAGATTCTGATTGGCACAGCGTGTCATTTTGCCCCGAATATGAAGTAGTCTTCCAATACTTTCCTATGGGAAACCATTGGATTGGTTGAATCATCAAGATTGATAATTTTAGCCATTGAGGTGGAGCAAGGCGTGGCCAGCCATGGCTAGACTGGTGTGCTGTGTGAAAAATTATGAGTAAACTCATGTTTTCAGAGTGATCTATGAGGAGCCAGAGGCCTAAACAGCCACACAGGCACGTTCTTGTATTCCTTACTGACACTATAGGAATGACGACATAATGAAACTAGATATGACTTTTTAAAAAATCCACATTTCCCATAATTTTTTCAAAGCTAATGTGCTTCATTACCACACAGGTTGGGGGGTATCTCTTGTTCATCACTTTTGCATGCTCGACATTTCATTCTGACTTCTGGTATTACAAGGCCTGTATGCCATTGAAAACCACAGCATTGTGTTTAGAATAACTATTTTTTTACTGGATAAATAGACAGACAGGCAGATAGACACAGACAGACAGACATACAGACAAAGATAGATAGATAGATAGATAGATAGATAGAGGTGAGGAAAGCGCATAAAAAAGAAGAGAATGAAAAAATGCTATTTTTATTTAATGGAACCATGGAGTCCTAATTGTTAGAAAATAAGGTGTTTTTATTAAATCTTGCCAACTTTATTTTCTTGCTGCTGTGAAATGTCAATGTATTACCTCAGCACTTGTTATATGTATTACAAGCATGTCACGGTGCAATTGTTTCACCACACATACCTGCACTCCTTTTTTTGACTGATTGTAAATCTGCAAGTAGAATGTTTAGAGTGTTGTATCGGGCACTATGCACTGTAAATAGATAAATGATTAATCTTACCAGTCTTGATCTTTGCAATTTAGTATTATCACCTTTCTTCACAGTTTTCTCTTCACTGTTAAAGTACGATTACCCATTAGCATAGTGCAGGCTGGAATAGGCATTGTGGACGCTAAAAGTCTGCTGACAAGAAGGAAAGTAATTACATTCCAGATGCCAGTGGGTTTTTTGGGGTTGTTTTTTGACACGTTTGCACAGTTTGGAACATTTTCAGACATGCTGCCTCCTCCTCTTGTTTGCCGCTGCTCATATTGCCATGTTTGTCTTGATTGCATGTTCAAAAGCTGTATCAGGAAATTACAATTATTCTTTTCACTGTCAGGATGCCAATTTTTACCTTGCACTTTATCATTTATAGCATAGCAAAGATTGGAACAAGTATATTGACAGCAAAAATGTCTACTGATAAAAATTATTTTTTTCCTTCCTGGTGCCATGTTTTTTTTCTGGGATCTTTTTAAAAAAAACATGTACAAGTTTACCAATTGCTGCACAACTTTGGTACATGCAACAGATGTCTTAGATTAGAGCTTAACACTAACCCAAACCGTGTACTCCCTTTGATTTTAAGTAACAATCTGTTTGGGTTTTTTTTTTTCATTGGCAATCGGATTTTAAGAATTTTCACAGGTTCCATTGTTTTCTGTGGCAGATTTACAATGTGATAAATTTCGGCTGGCCAAAAATGATTGGAGGCGAGTTTCGCATTTTCCTCTGGAAAGTTAATCACAAAACAGTTGTTTTTTATGGTTCTGCTATTTTTTGGGCTATTCGGTTGCAATAGAATTGACCCTTGAATAAGGTAAGACACAGAAAGAAGCGACGCAGGGTGGTATAGATTTATTTCAGACAATAAAGTGGCAAACCTTAAGACCCACCAGTAAAATATATCTCAGTTTATTGCATCTGTAAAATAAGGAGAGGAACCATTCACAAATCCACTAGGAATAGTGTATCTTTATTTCATGAAATAGGATACGTTAAGACTAGCAGAAAGCAGCAAGCAAGAGCTATGTTGAATCTGGAGTATTATAAACATGCAACATGGAATGCCAAGATCCTGTACTAATTAAATCCGTCTGCTCTAACTGAATCTTTTCTCAGGACTGAGCATTTGCTGCCTGATTATATGAATATAAGTAAGAGGCTGCAAGGCCCCTGGATCTCCTTAATTTTAATAAACCATCCACAAAACGAATTGGAACAGATACAACAATTATCGAAGGTATCATGCTAAGTGATTTAAGCTTCACACCAAAATATTGTGTTTGTGACAGGATATACGCCAATCAGGAGCATCTAATTGATAAATCCTAGCTCTCCAATTCTCAACTTACTAGCTCAAATGCTTATATCCATAACATTTCTAATTATCCCAATTATCCTTAACCTGTAACCCAAACATATTTTTTGAACCTCAAATTCTCATAATTCTGAACCTACTCTCCTACATCTGAATGTCCTAATTTAAATTTCCCTAACCTTGACTCTCCTAACCTCAGTTCTGAAATCCTCTATCTTGAAAGGAGGCTGCTGTATTTTTGAACAACAAAAAAATCTATTTCAGTCCAGTCCTGTTGGATTGATTGATCTTAACTCCAGAAATGGAATAAAGAGTGCAGAATAGTCAGGGGAATGAGATGGGAACATAAAACAAGAAGGACGTTATTTCTTATATCCTACTAAATAACCTCTAATTTATGGAAAATAACATATAACTGCTCTGGTTTCATTCCCAAGGGCAAAAGAGGAGACAAGAGTCATCCCTATTTGAACTCTTTCAAAATGTTGAAGAATAACAAAATCACTTGACATAGGTCTGTAATGGAGCCAGGAGAATGATGCAATGCTTGCACTTTCTAAACAAAGGACCCATAACATACCATGAATGTCCACCAGGACCACTGAACATTCAGCATGCTTTGAGTTGGCTGCAAAAAGTATTGTCCAAGGGTGACTAACCTGGGTAAAAGAGAGTTTAAATTCCATGTGATGGGTTTCAATAAAAGTCTTTAGGGTATTTGAGGTGAGAGCACACTAAGAAACTATTGCAGGAGTAGGCACCCTTTAATTGTGAACTACATCTCCCACAATGCTCTTAAAGTCAAAATGTTGGCAAAGCATTTTTTTTGTTCTGTTTGTTTTAATAAAGGTATTTTTTCTACTTTCATTTGTGAGTGTGCCATTTTACTTTTTTATTTGTTCTTTTATTTTCTACTTGGCATCCATTTTATGTTCCAGTGAGGACTACTCCTAAAGAATCCAAGGTGGGGATTATATCATCATATGTCCTATACAGTGAGCAGTTTGTCTGCTCTTCTAAATGTGAGTAACCATTTATTATTTCATTCTCCTGGCATTTTTTTACACAGTGAGCACTTGGTTGTCTCTTTTAAATTTATTTTATGGTCTACATATTGACAAAACATCTACTTAACAACATATCATCACGTATCCTTAGGTGGGGATTGCACCACTGCACACTATCCATACTAGAGATCATTATAAGCTCTTAAAAATGTGAGTAGGACTATATTAGACTTTTTATACTGGTATTATCTATCTCTGGGATATATTGCACTATTAGTTTTTCCTTTTGTTTTTACATACTGATGAATACCCTGATCTGACACTGTTTTAGAAGAACTATTCTGGATATATTTGAGGCTATATCTTCTGGCAAGTTTTATTGGGACTTTTATTGGACTTATTATTTTTTATATTGGATTTTTTTTATATATATATATTGGATTGTTTATATGTTTGTAACTATACTTTCTCTATTCTGTTTTGGCGCAACCTTATCTCTTCTTTTGTTTAGTTTTTACTTACTTGTTGGGCTTGGAGGGAGCCCTACCATTTTAGGTGTGCAGCCTCATTTACATATATTCTACATTTTGTGTTTGGTTTTTAGAGTGCTGATCCTTTTCCGTTTAGTTCAAATATCATTAATTGTCTAGTGTACATATTAGAGAATGAAAAATAAAGTATGGTCATTTTTTGACAGGGTTGCTGCTTTGTAAACAGTGTTACAAGTTGTGAAAGTTGGAAAATTTAAACTTTATAAATATATAAATGCCAGGCGTGCATTTTACATGCTCAGTTTTCTCAAAGGCAACAGAGCCCCAGGTCTAACGTGGTTTGTGAACATACCACTGTTTTAAAACACAGAGTGATATCTTTAGAAAACACATTAGATGTGAAACTGTTCCGTTTCATTGAACTGAGTGTGTTGCTATCACACTGTTTAAATATATTTCTTAAAAATCATAAATGTATGTTGGTACTCAAACCTGCAAAAGAGTGCTGGTATCAGGGTTACCCACCTATATTAACCCCAACTTGAAAATATACAAAAAAAAAAAAAGGAATGATATTGCACTCCAAACTTCTGCTCAAAGAATCAAAAAGTATTTAATAGATAGTGTAAAAAAAATAAAATATATATATATATATATATATATATATATATATATATATACATATATATATATATAAAGGCAATCAATTAATGCATCACTTAGTAACATAGAATGTGATGGCAGATAAGAACCATTCAGCCCATCTAGTCTGCCCAATTGTCTAAATACTTTGCTTAGTCCCTGGCCTTATCTTATAGTTAGGATTGCATTATGCCTACCCCACGCATGCTTAAACTCCTTTACTGTGTTAACCTCTGCCACTTCAGCTGGAAGGGTATTCCATGCATCCACTACCCTCTCAGTAAAGTAATACTTTCTGATATTATTTTTAAACCTTTGCCCCTCTAATTTAAGACTATGTCCTTTTGTTGTGGTAGTTTTTCTTCTTTTAACCCCTTAAGGACACATGACATGTGTGACATGTCATGATTCCCTTTTATTCAAGAAGTTTGGTCCTTAAGGGGTTAAATATGGTCTCCTCCTTTACTGTGTTGATTCCCTTTATGTATTTAAATGTTTCTATCATATCCCCCCTGTCTCATCTTTCCTCCAAGCTATACATGTTAAGATCCTTTAACCTTTCCTGGTAAGTATTATCCTGCAATCCATGAACCAGTTTAGTAGCCCTTCTCTGAACTCTCTCTAAGGTATCAATATCCTTCTGAAGATACGGTCTCCTGTTCTGCGTACAATACTTCAAGTGAGGTCTCACCAGTGTTCTGTACAATGGCATGAGCACTTCCCTCTTTCTACTGCTAATACCTGTCCCTTTACAACCAAGCATTCTGCTAGCATTTCCTGCTGCTCTATTACATTGTCTGCCTACCTTTAAGTCATCAGAAATAATCACCCCTAAATCCCTTTTCTCAGATGTTGAGGTTAGGACTCTATCAAATATTCTGTACTCTGTCCTTGGGTTTTTACGTCCAAGATGCATTATCTTGCACTTATCCACATTAAATGTCAGTTGCCACAACTCTGACCATTTTTCTAGTTTACCTAAATCATTTGCAGTTTGGCTTATCCCTCCTGGAACATCAACCCTGTTACCTATCTTAGTATCATAAGCAAAAAGACATACCTTACCATCAAAACCTTCTGCAATATCACTAATAAAAATAAAGAGAATGTGTCCAAGTACAGATCCCTGAGGTACCCCACTGGTGAGAAGCCCAAGCTTCGTATATTCTCCATTGACTACAACCCTCTGTTGCCTGTCACTCAGCCACTGCCTTACCCATTCAACAATATTGGAATCCAAACGTAAAGATTGCAATTTATTGATAAGCCTTCTATGTGCAACAGTGTCAAAAGCCTTACTGAAATCTAGGTAAGCAATGTCTACTGTACCACCCTGATCTATTTTTTTAGTTACCCAATCAAAAAAATCAATAAGTTTAGTTTGGCATGATCTCCCTGAAGTAAACCCAAGTTTTCTCTGATCTTGATAACCATGTGTTTTTAGATATTCAACAATCCCATCCTTTAACATGGTTTCCATTAGTTTCCTCACTACTGAAGTGAGGCTTACTGGCCTATAGTTGCCCAACACCTCCATACTACCTTTCTTGTGAATGGGCACAACATTTGCTAACTTCCAATCTTCTGGGACTACTCCTATTTACATAACTGGTTAAATAAATCTGTTAATGGTTTTGCTAGTACACCACTAAGCTCATTTAATAACTTTAGGTGTATTCCATCAGGTCCCATTGAATTATTTGTCTTTACTTTTGACAGTTCAAATAGAACCTCTTCCTCTGTAAACTCACATGTAATAAATGATCATTTGTTCTTTTTCCTAACTGAGGTCCCTTTCCTTCATTTTCATCTGTAAATACTGAACAAAAATATTAATTGAGGCAGTCAGCTAGACCTTTTCCTCTTCTACATACCTTCCTTCTTTTGTTTTTAATCTAATTAATCCTTGTTTTACTTTCCTTTTCTCATTTATGTATCTAAAAAAGTTTTGCTCCCTTTTTTACTGACTGTGTTATTTTCTCTTCTGTGTGTAATTTGGAAGCTCTTATTACTTGCTTAGCCTCTTTCTGCCTAATCGTATAGATCATTCTGTCTTCCTCACTCTGGTTTTTTTTTTTAATTACTAAATGCTAACTTTTTGTTTTTTTACTATTTTGGCCACATCTGCGGAGTACCACAGTGGTTTCTTGATTTTTTTGCTTTTACTGACAAGCCTAATGCCATTTTCTGTTGCCTTCAGCAGTGCAACTTTTAAATAATCCCATTTCTATTGGACTCCATTTAAATTGCTCCAGTCTGATAATGACTCCTTTACACATAAAAGTCTGTTTTTATAAAGTCTAAAACTTTTGTTTTTGTGTGATGTGACTCAGTCACTGTTCTTATATTAAACCACACTGACTGATGATCACTGGATCCTAAACTTTCACCTACAGTAATATCTGATACCAAATCTCCATTTGTTAACACTTAATAATTTTTTTGTCATTTCTAGAGACTCTGCTACCATTGTAGGCAGGATTAACTATATTCCTTAGATCTAATACGGAGTATGGTAGGATGTAACACAAGCATACTTTGTCTAACTTTAATCCATAATATGCTCAGGATTCAGGTTTGATGAATTCTCACAATAATTTTTTTTTTTACTAATTTATTTTGATTGTTTTGTATATAATTTTTCATGATCAAGTCTTTCAGATGAATTATTGGTGTTTTTAGATCTATATATATGATGTACAGAATATGAACTCCACTTGTACAGTCAATAGTGTATATAATATGAATTCAGGTTTTTCTGATCAATGAAATATTTGTGTATATTGATGAATTTTCATGTAAAGTGATGCACTAATTGATTGCCTTTATATATTTTTTTTATACTATCTAGTAAATACTTTTTGATTCTTTGAGCAGCATTTTGAAGTGCGGTATCATTCCTTTTTTTGTAAATATATTTCTTGCCCAACAGAGAGCATGTATTAGCTCAGTGGACCTGGATACCACCATGTTACCCAAAGAGTGATGGTTTGAGTCTATTGTTCATTTTTAGCTTTATTATGGAAAAATTTGACTTGAACCCAGTAGAATTAATGTTTTTTTTGTTTTTTGAGGAGGATACTTTGTGCCATTTTTACTTTTTTGTTTGTGTTTGTTTTATAAGGTTTTTGGCCCCACCAGAAAGTTGAGGAAGAAGCATACACTTATTTGGAATCCATTATATTGGAATACAGTGTATCTTTTTATCTGTATGTTATATATGTATATTAATATATGTTTTAGCAGTTTGTAGGCAGTTAATGTTCTTTTCACTGCTCTACATTGAATGTTTAAGAAGAACCCCTTACATATGTTTCTCAACTTTGCATAAATTGATTAACTTTATTGGCTTTGTGAAGCTACGGCTTCCAATTTATTTCACAATAAATAGTAGAACAACCACATTGCAAAGTGCAGTGAAACATAAACAAAATAAATACATCCCACAAATGTTCTAAACAAGCATCGATGTAAACAATTATTACTATCATTCCCTTCTAAGATCAATAACCGAATCCCAACAGGTTAACCTCTCTTTGAAATTATCCTTCAACATATCACCAGTTCCATTCATTATTATTCACACCTGATCCAACTAATTAACTGTAACCAAAACCAAATACTATTATTAACCCTAAGGTTAAACCATACTTTTTCCAATTTTTACTGAACCTTAACCACTAACACCTCCATCCAATGTAAACTCTGCCTCCCAGCTAACCGTGACAAAGGACGAAGAGAAATAACGAAGACCAGAATACAAAAAATTACTCCGGACCTGCAACTGTGGACCCAAACACCCAAAAATCAAGAAACAAGCAACACCTGGAAACCAACAAATAATAATGGCACTAGGGCCTTGTTCTGTCTGCACAAGTGCCAATAACCCTGCCCCCTTCTTCCCTTAAGAGAACCAATTTCTCACCCGAAAACCTGCCTTGCCAAATAACTAACTTCTCCTCATGCTGACTCTGAGGATCATTCTCACTGCATAACCTTTATAGATTTCACTAATTGTGGTTTTGGAGATTATACATAAACCAAAGAAAGGGGATACTAATTGATTCCATAAAAAAACTGAGCCAACCCATCAGTTGGACAGACCAGGCCTGTCCAAAGGCTTAGCCCCATTATGTCTAATTATCAAGAACAGAACAAATAAGAGACTCACTCTCAAAAATTTAGAGTGGTCCCACTTGGTATTAATTTGATCCCTTATTCAAACGATGTACGCAGATCTTAAGTGCATAATGTCCAATAACATGCACAGTGCTGTAACTGGAACACCTGGTGTGCATCTCGGTACAAGTTATCATTATGCACTGATAACATAACTCTTTCAGCACTTTTATCTTACTCTATTCTGTCCTGCCTAGTTAGTTTATAAGGGAGAGAGGACTGGTACGTAGACTGACAGTGTTTTGGCACTGTCAGCTGAGGTCTCTTTTTCTAACTGCATTTATAGAGGTTTACTTTTTCATTTACTTTACGCATAGATTTCAATACATGCACCTACTTTATCCATCTGGAGTTGCTACAAATTAAATTATGGCATGTAGATATGTGTATTTAGGAACAATTTAATATGGGTATTATCTAATTCTAAACAAGAGAGACTCTCATAATCATTTGATATTTTTTTTATCCCTCTTTATCCCGGTGTACAATAGTACTACTATTCCCAATTTGCTTTTATGTTGCCCCCTACTAGACATTTGTGGTCGCTACACTCTGTCGAGGGACCCAGACTTCTATATACAGGTAGTTTCCAACTTTATGAACCAATTGGTTCCGAAGCCTAGTTCATAAAGTGAGAGTTCATAAAGTGAGAACTAATTTCCCATAGACACAATGTATATTTTTTAAAATAATAATTATAATAATAATAATAACCAAATCGGCAGCAGAATAGTAATAGATGTTATTATTGTAAAAAACATGGGTTTTGTTCCTCACCAAGAAAATGTTACTATTGAAAACCTTAATTATTAAGTACAAATACAAAATGAAAGCATAGCAAATAAATGTTGGTACATTTCTCAATTTCTGTTTCCAAATATGGCTGTCTGCAGTAATAAAGGTTCACAGCACCTTCAGGTGAGTACACCATAACACAAAGTGGCCCTAACTACACTAACTGTTCCTAAAACGCTATTATAAGGTACACTTCTGTAGCCTTGCCCTAGATCATTATAGCACCAGGTACAGCAATAATGAAGTACAACTTAAAAAATAAAACCTTATTCCCTTCACTGCAAGTGATGAATGTGAACCCCAGATCTTCTGAAATGCAGAGGACAACAGTCTCATCATCCTTACTGCCTATCTGATAAATCCTGAAAAACCCATAATGCTCTTCATTATAATAAATAATGACAACCCCCTGCACAGTCTGAGATCAGTAAGGGGTGGAAAGGTTGTTTAAACAATCATGTCGCTTGGAGGCATGAGTAGGACATGTAAGTAATAACCAAACTTTGCTCTGAGTCACATTTGCATTAATAGCCCTGGCATGTTTTATGATGATAAAACACAATGTAAGTCATTATAAATTACTGAATAGTTCCTGGACCATTTTCAGTGGCCTGTCCTGCCGTCCCACCGCCCCCCCCCCCCAAAAAAAAACAACGTTTTACACTTACCTTTGTCTCATCTTCTCTCTTTTTGTCATCTCCTGGCCACAAATTCTTATTTTCTATGCTCCAAAGCATGCTCCATGGTCCGCATCCACGGAGCGCTGAAACAAAATAACGGCAAAACAAAATTGCGGCACATCTGGGAAGCGTTCGCAAAGGCGGGATATAGGGCTGTGTGAATCACATACATTTGAATAAGCATCAGCTTGGCAAAGTTGGGCATATGGTCAACCCTATAACCTGCTTTTCTCTGTATTCATTTTATTTGCATGTTGCCCCAATTACCCTTAGCCTTTGCTTGTTTTCATATGTACTGTTTCTTCTCCTGGCCATTGGCAATGTAAATGTAGGTTTGGCTACGAATTAGGAAAGATATTTTTCAATATGCTAACTATGTAGCGACAGTTAAATAACTTGTGCTATATAAATGAGGATAATGTTTTTTATTGTCATTAATAATTTAAAGAATATTAGAGAGAGATAAAGCAGCCTCAATAAGATCCATTACATCTGCCACATCCACTTTCTGTTACAGTAACATTTCATAGTTTCTATCACAATTACATAAATGTCTGAAGTCTAAGATTTGTCGCTGTCTTTGGACGACAATCCGGAGATTTTCTGCTTCTTTCCCAGAGCAGGGAAACAAGATCTCTCTCACATAATCATTTCTTGAAACTGATAGATTGATAGCACAAATAAAAAAACATTGCCCCCAGAATTCAGATTTTAATTAAAAAAAGAATATATCTGATTCTCTCTAAAAAGCTTTCTGGATATTACACACAGCTGATATGCAAACGTACGAGAGCCAACAATGCATGCTTTGTTAGCAAGGAGAGCAGATGGAAAGACTCAGAGCACAAGTAGAGAGTTTGTTTTTGGCAACGAGTAGAGCAGCATTATGGCCAGTGAGTGTGACAGAATCCGTAGGTAAAGTTTGATCCAGTTGAGAGCGCAGTAGGTACGAGAAAAGAATACGCCGTAGTACAAATGTCTTGTGGAACTTGACTTGGATGTCATCTGCAATTTATCCAGGGTCAAGACCAAAGGGAAGAATATTGCTGCCAAAATAAAATACACACAAAAGACAAAAATAATTTTAAATACTTCATAAAATTGAGCTGGCACATGTTTGTGTTTGTAAAATGACAAAACCAAGGCAGATTTAACTTTAAATATTTACCAAATATGTGAGACAGATGCGCAGAATGTATGAATTATTATGTAAAATAAGATATAGTAGATTATAAATAAGTTTTTTTTTTCTATAGCAAAAGTGTATAATTAGTAACTTGTAAATGACAGGCTGCTGTGAAAACACTAGTTGCAGAATCTACCTACCCAAAGCTGGTAGATGGTAAGTGACTTACCTCTGAGAAATTAGAGACATTTATGGCGGAAACTATACAGATATAATGGAGCTGAAACTAAAAAACCCATGGAATAGAACTTTTGATTAAAAAAAAATCTATATTTTTATTTATTCATTTTTTACTACTCTTCACATGCTTTTGCTTTGTGCTGAGGCAATTAAGTATAGAAACATAGAAAAGATGCAGGGGTGGACTGACTGACTATAAATCAGTTAGGGTAAAGCTAACTTTATGCGCCGTGCAAATGCCCTTGCAGCTTTTGTCTCTTTCCAGTGTGGCATGTCTCCTTTCTGCTACAATCACTACATCCACCTTTCTCTCTGTCCCAGACTGCACACTAGTAGCTTCTGTCTGCAAGTGTCCCCAGAAAACACAGAGTAAGCACCTCATTAAATGCATTTTCGCCAAGTTCAGGGCACTGAAGCACACTGCCTTCATAATACACCCTTAATTGGACAGTCTGCATGATTGGTAGGTCCAGCCAATTCTTTTGATAGACCGTGTCCTTTCTGGGCAGGTCTGCCCCTTAGGGTTGTGCCTGTTATGTAATATGTAATTTACCCCGTCCCCATTCACTTCACAGGACGCCAATGCTGGCGGTAAGGATTTTTGTGAGAGATAAAATTAGAGAGATTAGCATAGGGCATGTGTATTCTTATAGCTGCAACCTGTGAGTTTTACCTTCAGCACCACCTCCATCAGATACATGACACTTGGGAGGTATTACTGTTTAAGTGTGTTCAGTAATTAGGCCCATCATAATTGTCAGCACAAGGCCCAGTGACATCTTAATCAAGCCCTGATCCTGTACACGTAATCAGTAGTCACCCGTCAGTGTAAGAAAGCAGTTTAATGGTAGATATTGATTGCAGTCATGTAATAGTTAAGGATTGTCTTATCACTTACACTTCATATTTATATTCTTCACCTGTGTTCCTAGCATCAGGCAATTTGTGGCTTACCACTAGTGCTGATAAGGTAGCCATCAACACTAATATACTTGTTCTGGGGTACAGGTACCATAGGTAATACTGAGGAAGTAATAGACACCTAACAATACAATATTTAAAGCTGTTTCCCC
>OW240919.1:33438430-33460540 GCA_933207985.1 Pelobates cultripes | reverse complement strand
CCCAAACACAGCCCCATTACCTGCATCCAGGGACCATCTCAAATCATCCCAAACACAGTTCTATCCCCTGCACCCAGAGACCATCTCAAATCCACCAAACACAGCCCCAATGCCTGCACCCAGGGATCATCTCAAATCCCCCAAACACTGCCCCATCACCTGCACCCAGGGATCATCTCAAATCCCCCAAACACAGCCCCATCGCCTGCACCCAATGACCACCACATATCCCCCAAACACAGCCCCATCGACTGAACCCAGGGATCATCTCAAATCCCCCAAACACAGCCCCATCACCTGCACCTAGAGACAGGGGCGATATGATAGAAACATTTAAATGCATAAAGGAAATCAACACAGTAAAGGACGAGACTATATTTAACCCCTTAAGGACCAAACTTCTGGAATAAAAGGGAATCATGACATGTCACACATGTCATGTGTCCTTAAGGGGTTAAAAGAAGAAAAACTACCACAACAAGAGGACATAGTCTTAAATTAGAGGGACAAAGGTTTAAAAATAATATCAAGAAGTATTACTTTACTGAGAGGGTAGTGGATGCATGGAATAGCCTTCCAGCTGAAGTGGTAGAGGTTAACACAGTAAAGGAGTTTAAGCATGCGTGGGATAGGCATAAGGCTATCCTAACTATAAGATAAGGCCAGGGACTAATGAAAGTATTTAGAAAAACGGGCAGACTAGATGGGCCGAATGGCTCTTATCTGCCGTCACATTCTATGTTTCTATCTCAAATCACCCCAAACACAGCCCCATCACCTGCAACCAATCTCAAATCACCCCAAGCACAGCCCCATCACCTGCACTCAGGGATCATCTCAAGTCACCCCAAACACAGTTTCTTTACCTGCACCCAGGGACCATCTCAAATCACCCCACAGCCCTATCACATGCACCCAGGAACCATCTCAAATTATCCTAAACAGAGCACCCCCCCCCCCACCCAGGAACCATCTAAAATCAGTACCAACATAGCCCCACCACCAAGGGACCATCTAAAATCACTACAAACACAGGCCTATCACCTGCATCCAGAAACCATTTCAAATTACCCCAAACACAGCCCCACCCCCCAAGGATTATCTCAAAACACCTACAACTCGGCCCCACCAGGGACCATCTCAAATCACCCCACAGCCCTATCACCTGCACCCAGGAGCCATCTTAAATTACCCCAAACAGAGCTCCACCACCCAGGGACCAACTGAAATTACTACAAACATAGACACACCACCAAAGGACCATCTCAATTCACCCCAAACACAGCCCTATCACCTGCATTCAGGGACAATCTCAAATTACGCAAAACCCAGCCCCATCACACCGATACCATCCCAAATCACCCCAAACACAGCCCCATAACCTGAATAAAGAAACCATCTCAAATCGCTCCAAACACAGCTCCACCATTCAAGGACCACCTCAAATCACCCCAAACACATCCCCATCACCTGCACACAGGTTTTGTTTCGGAGTGGGATTCTAATTCTCTTACTGAGTAAGTAAATCAAAAGCAGGGGTAGCAGGGATTGTGGCCTTGGCTTTAGGGCTGTCTGTCTCTATTAATTGGATTAAGGATGTTCAGTACATCTGTAGTTAGTTAGTTAGTTAAGTTAGTCTCCAAGGAATGAGTGTTTGAGTGCCAGAGACTACCAGTGATTGGGAATGAGCCGCTACAGCTGGGAATCCTTATTGGATTTAGTGCATGAGATGAAATGCCCCCTGCAGTCAGCAGGGTAATTAGACGAGCAGGCTGCCTCTTTAATCAAGAGATTTAACTCCGTGGCAGCCAGAGTCCTGGCTGCGCCAATCTCTCTGGGTTACGATTAGTGTGTTACATGCAAACCATCCTAGCACACAGTATGAGTAATTAAAATGAATGGAGTGATGGGGCTTGGTGCATTGCTAAAAGCAGACATAAAGGACTATAAATGAAGTCACAGTGACAGACGTGATAGCTGATTGACATCTTGAAGAAGATTAATTTTATCTTGTCATGATAGTGGTATAATATGTATTTTATATTGTCTCAGTAAATAACAGTGCATTGTGAGAGAGCATTAAACTGGTATTGTATGTGTAGTGTTTCAAATTTTCATCAGAATATTTCAAACTGGAGCTAAACTCATTTAACCGACCCAAAGTGTCCACAAAATCTGCCATCAGGTAAAGCCAGTCCCGATGCAAAAACAAAATAAGCCGGTCACCAAAACATCACCAAAATCAGCCAGCCTCCAAAACATCATTAAAATCAGCCAGCCTCTAAAACATCATCAAAATCAGCCAGCCTCTATAACAAAGGTTAAATCAGACAGCCTCTAAATCCCCATGAAAATGATTTAGTTAATAAACACCAGCAGATTAAGGCACTCCCCAAAACACCAGCAAAATAAGCGAGTTCCCAAAACACCTGCAAAATAAGCCAGTCCCCTAAACTCCAGCAAAATAAGAGTTCCCAAAACAACAGCAAAATAAGCCACTCCCCAAAACACCTGCAAAATAGGCCACTCCCCAAAACAACTGCAAAATAAGCCACTCCCCAAAACACCTGCAAAATAAGCCACTCCCTAAAACACCAGCACAACAGACAATATCCTACCCTCCACCCTTCATCTACAACCTCATTACTGTAGCTGAACCCACCACCTTAATTTTCTATTGTACACCTACTCCCATGTTGTAACACAGCCTACGAGCTCACTATGTAGTCTATCCATAAGAACAATAGTCTAGGCCAGTGGTGGTGGCTCCTGATAGCCAAGATGTGTGTAAACTATTTTTCCCATGATGCTCAGCGAGCTAAGTACCAAAGTACTAATACTCTGTAAGACAAATCCTGCAACTTAACCCCAGTTGGGATGCATGCTACCTACTTGTTACTTAGCCTATATAGGTGTATTAAACTATTTATATATAGATAATAATGGTACAAAGCAGGGGCTGGGATGGACTGTTAGGTTAACAGCGGCAAAGGGATAAGAACACCCTATGTTTTATTTGCAATGAATTTAAATAATTCACGTTTAGCTATGATGTTACTTCTACAGCCTCAATATTTAATAGAATTTCCTATATAGAATCTGAATGAAGTTTTTTTAATATTTACAAGTTCTAATAATTCTATTAGCCCAAGCCAGACCCCTACTAATCACAGGATGTGTTGTTTAAATAGGTGTTAACGACAGTAAAGGCAGGGCTCCTCGATTCTCACTGCGCAGTAACGGTTATGGCGAGTTCCATAGAAATTCGTAATTAATGGTGATATTGCTATAAATCTATTATTGGGAGTTTACTGAGCGAAAAACCTTTCATCTTGCCATGCACCGTAGTAAGTTTCATTATATCGAAACATCAACATTATAGGGTGTGCAGTCTAGCCAGATACTCCCTAACGCGCTTATTAATTAAAAACTGTTGTAAATCTCAACAAACAGCCAAAATGAAATCAAGAAATTCTCAGTCAGTTTTCATTTTAGTTCGAAAATTACTGACAACTATTTTGGCCTGATCTTTTTATTTGTTTTGCCGACATTTCCCATCTTAGGGAGTAAATGTGTTACTATGCAATGACAATCTATTTTTATTATTAGTTTTCTGACCATATTACTGAAAGTCACTGAGCAAAATAAAAAATCCCCAGACTTTTTACAGGTAATAAAGAGTCGCTAATTTCCCTCCAGGAGCTGAGATCATAGAGGGTTAGTCTAAGGCTGGGGAGATAAGACTGCTACATATCAATCAATAAAGATTCCTAGTGCACAGGGGGGAGAGTCACTTTCCAAAAACGCGTTGGACGCACATTCCTAAAAGATATGGCGAGGCATGGTTAAAAAAAACAAGAAACTTCCCACTCCCTTTATAGCTGCCATTGTTGTAAAATGTCACCATATCGTCTTCACTGGGTGTGGTATCTCACATACCGAGGCATTTATTCACTAAACAGTGAACTCTGGAACACTGTTATAATAAATGGAACAGCCCAGGCTGGGATTCAGATTAACGCGGACAGGTTGGGATTCAGATTAACGAGGACAGGTTGGGATTCAGATTAACGAGGACAGGCTGGGATTCAGATTAACGAGGACAGGCTGGGATTCAGATTAACGCGGACAGGCTGGGATTCAGATTAACGAGGACAGGCTGGGATTCAGATTACCGCGGACAGGCTGGGATCAGATTAACGAGGACAGGCTGGGATTTAGATTATCGCGGTCAGGCTGAGAATTAGATCAACGCAGACAGGCTGGGATTTAGATTAACGAGGACAGGCTGGGATTCAGATAAACGCGGACAGGCTGGGATTCAGATTACCGCGGACAGGCTGGGATTCAGATTAACGAGGACAGGCTGGGATTCAGATTAACACGGACAGGTTGGGATTCAGATTAACACGGACAGGCTGGGATTCAGATTAATGTGGACAGGCTGGGATTCAGATTAATGTGGACAGGCTGGGATTCAGATTACCGCGGACAGGCTGGGATTCAGATTAACGCGGACAGGCTGGGATTCAGATTAACGAGGACAGGCTGGGATTCAGATTAACGAGGACAGGCTGGGATTCAGATTAACGAGGACAGGCTGGGATTTAGATTATCGCGGTCAGGCTGGGAATTAGATCAACGCAGACAGGCTGGGATTTAGATCAACAAGGACAGGCTGGGATTCAGATAAACGCGGACAGGTTGGGATTCAGATTAACGCGGACAGGCTGGGATCCAGATTAACAAGGACAGGCTGGGATTCAGATTGACGCGGACAGGCTGGGATTCAGATTAATGTGGACAGGCTGGGATTCAGATTAACGTGGACAGGCTGGGATTCAGATTAACGAGGACAGGCTGGGATTCAGATTAACGAGGACAGGCTGGGATTCAGATTAACAAGGACAGGCTGGGATTCAGATTAACGCGGATAGGCTGGGATTTAGTTAACGCGGACAGGCTGGGATTTAGTTAACGCGGACAGGCTGGGATTTAGATCAATGTAGACAGGCTGGGATTTAGATTAACGAGGACAGGCTGGGATTCAGATAAACGCGGACAGGTTGGGATTCAGATTAACGCGGACAGGCTGGGATTCAGATTAACAAGGACAAGCTGGGATCCAGATTAATGAAGACAGGCTGGGATTCAGATTAACATGGACAGGCTGGGATTCAGATTAACGAGGACAGGCTGGGATTCAGATTAACGAGGACAGGCTGGGATTCAGATTAACGAGGACAGGCTGGAATTCAGATTAACGAGGACAGACTGGGATTCAGATTAACGCGGACAGGCTGGGATTCAGATTAACGCGGACAGGCTGAGATTCAGATTAACATGGACAGGCTGGCATTCAGATTAACATGGACAGGCTGGGATTCAAATTAACGAGGACAGGCTGGGATTCAGATTAACGAGGACAGGCTGGGATTCAGATTAATGAGGACAGGCTGGGATTCAGATTAACGAGGACAGGCTGGGATTCAGATTAACGCGGACAGGCTGGGATTCAGATTAACATGGACAGGCTGAGATTCAGATTAATGCGGACAGGCTGGGATTCAGATTAATGCGGACAGGCTGAGAATTAGATTAATGCGGACAGGCTGGGATACAGATAAAACAGGACAGGCTGGGATTCAGATTAACGAGGACAGGCTGAGATCCAGATTAACGTGGACAGCCTGAGAATTAGACACTGTATTGTATTAGAGCTTCGTCATTAATTCAAAACACCCTTTGGTTATCCTAAAAATAAAATAATATAGATTCTGATGAAATAAAAAGTTATAATTAGAGATTTAATAAACAGAATTGATAAGTGCAGGAAAATAGGCAAATCGCATAAATGAATCAATGAGCCAAGACACGTCTAGCAGATGGAAAACCTTACAAATAAATCACTACATATTGAAACCAAATGGATGAAAATAAATATCCAGGCACACCTGAGCTTTCTTCTAAAAGGCAGTCTTTTATTAGGAACAAAAGAGTGGAGTCAACGTTTCGGCTCTTCACTGAGCTTGATAAAAGCTCAGAGAGAGCCGAAACATTGTCTCCTATTTTTTGCGTCCTGGGAGATGTAGTTTAATAACACTCACAATAACTGCACACAGGAGATAAAAGTAATCACAATAATTTTGGATGGATGCAGATCAGCTATATTTGCGTTTTAATTTTTTTGTGTGTCATTCGTTGGGAATTAAAAAGTGAATTTCCAATTTTAGGCCCAAAATTAGCATGTTCTCAATTCAGCTATTTTGTCTAAAATTTTAAAATGTACTTTATTAACTTGGAATTGTTTAGCGAATAGCCTGTGATGGTGGAGATTTGCCCTTGGTATCTCTGGAGAAGTTCTTTAACTAGTTGGTCTAGCGGCAGCTAAAGATGGCCTCACCGAGATCCACTCAGTGATGTTTGAAGGTGACGTTAAATTACTCTGGAGCTTCTCTTCACTGACTGTGATTCCTTTTATCTACGCACATTATGTAAGTATCTATTGTGCATCTTGGCACAGTGAATGGAGAGAGGTTTAGAGTGCACGATGCTTCTTTCAGACATCAGATCATTTATTGCTGGAGGTACAATGCTGGCTATTTGTGGCTGAGTATCATTAACTGACGCTCCTTGTTTCATTTCAGGTGAGCTACAGAGCGCAGCAGACGAACAGCCGAAGTGCAGTGTTGAAAATGTCTATGGTTTGGCTACTTGCCTTCTTGCTGTATGGACCAGCCATCCTCACTTGGGAATATATAGCAGGAACCAGTATTCTGCCAGAGGGAGAATGTTTTGCAGAATTCTTCTATAACTGGTACTTCCTAATCACGGCTTCCACCTTGGAGTTTTTCACTCCATTCATCAGTGTCACCTTCTTTAATGTCAGCATCTACCTAAACATTCGGAAGCGTACGAAGGCCAGACTGGACCTCCTTCAGGAAGCTCCAAGCCAGACAACTACTGAAGAACCCAAGCTACCCATAAACCCACCAAGGGCTGGTTCTCTAAAGTGTTGGAAGGTACAGCAGAAAGTTTCAAGGTCTGCTGGGCCAGACCGAAAAGCAGCTGATAAATCAATGGAGGATGAAATGCTGGAGAGAGTGAAAGAGGTCAAGAGAGCTTCTTTAAATGGGAGTAGCTTGACTGTGCTTGGTAAATCCAGAAACACTAGGAGAAGCTTTAACGAATCCAGCTCCACTCCATCTCTAGAAAAACGCATGAAGATGGTCTCTCAAGGAATCGCTCAACGCTTTAGATTGTCCAGAGACAAAAAGGTGGCCAAATCTCTGGCAGTGATTGTCTGTGTATTTGGGGTTTGCTGGGCACCGTATACTCTGCTAATGATCATCAGAGCTGCCTGTAGGGGGCACTGCATCCCAGAAATCTGGTATGAGACTTCCTTTTGGTTGCTGTGGATTAACTCAGCAGTAAACCCCATTCTGTACCCGCTGTGCCATTATAGTTTCAGGAGGGCATTTAAAAAGATTCTGTGCCCCCAGAAATTGAAGATTAAACCCCACAGTAAGTTCAAGCATTGTTGGAAGTGAGAAGACTTATTCGGATGACGAAAGGAATGTATATGGCATGAATATGGGCTATATGTGCAAACTATTTGGAATGTTTCTAAAATGGAAGAGAGCGCCTGGTGTGGGACAAGTCTGGGCAGTTGGGGAACGAGGAGACTACAATAGACGTCGCCTCAGTTGGACGGAGCAGGCAGCAATGAACCGGTTCAATGCTAGATGTGTGTAGCGCCATCTGCTGTCTTCATTTGCACCTTTTATCTTGCTCAGTCTTTGTGGCTCCATCCAAACAAGCCCCAAAGACCACAGAATGCCAAGTCATAGCAAATCACTACCATCTACTATTGCTGTGGTCTGGAACAGAAAAAAAAAAAAAAGAATCCCATCGAAACGAATATTAACACTGCCAATAATTGTGCATAAATGATAGGGACAGCACAAATGCACTCTTATTGTGTTATGACGCATAGTCTGACTTACGTCATATTATAGAGTCTTGGAAGGTTTATCGACAAACATAAAACATGTTAAATGTGAACAGGCAATAAAACCCTGTCACCCCAATCCCCGAGGTATCACAGGTGCTGAGGGTTCCCCATCCCCTGGTTATGTCTGTGCAATTCTTCCAGATCTCCTCAGTGTCGCCCCCCAGTGGTTTGAAATGTCTGTGGCTCTCAGTGTTCTGTTTGTGTGTACTGCATGTGCTTGTCAGAAGGTCCCATCGTGGCACCATGTCTTTCCGTGACCAGCGTGTCCGCCCTGGGCTATTGTCTGGAATAAAGTTCATTTATTTTCTTACCTGGCATGGACTCCGCCTCACTGTGTATAACGTGCGACTCTCTAAACCACCAATGCTCAGCTCTAAACCACGCGGCTCGAGAGGACTGGAGAATACAATAGATAGTTAGCATTGTGTAACGTTCAGGCTATAACATAGGCGATTCTAGCTAATCCTGGGGGCTTTAAGACCCTCCTGACAGTCTCTGCTCTCTTGTCACCTGCCAGAGCTCATATAATTGAAGTCGCAAAGGCATGGACCTGGAGGGGTTAATATTATACCTTAAGATTCCGGTTATTGAGGCGGAGGCATTTTCTTTGACAACCTCAGTCTCTAAAAGCCGTAGTAACAAGATCAGCCAGAGAGAAATGTGTTAATAGGGATTTATGAACATTTTAAATAGTAGCAGTCGTCGGATAGAAACGTATTGTTTTCATTCTGTGGAACCGCTAGGCAGCTGGGCGTCTTATAAAAGATACAAAGCTCCACGTACACCTAATTTCACGTTATGTGAGCTGAGCATTATCTTTCTTGTTCCCAGTAGGACCGGTAATAAAATCCGGCAGTAAATGAGGTAGAAAATTCAGTTATTCTGTCAGTAAAATAAGTAACAAATTGCTGCACGGTGGCAAAGCGCACATCTGCTGTATGTACAGCTGGGTTTAAATAGTTTAGCAGAAATAAGAGGATGTGCTCCAGAACGAAAGCCCGAGTCTGTTGGGAAGTACAGATCCAGCGACGGCTATTTATTAAGAGCAGATAAGACTGAGCAGGCAGTGCACAGTTTATCACCAGGCAAATCAACGCATTCAGTGCAGACGCCGTGTATGAGATGCAGAGTTTCGGCCCATATCTAATTAAGCCATTTCAGGCTCGGAGGGTGACTGTGCAACACGAGGCAGAAAGATGAAAGGAAAACTGATAAAAGCTGGAATGAATCCCGATCAATTTTTTACATAATCAGCCAGAAACATCTATTCTCCAGCCCCGAATCAGGAAGGAGTGTGCTGCCAATGTACAGAGACAGACATGCTGAATCATAATACGACAAAGGTCGGACATCCAACCAGCCGATGTGTGACACTCTCTGAACTGCAGGCAGGTTAATACACACTGCATCGGCATTGGCCAGATTGAGCCACTGTTCTACTATCCACCAACATTCCATGGGAGTGGACCACGTGCCAGTCATTACATCAAAACCCTGGCCTGTGTTCCTGTTACTATTTTATACTGCCTGTGGGTAAATACCCCCCCACTGGTAACAAATCAATGGACTCACTGGTTTTGTATGAAGTCATCTCTCTTACTCTATCAGATCTGTCCATTGTGGGGTACCCTGTGTATTGCACCCCATCTGAATATCCATTGAGGGGGTGTTACACATGGGTAGAACACAATAGTATCAGGATTAATGAACTCAAGGCTAAAATATTTTAAGTGAAAAAATCCCCCTCTTCATACATTTGAAGAACCATGTGCCAGATTTAACCATGTCTGGGTGGCCCTACGGGGCAGCGTGGCTGGGTAAAAGGGAAAGTTACAGTTGTAAAACAAAAAAAAATAAACAAAAACTACCTTGATTACTCAGAAGAAATAATCCAAAATAGCAATGAATGATATTTGGGGGGAATTAAAGAATCCCAATGAAAGCAGCTCTCTTACTTCAGTGTCAGTAGCCATATTAATTTAACCACAATCCATGAGTCAAAGGTATACCATAGAAGGTAAAAAGCAGCCATCGCGGAGAGAGGAAAACAAAATGACAGCGCCCAGGTACTGAGATCTGGAGCAAGGAAGAAAAGATAATAAATATAAAGACAAAACAGCCGAGTGGGGGGAAAATCATTGAGATACAGAGGGGATAAAATAAAGAAATCATGTCCGGTTCGTCGTAAAATAAGCATTTAATTAATTATATAAGCATTAGCAAACAATACCATTTTTAAATGTATTTGGATAGTTTTACCGATTTCATTTATTGCGATTGGTTATTGTATCCTGTATTATTTATTGATATATATCTAGAACTATATTTAATTATGATTGGCTCTCAGCTCCAGACCCACAATAACTCAAAGACCCAATGCCTTGGGGTAGACTAGTTTGTCTGCACACACGGATGTTGTCCTAAGCACCCCTTGTGGTGATATTTAGTATTGCAAAGCTAAATGAAAGCAGGTTAGACAGAGGACAGGCTGCCAGAACGGGGATAGCCTTAATTAGCCCCATTAGTGGTAGAGATAAGCTAGCAGTTCCTGGTTGGGCTATGGATCTGTGCTCGGTAACTTTACATTAAATCATTTCATTCTTTCTCAGGGGAGGGTAAGGTTCAGTTTTATCCCACGGAGCAGGGATATTGATTTATTGATCGCTGCTAAATCGATTGGTTTACTTTTCTTTCAAGTGGAAATTTAACAATTACATGTGAAAATTTATCTCAAAATAGTGAGTGGAGATTTACGCTACTAATGACCCAGAATCACACAGCGCCAGAGTGATGCAGCAAGCAATGTATATAGGTAGAAATGGTCCCTTTATATCCCATTCACATCATGTTATCTGTCCTGAAATCCCATAACAAGGTAAAATGCAGACAAATAGCTGAACTTGATAGACAGCCACCATAGCAAATAAATAGTAAATTTTTGTTCAAACCACCTCAGCAGGAAAATGACTGATAATCAACTGCCTGTTTTGCCTGTTTTGGCTACATTTATATTTTTTGGGGTGTGTAAATTCTTTTAGTAAAGAAATTTAAATTGGGTGTTTTATTTTGTTGCAGCTCCCATTTTCCAAATTAAATGATAACCAAGGACCGCACCCCTTTCACATACGGATATAAACACGTTTCACATAAAATGTGTATGTTTTTACGTTGGACATCATTGGCTCCTAAATGTAAAGGTTTGTGCTACCTGCCCTTTGAATAGGTCTCAGAAGCAATTAATTTCATATTCAATTAGGAGGTCAGGAACGCAGCAATCACTAAACGTAGGAGTCATATCACAAGCTGAAAGAGAGATCCCCAGAATAACAGCCTCCGGCACTGGCAAACAACAAAACGTCAGGTACACAACGCATCCCCTTCACATCTCGGTTTGGTTCCATGGCTCCTCGGCCATTAATTATGATGAATGCTCCTTGAAATGAGCTTAATGCAGCTGCTGACAAACACCATTTCTACCAATTAGCGGTTTGGGATAGAGGCTGCGAGAGACACAGGATGGCTCAGGATTAATTCATCAGTCTCAATTGAAATATCACGCTGACCTGGAGAGTTTATAGCGCGAGGATGAGATTATTAACCCTCTGCCTGCATTCCAGCAAATGTCTTGAAATTCCAGAAAATTAATGTTCAAACTAAGGGATTTTTAAACAACATTTGCAAACTTGCGCAAAGCGGGCACTTGTATCTTATCTCAAGTTTTATTCACCTGGATTTAAAAAGAATCGCAATATCCGCAGCGTTTTCACACTTTTTAGAACCTGCGCGGTCTCCGTGATAAACAACTTGACTAAATACCAAGAGTCGAATAATCAATTACAGTACATCTGAAATGCAGCTGGGTATGAGCTGTACAGAAATAAAGAAAACTGACACTAATTATACTGTGCAAATAAAAACTAGTTTGAGAAACAGAAAATCTGACGTTTACACAAGCCCCATACAGGCTCATAACGGAGATAAGTATATCGGAGAGCTGTAATAGGGGGTGTATTTGTTTAAATAACCAATTACGGGAGTATCTACTCATAATGCATTGGGTTTTACAAAATCAGAACAAAAGCACAAATTTGATATTAGTCCCAAATCTCCAAGAAGCGGTTTCTAATTAAAATGACATGGGTACCTAAAAGAATTATGGATAACGGGAAATACATAACATTTTGCCTTTCTGGGCAGTCGGTGTCTTTAAGAGAAAATATTTCTAACAGGAGACACAAATCGATCACACTCCTGGCCAATGTCTGTAGGAAGACAAACATGATATTAATCAGCTGTAGCAATAAGATCATTCCCAGACACAGATTCCACATGGAGGAGGGAACGGATTCTCTAAAAATTTAAATCTGTCTCACCCTTATCAGTGCCAAAGAAATATGCAACCTGACACTCCGATAGTGAAATAATTTGTCTTTAGTCTAAGGTTTTGCTTTAGAATACACAATACGGCCGTGACCCGCATAGAATGTGTTGTATTGCTTTAGATGCATTGGCAGTCGCCGCAGACATATTTCTAAGATGACCTTAACCTCAATAATAATTGCTTCATGCGCTATCTTGCCACTTGTTATTTCATTAAACAGTCTGAACACCGCCGGCACGAAGTCCGTCGTGTAAATTGCCAGCTCCATGCATAGTAATTGCAAAAGCATACAACAATATCTAAAAGGTTAAGGGTTTTTATTTATTTATTTTTAAAATTATTTCTACTAATTCCTTCGTATAAATAAGATGACAGATGGGAGAAACTGCTACTGTATACATCATAAGAGGTACTAATGCTTCATATAAACATTTACTATTACAATCAGGGGTTTAATCTTGCACGGACACATGTTTTCCAATTGCTCTTAAAGTCGACCTGTTTCAGTCCATATGCCATCACAATAAAGCTACGTCTGCAGTAAACCCATGCTAGCAAATCATTGTGTATTTTGCTGTAACTGATATAAAGAGAGGATAAAGGCCCACATCTCGCAGTACACCTTGAAATGGGGAGATAGTGCCAGTCTGATGTTAAACAGAACCCTACTTGTGCACAGGTGAGGTCAACCATCCACTGCAATGTGGTTTATTCCTTAAATCTGGAACGGAGGAAGATTGACCATGGATTACATATTTAGGGCCAAACTGGAGCAATTGGCCATTTTTATCTATATCAAAAGCTTGGCTATTTCATTGGACTAAGATTTGCAGTCCCCCTGCCACGACATCACCTGATATTTAATCAGGTTAGATTGCACCACTATGATTTTACATAACAGGCAGACACGTATTCATTTTACTTCTCAATAAATAGTATTTTATTTATTTTCAGCGACACCCGAACGTGTGACGTTTTAAAGGTATCCGAAAAAAAAAAATCCCAATGAGACTCATTTCATTAACACATGGTAAAGAGCACCACCTAGTGGTAAGGTTCTCTATCAATGTCAATTATTGTTATGATTAAATCCAATTGTAGGATAATTGAGCTGCAATAAGGGGCATATTAATCATCGTTTAGAAACCTGGATAAGAAAGATAAATATATGTGTCCTGCAGTCCTCTGGGGCGTCAAGTGGTCACCAGTTGAAGTAAGTCTTCCTATCCTTGTGGTCTGTTCGATATTTATCATACAGCTCCCGTAGATGTAATATTAGTTCTTCTGCATTCTCCCCAGTTAGTGCTGAGACTGCAATAATTTTACTCTCGGTCTTCTGACGCAATTGCTCCAAGGTTTCACGTGACTGAGGAAGGTCTATCTTATTAGCCACAATCACGTGTGGACGGCTGGGGAGGCTGTCATCAAACTGCTTCAGTTCATATTGCAGGGACTGCAACTGTGTCCAGGGCTCTGGGTGGGAAAGGTCCAACACGTAGAGGAGGAAGAGGCATCGCTCAATGTGACGCAGGAAGGAGATGCCTAGTCCACGGTTTTGATGTGCCCCTTCGATGATGCCAGGAATGTCAGCCACTGCAACAAAATCAATGTAATAGTTACACAGCCCAGGAGAGGGCGTCAGACACAAAACTACACCATCACTACCATAGAGGGGAGAGATGGAATGGGAGACAGCAAAAAACTGAGCTTTCTAACAAATATTTCACAAAGAACCATTTTAAATGACTTTAACCCCTTAAGGACCAAACTTCTGGAATAAAAGGGAATCATGACATGTCACACGTCACGTGTCCTTAAGGGGTTAAGGAGGTGCTTCCAGAGTAAACGGTCAGTTTCACTATAGATTTTACCTGAGACCTGCTCGTAGTCTCTGTAGTTAATGATTCCCACGTGAGGATTGAGGGTGGTAAACGGATATGGGGCCACGGCAGGTCGAGCATTTGAGAGAAGGCGCAATAAAGAAGATTTCCCTGCATTGGGAAATCCCACCTGGAAAAACAAACAATTGCCACATGCTAATAATCTAACACTCCATCACAGCAGTTACATTAGAAAGGACACAACATGCATGCAGAGCTCCCAACTGCAGGGTTAATACTAGATTATATTAGGGAGGCCAGAATAATAGAACCAGCGCTTTGTTAATGGATAAAATGTAAAGAGACGTTCTTCAGCAAGAAGCATGCCAAACCAGAAGTACTCGCACTGGTATCTCCCTCATAAAGCCCTAAACAAGGCAAGCTCACTACCAGCCTAGCCCAGGAAAATGAAAGATAACACATTAATTCACCCAGACATGTAATCAAGCTGAGAAGTCATGGGGGACTGGCTGAGTGAGAGGGAGAAATGTCAATGTAGCCTTCGTGGGATCTTAGGTAGCTGGGAGTAACATCATTTAAAGAAACAGATAAAAGAAGAACAATCTAGCTGTCTGATACCAGTTTGGAGGATCGTATAGGGGGGATAATTAGGAAACCAGTGCAAAGTCTGAGACAAACATGAAAGATGGGGAGCAGGAAGTGTTCACATCTCAGGAAGGGGGGTAGCATCTTCAAGATGAAGATGCCGAAAATGGATTAGTAGAAATGGAAGTAAATGAATGTTTAATGAATGTGAATGACTTTGAAACGGCCTTTGTCGTTTTCTGTCACTAGCACAGCTCTTTCTGTTATTTAAACACTTTGTGATAGCGTCTTCATCCTCAAAACGGTCACGTAGAAACACTTTGCGCAGTGACTGCTTACCATGCCAGCGTGCGCCATGGTTTTAATTTCCAATTGCAGGACCCTCTCATCGCCAGGATCACCCGGTGTGGCCACCATAGGCGCACGGTTCTCATTACTGAGGAAAAATCGATTTCCTTTCCCACCTGCTCCACCGTGAGCCGCAACAAACTGCTCCCCTGGCTGAGAGAGATCAGCCAGAACCATCCCGTCTTCTTTAATTAAAGTTCCCAATGGAACCTGATTTACACAAAGAACAGGGGTTTGTTAAACATGATACATTGTAACCATCTCCCTAATAAACAGTAAGCAAAATACACACATACAACAAAAACTAACCATGGCTATCTTACACAATACAATGTACTACAAATCTACAAAGATTAAAATAAATAAATAAATAAACCCCACACAGTATGCCATCATGTGAGATAAGGAACACTAAACAGATCTCTCATTAATTTTCTTTGTCTGAATTTTAAAACACATAAAATAAGATGGCTGCTCACTAAACTGGGAAATAACAGGAATGGCTAGTGTAAACACAACGTAGCAAAAACAAGCAGAAAATTGCTATCTTGGCCTCACATTTCCTTGCTTCGTTTCGTGAATAACCCAGAAGATATGAACGAGTCTCTCCATGGGAGACACGATTCCAGACTGCAGAAAATAAGAATCTTTACTATTGTAATGCCAGAATCATAAATAGGGAAATTACTGGCATTCACACTAGTCATGATAAAATCTATTTAGTTAATGTTCTCTTAAATAATAAAAAAAAAATACCCTCCTCATACCAAATACCAAACCTCATCTGTAGACTGCTAGAAAGGCAAGGTGGCTGCACCCAGGGAACTTACTGGGCTGAGTAGTCTGGTAATCACTATTTCTGGGACACCCACTGTCTGAATTTAATTGGTATTGCAATAAAGAGGACAAAATTATTTGGGGGGGGGGAGAAATCAACTGACAGAGATACAATCCACGCTCACCCCAACATATATGTGCTCTCCATTTCTTCCAAAGCAATTGCCACTCCTGCCAGGCTCCCCATGATTCCCCTGATATACCGGGACGATCGCAGACAGAGACTTGATATTGGGATCCACTGAAAGACAAATGGAAAGGTTGAGAGAGCACAGAAAGACAGCACAATACAGACAAAGACACGTCTCCTACAAAGGATTATCGAACTCAAATCCAGAGAAAGTCTCCTTATATTTGTATAGGTAATAGTTGTAGTAAAATAAGTTAAATACCAAATTAAAGAAAGGATAGCCTTCCTACCAACCAGTCTTTGTGGGGGGATCGCTATGAAAAAAGTCAGAAACATTTACCTTTGAAGATCACGTGCCCCCCGTTTCCACCGTCCCCTCCATCTGGACCCCCATACTCCTTCCGGGGCTCACTGTGAAAACACGAAGCACCATTACCGCCAGATCCTCCTAGCACCCGCACTCTGCGTTGGTCTACAAAATGCCGCGTCTAGAAAGAAACACTTTACAAATTAAAATGGAATCAACCTGTACAACATAGTATTAAGAACATATTGCCCACATTTTGCTGCAACGTACAAATGGTAGGATTGGGCAGAAACCCAATTAATCCCTCCCGTGTGCCCGTCTAATGCAGGATTAAATGTTCCATATCAGGTTCCTTAGCATCAAATCTATAACATCTAAATTCCCCAGGGAACATTATCGCATGGATATTTCCTAAGTCCCATTGCAGGGACAGTCAGTCCCTATAACTCAAACAGGAAACAAAAAAAGACCATTAAAAAGCAAGCGGTGAAAACTGGTCTGGATCAAAGTCCATAAGGAATAGTTCCTGCCTTTGACCTGCTAAAACAGATACTCAATAAGTGTGCGTTTTAAGCAAGCTTTGTGTAACATTACCGTCACTCTATGGGAGATTATGGGGGGGCTCTGCTTACAGTTAACATGACCCAAATGATGGAAAGAGTCCCAGAAAAGACAATTATAATTATTAGCAAAATTGGGAGAGGTCAGATCACTAGCATTCCTTTTCAAATAATATGAATTAAAAAAAAAAGAAAAAAATCTGATGTTTGAGCAGATTTACATAAACTAAAATAGTGATGTAACCCAGTGCACACCTGTCTCATGTAACGATACTCTAGAGCCTTTCACATACATGAGGTTCTCAGGTTTACATTTAAAAGAATTTGTTAGTACAATAGCGCCTTCTGCTGGATAGAAGGGAAAAATGTTTATTCATAAACAAAACTAGACTTACATTCTGTAATGCATCGTTTCCCAATTTGAGAACAAAATTGGGGATCTGCGGCGATTTGCCTATTGGATAGCCCATTCACTTAGGGCCACCCGATCGGTATTGCTGAACTACAGGGGTCCAGTCGCAGGCTTAAACAGGCCCCTGTAGTATTGGATGCCGGTGGACAGCGTGTCACTTCCTCCCAGACCGCTGAGAAGGATGGAGAGGAGGCAGGAGAAAGGGAGTTGGCAGCAGCCAGCAGCGCTCCAACAAACCAGCAGCACTCCATCACACCAGCAGCACTCCATCACACCAGCTGCACTCCATCACACCAGCAGCACTCCATCACACCAGCAGCACTCCATCTCACCAGCAGCACTCCATCTCACCAGCTGCACTCCATCACACCAGCTGCACTCCATCACACCAGCAGCACTCCATCACACCAGCAGCACTCCATCACACCAGCAGCACTCCATCACACCAGCAGCACTCCATCACACCAGCAGCACTCCATCACACCAGCAGCACTCCATCACACCAGCTGCACTCCATCAAACCAGCAGCACTCCATCACACCAGCTGCACTCCATCACACCAGCAGCACTCCATCACACCAGCAGCACTCCATCACACCAGCAGCACTCCATCACACCAGCAGCACTCCATCACACCAGCAGCACTCCATCAAACCAGCAGCACTCCATCAAACCAGCAGCACTCCAAACAAGTCAACCTCCTGAACATAAAAGGTAACCTAACAGGAGGGTGACTGCAAATATAAATATTATAACTTGTGTGTGTGTGTGTGTGTGTGTGTGCGCGCCAAGGTGTGCATGTGTCACTGTGTGTGCATTTGAGTGTGTTTGTATGTGCCAATGTGTGTGTACCTGTGTGTATCTGTGTCAATGTATGTGCAATGTATGTGTATCTGAGTGTCAATGTATGTGCCAGTGTGTGTGTACCTGGGTGTATCTGTGTCAATGTATGTGCAATGTATGTGTATCTGAGTGTCAATGTATGTGCCAGTGTGAGTATATTTGCATGTGTCTTTGTATCTGAGTATGTGTGCATATCTTTGTGCCAATGTGTGTACCTGTGTGTGTATGTGCCAGTGTATCTCAGTGTGTGTATCTTTGTGTCTGTGCCAGTGTGTGTGTAAAGATGTGTATCTAAGTGTCAATGTGTGTATCTGTGTGTCATTGTATATGTCAGTGTGCGTATGTATGGGCCAATGTGTGTATGTATCAGTGTGTGTATTTGCATGTGTCTGTGTATCTGAGTATGTGTGTATATATTTGTGCCAATGTGTGTATCTGTGTGTTAGTGTGTGTATGTGCAAGTGTGTGTGTCAGTGTGTGTGTATATGTGTCAGCGTGTATATGACTATGTGTTTGTTTGTTAAAGTGTGTGTAGATCTGTGTAAGTGTGTATGTGCAGACATCCCAGCAATCAAACACTAACACAACATGCAAACACACTCCTGCAAACACAAATATGACATACAAAGACACCCTTGAACGCCAACTCTAAAATTATATTTTTTAGATTACCTAGGGTTTTGTAGTGTATAGATGGAGTAACTCTTTTTACTCGTCAGACACTTACTATACGCCTTTATTGACACCCTCTTTATCTATTTATACTAGGCATTTTATCTCTACTGCAGTTTTTCTTTTGGATTATCCATGATAGTTACAGTCTGCTTTGATATAGGCACCTATACCTACCCCACTTGAGTACCTATTAGGTAGGAGACTAAGTGTTTTAGCTTCATTAATAAATTATGTTTTAAATATCTTTTTTTCATCTAGTAAATTTTTTTAGGGTTGTACATCTTTTTCCTGGCACAATACCCTCTTGGGCATTTGTGTTGGTGAATTAGTATTTTTCTTTTTTGTGTTTACAATTTCTATTAGGGTTACCCCCTGTGCGTTAGTACAACCCGGTGACTTTCCTTTTTGATTTCGGATTCCCTGGGGGGTTATTTGCCCTCTTTAACCCAAGTTTAGGGGTTAAGGGCGGTACCCAACTGGACCCGGACTCTACCCATAGATTTCTAAAATTATATACTAACACTCAAAAAACCAATACTATTCAAAAATGTACATCCGCATTAAAATCCAACACTACATCCAAACACAACACTGCACGTAATTGCAAGTATAACATGCAAACACACCCCTGTATTAAAACGCTAAAATTATGTACAAAACACCAACTCTAGACACAGAAGCCCACCTGCTCCTAAGTACTATAATTAGGGATGCACCGAAATTTTCGGCTGTAAATGGGTAATGATAACATGAAAAGTCAAGAATACTGAACTTAGGACGGGGGGGGAAGGACGCTATGGGACAGGGGAGGAGGAGGAGAACACTATAGGACTGGGGAGGAGGGAGGAAGGAACACTATGGGACCGGGGAGGAGGAGGAGAACACTATGGGACTGGGGAGGAGGGAGGAAAGAACACTAAAAAAGAGGGAGGGACCACTAAAAGAGAAGGGAGTAGGGAAGTTCTTCATATTAGATTAATTAAATTCATTAAAAAGTCTAATGTTAATAAAATTATAGGAAAAAAAACTTTTCAAAAATAATTTGGGGGAAAAAAAGTCATTTTCGGCCCAGAATGTTCATTTTGGTGCATCGCTATCTACAATCGGTTTACTATCTGTAGAAATTTGCCAAAAAAGAAAAGATTACACTCTGTTAATTAAAGGACCACTATAGGCACCCAGACCACTTCAGCTCAATGAAGTGGTCTGGGTGCCAGGTCCCCCAGGTTTTAACCCTGCAGCTGTAAACATAGTTTCAGAGAAACTGCAATGTTTACACTAAGGTTAATCCAGCCTCTAGTGGCTGTTTCACAGTGAGAAGATGCTGGATGTCCATAGGAAAGCATTGAGAAATGCTTTCCTATGGACTGTCTGAATGCGCGCGCATTCAGCGCTGACTTTGGGTGGAGGAGGAGAGTTCCCCAAGGCCAATGAAGCCTGGCGCTGGAGAAAGATAAGTGTTTAACCCCTTCAGCCCCCTTAAACTCAGCGGGAGCGGGACCCTGAGGGTGGGGGGAACCTAAAGACCCTATAGTGCCGGGAAAACGAGTTTGTTTTCCTGGCACTATAGTGGTCCTTTAAACGATTTGTGCTGCGGCGCTAAAGTTTTTCAAAGGGTTCCACAGGAAAAATTAATTGGGAACCCCTATTCTAATATAATCAATCTCACTCAGGTAAACGGGATAATCAGTCTTATGAATATACATGAGGTTCTCATGTTGGAAACATGAGACAATAAGCCAGGTAATATTATTTATGGGTATCCCATCAGGGATGGTATGTGGTGAAACCCAAACACACTTAATAGTGCCCAACCCACCAGTTTCTTCTCAGACAAGTCCCGCTTCCTCCTGGTGAGATCCCGAGGCTTGGCACACAGGGAGTTACTAGTAGACAGATGGCAATGACAAGGGATCAAGTTCTTTTGTGACTCAGGGCCGAGGTTCTGCCGGAAAATCAAAGCACGGCAGAATCGTAAATCTTCAACCAAAGTACGTAAGCGAAAAATCATCCGCAGCGTCGACATCCCATGACACCAGAAATATCCCTATCACTGGGAACAGAGAAAATGATAATCTGATACATAGAGCCGGCATTCAAATCATGTCTAAAAAGTAAAATTAAATATAGAAATCCACGCATATATCATGAAAGCCCCCATCTTGGCTCCCTGTAGATCTTCTTTATAAATATTGTCCTTTTTTTGCCATTGATCACAATAATTAGGTGGAGAGAATAAAACATGAAACAATGATGCTATTTTCCTCCTTATTTGCATTGTATGCCCTGGCTGTGCCTTATGTGATCTTGATTGTAAAGTTACTAGCTAAATCGTTCACATACATTTCAAAGGAGAAGGGCGCACTGTGTGAAATAAAGGCTAACACAAGTTATAATTGATTTTCAAAGCTTTATTCAATAGTGTAATTTACAGAGTAGTGACAGTAACGCTTACATGCATTGGTGGAATATATTAGAGGCATCATGTGACTGGCATATGAAACAAGGGGGTGCAGGCACTCTGTGACAGCCAGAGACAGTAAGTATAGGTACAGACACTCTGTGACAGCCAGGGGACAGTAAGGAGAGGTGCAGGCACTCTGGGACAGCCAGAGACAGTAAGGAGAGGTGCAGGCACTATAGTTAGTTATTTGGGGGTGTGGGTCTCTGTATAGTTAGTTATTGGGGGTGGTCCCTGTATAGTTAGTTATTGGGGGGTGAGGGTCCTTGTATAGCAGATTTGGGGGGATCTATCTCTGTATAGTTAGTTATTGGGGGGGTCCCTGTATAGCCGGTTATTGAGTGCTGGGGTCCCTGTATAGCTGGTTATTTGGAAGTTCCTGCATAGCCGGTTATTGTGGGTGGGGTCCCGATTATTGGAGGGGGGGGAGAGTCTATCTCTGTATAGCTAGTAATTTGTAGTGGGGGTTCCTGTATAGCTGGTTATTGGAGGGGTGGGGGGTCCCTGCACAGTTAGTTATAGGGGGGTGGGGATCCCTGTATAGTTAGTTATTTGTGGGTGGGGGACCCTGTATTGGCAGTTATTGGGGGTCCCGCATAGCTGGTTATTTGGGCTGGGGGTCCCTGTATAGTTAGTTATTTGGGGTGGGGGTCCCTCTAGGTGGGGGTCCCTGTATAGTTAGTTATTGGGGTTGGGGGTCCCTGTATAGTTAGTTA
>OW240919.1:33368488-33423765 GCA_933207985.1 Pelobates cultripes | reverse complement strand
ACAGTATGCACTGTGAGCCTGACACAGAAGCTGGCAGCAGTGGTAGACAACTAAGTACAATTACATTACATAGAAAAAAAAATAAAAAAAAGCATACCCTAACCCTAACCTAGCTATGCTTTTCCCTATCTAATGAACAGCAGCTACACTTTCCCTCCTCTTACTAAGCATGCAGCTTGAGAATGAATCTAAAATGGATGCCTTCCAGGAGGTGGGAGGGTCTGCTAGGGAGGGTGTGCTGCTAATTGGCTGGAATGTGTCTGCTGACTGTGAGGTACAGGGTCAAAGTTTACTCAATGATGACGAATAGGGGGCGGGTCGAACCGTGCATATGTTCGCCCGCTGTGGCGAACGCGAACATGCTATGTTCGCCAGGAACCGTTCGCCTGCGAACCGTTCGGTACATCACTACTCAGCATATATTCACACTGTATGTATTCACAGCTTAATTTACATTCTTTAGATAGAATTCAATTAGTTGAATACCTAATTCACAAACTTTAGCAGATTCAAATAATATGTAAACTCATAAGTAACTTGTTATCAGTGCCTCCCTGAAGTGATATTTTTTAAGGGTGACAACTAGTTAACTGGAACCAAATGTATTCATTAATTTTATTTTAAGCAGCTAAATAAAAGTTAATGTAAACAAAGCTCAAGGGCCTGATGGTATTTACCCACAAGTACTTAAGGAGCAAACTGTGGAAATAAGTGAAGCTCTGTATTTAGTCTTTCAAGATTTTTTTTTTTGGATTGGAGGAAGGCAGATGTGGTTCCTATATTCAAAAAGGGTTCAAAATCTTTGCCTATTTAGCATATTTGTATTAATAAAGAAATTACATTTTATACTAAGTCCATAGAAGCCCCAAGTACCCTTATCTGGGGAAGTGCCAACCCCTTTAGAGTGGCACAAAGCCTACCACCCTCAGAGACAGGATTTTAAGGCTCTATAACAGGTGAACATAATACCTATTTACATTCTATCAGAAATATTCGTGAATTGACTATACTACAGATTGGATGTTCCTATTGTTTTTATCTTCCCAGATAAAAGTTTCAGCAGGAAATAGTAGTGGGATGCTGCCCTTAAAAGCATATCGGTCCAATTTGCAGAGCCAAAATATAGGCTCTGGAAGATGGGAGTGATCCATTTATCTACCTCATTTAAAATTGCACAAGTGTTTTACAAGCTGCACTATATTATATATTTGTATCTTCCATATCTGTATATGACGTATAGGACCCAATCAAGACCCTGTGAGATAATTCCTCAACATTTATAGCCCTCCACTTAAGGTATATATATATATATTATATACCAAATTCCTTTGTTATATCTATTGCATGTGGAATAAAGGGTAATCCACATTAGTGTACAGAGCGGCTATACACCTATCTTTTTCACTAACACATCTGTTGTAGCACACACTCTCTCAAAAGGAGATCTGTTTGGTTCTCATTTTGTCAACTCTTTGTTAATGAATACAATGTAAAAATATATGCCCACATACCCAACTGCTTTATATCCAGATGCACAAATGCCTCATATACAAATGTTGTTTTTCCTGTAATTGTACAGTTATATATAGATATCATAAAGACAATTGCAACCAGTCATTTCTGCTATTTAATGATAACCTCATAATTTTTCTAGCAATTCATACAATGGATATTTTTTCAGGGTTCTAACATTTCTTGTAATATTAGCAAAAACAAAAACTGAGCTCAGTTTGGGTTTGTTAAATTCTGCAAATCTTACAAAGGTGGCTTTATGAACAAAAATGAAAACGAAAAGAGGAATAACTCTCATGTGATTAGGCTTGTTATTAGTCCAATTAATGTATTTGAAAATGTATTCACTTGCCCGAGGCAGGGTCGAATTTACAGCAAGACACCAGTTATCAGCAATTTCGTTCTGAATATGATAAAAACATAATGCACTTAATTCGACTGCTGGGAAAAAAAAATGCAGCATCCTATTGCATATATAGATGTATAAATTTGAATGTTAGTAATAATTTAACAAAAAAATAAATATTTACTTTGTAGATTCTTTTTTTTATTTGAACTGGTTAATTATACATCTTATAACTTAAAAATTTGAAAAGGTAAGCTTCAAGAGTGTACAACGATTGCCAGATACCAGAATACGAGGACATTAACTATTTCTGATAATACACAAATGTAGAGAAAGTGACCAAAATAGACAGACAGACAGATAGACAAACAAACAAACAAACAAACAGAGATGCAAAATTGTTGGTATGCAGACTAACAAAAAAATACATAGTGCGTTTGTATTTTAGGTGAGAAAATATATATTCATATTATGTAATATTCTATTTCCTCGTTCTTCACAAAAGGGTTAAACATCTTATTTATTTGAAGAACATAAATGCAAATGTAATATGTAAAAACACTATATGATCAGATTGCAAGTCCTGCTCTTTTATTTCTATGTGTTGTGTCCCTAGGGCCATAATTATCCTGCAGATATGAATTGCTTCTGGGGAGATTCTTTTTTCTCCCGGAATGTCGTTCCTTGTGGAATATTGATCTCGTTACACAGATGTGTTAGTTCAGTTTCAGCCTCTCCAAGAAAAAAATCTGAATGATTTTCATGAATGCCTCCACAGGCATTAGCCGTGATGTTGTGTCAAGGTGTCCTGTTGGTATAGATTGACAGTTCACATGAAAGCTCTCTTCTAAGAAATAGAATATGTCAGCTCACTTGTATCCCAAGTCATTGGCCTCAGGCTGACTTAGGAGTACTGCTCCTGCCCTTCTTTTCATTAAAGCCCTCTGTGCTCTGCATAAAGCTTATCTTCTAAGTACACGGACCTTCTGTCTTAACCTGCGTAAATACTGGAATGCGTGTTACAAGTCCTTCATCGAGAATGTAATAGGATACTGTTTAGTGACTTAAAACAGTATTTTTGAAAATGAAAATAATTACATATTTCAACAATTGACGCATTTAAGAAGCAGACAGGTTTTGAAACAAAACACTCTACGTTTGGGCTTGTATTGAAATATTTCATGTTCCCAGCTGACTGTACAAATAGATAAAAAAAATATTCTGAAATCTTAACCCCTTAAAACCGGAGGCTATAAACATTGCATGGTGTAATAGTACGCCCTCCGCTTTTTCTTATTTACTCGGTCGCCGGCGTGGGATCGGGATGTGGTTGGGGAGACTCACCTGGGATCCCAGCGAGTCCCCAGTGGCAGATCCTGCCTCCTCCGCCCCCCCCCCCCGGCCATGTGAGAGTGAGGTCCTTGCGAGGACCTCACAATCACATGGCCGGGTTAGCTGGCTGCTGCATTGCCAGCAGGGGGACTGCCTGTAATGACAGTTAGTCCCCCTGCTGGCTGAATTCAAATAAAATAAAGTTAATCACTATAAAAAAAAAATTATATACTTAGATTATATATATATATATATATATATACACATATACATACACACACATACACTCTCTAGGGGTATTTTACTATTAATATATATAATTTTATATATATATATATATATATTAATATCAAATTACACGTAGACTGATACTAATTAAATATATATATAATTATTCTTATATATATATTTATATATAATATAAAAAATACATATGTAGATACGTTAAAAAAATAAATTAAAAAAAAATAATTAAAAAGAAATAATTAAGAAATATATAGATGTGTGTTATTTCGTTCTAACTGTATTGTGATATTAATATATATATATATATATATATATATCAAAATACATGTAGAACGAAATAATATATATATCTATATACATAAATATATATGTATATATCACTATATATATATATATATATATCTATATATAAATAAAAATATTTTAAAAAAATTATATATATATATATATATATATATATTTATGTAATATTTTTACCATAATTAGGTATTTTAATTATGAAAAAGCAATATATATATATATATATATATATATATATATATATATATATATATATATATATATATATTTTTTTTTCTAATATAAAATATTGGTCTTTTCAGGGTAAAACGTTTAATTATACAGTAAGCATACTGATGCAGACACAGGCAATTTCACTGACATCTCAATGACACACACAAGCTCATTGATACACAGCCTCATAGACAAACAATCTCACTGATATACATCAGCTCATTGACATAAAAACACAAGCTCACTCACTAGCAGGCACACGCATGCAAGCAAGCTCACTCACTAGCAGACGCACACACACAGCTTAATGTAGTGGTACTGGTGTCTATAGCATGTCCCTACAGGCTTTTCAACGTAAACACTGACTTTTCAGAGAAAAGGCAGTGTTTACATTGCTTCAAAGTGACACTGCTAGTGACAGTCACTCAGACGGTCACTAGAGGTGCTTCCTGTGTTAGTGCACCTACATTCAGGGCCTCCACACTCTGTAGGTGCTGAACGTTCCCCATAGAGATACATTGATTCAATGCATCTCTATGAGGAGATGCTTATTGGAGTGGCGTTTTGCAGCCAATCCTATGGCAAAGCATTGCCATCAAGCTTGATGATCTCAGCTATAGAGGCAGGGCCAGTCGAGGGGAGACCAGCACGCTGCGTGGGGAAAAAAAAGGTGAGCAAAAACACTATTTTTAAACACACATATACCATGACAGATACACACCCTATGACAGATACACACCCCATGGCAGATACACACCCCATGACAGACACACACACCATGACAGACCATGACACAGACAGACCCACACACACACCATGACACAGACAGGCACACATACCATGACACAGACAGGCACACACACACCATGACACAGACAGACACACACCCCATGACGGACAGACACACACACACCCCATGACGGACAAACACACACACACACCCCATGACGGACAGACAGATACACACCCCATGATGGACAGACAGACACACACACCATGACGGACAGACACACACACACACCATGACACAGACAGACAGACACACACCATGCAGACAGACACACACCATCCAGACACCATGACACAGACAGACAGACACACACCATGCAGACAGACCATTCAGACAGACACACACCATACAGACACCATGACACAGACAGACACACACCATACAGACAGACACCATGACACAGACAGACAGACACACACACACAATAACAGACAGACAAACTCACACTGACACATTACTAATACCTGCCAGGGGAAGGTCTTCTGGCGGCCGCTGGGGGACTTGTATTGGCATCGCTGGGGGAGCTGCGCTTGCTCTGCTCTCCCACCCTCGCGCGCTGCTGAATGAGAACGGCGCCGGAATATGACGTCATATTCCGGCGCCGGTCTCATTCAGCTGCGCGCTGGGGAACAGAGCCAGCGCAGCTACCCCAGCGGCCGCCAATACAAGTCCCCCAGCGGCCGCCAGAAGACCTCCCCACCGCCCTCCAGCAGACCCAGGTGTCTGCTGGCCCCAGGTGCCGACGGCCCACCGTGAAATTTCCCGATATCCCGGTGGGCCAGTCCGGCCCTGTATACACTTTCTCCTTTTGAGTGTGGGTGCAGTACTCTCTACACTATCAATTTTGCAATAATGCAATGTTGTTATTGTGCTTAGAGTAACACTTTAAGGTTTGTTATTTATTTTTAAGTCTCTCTCATTTAAAGGGATACACCACTTCCTCCCCCCCGCAAAAAAAAAAAATAACTGTTTAGTATATGTACACCGAATGAAAACAAGCATGCATTTATTTATATATTTTTTCATTGGGGGACATATCTAAACACAGCTTGCAAAAGCGGCACATGTTTTATCTGCAGCTTTTGCAAGCCATCCTCGTCTAACCCTGCTAGAAATGTGTGGCTGTCCAATCACAGACTTTTCAATGCAGAAGTCATTGCAAGGCAGATGCTCTGGGCAATTGCCTGTCTCTTGAGTACAGTTCCAGTGAGCAAAACAACCAGGAAGTAACAGGACTGGTTGGATGATTGACAGCCAGAGGGTATCTGGCTGAATCCTGAAGTGCTTCAGAGGTTTGGAGTGTCCCTTTAATAGTTTGCCTAACTCAACACACTATTGTTCAAGTTGGAATTTTATATTTATATACTTTTAAATTATGAAATGATACAAAAAAATAGAGTATAATTAAAATGCACATATTGTCATTTAACTCTTACCAGGGCAGTCTTAATATAGATTGGACCATGGGCAAGCATTTGCTTGGGCCCCTAGACCCATTTGCATATTAATAACTATCCCAGTCACTGTGTCTGGGAGCGAGTCTGACAGTGAGTATCCTTGTATTCAAATGTACCTCTTTGTATATGTTTGTGTCCTGGGCCATATGTGTGTGGGATAACTGTTTGCAATGTGTGTATGGGGGGCTGCCTGTGGCCTTTGTGCATTGTGTTTATGGTGCAGCTATGTTTCATGATTGTGTGTGTATGATGACTGCATTCAGAGGGTGACTGTGACAAGGTGGGTAAAGGGTTAACTGTGGAAAGGTGACATGGTTGAAGGGTTAGTGATGCAGAGTTGAGGTGAACGTGGCATGGTTGGAAGAGGGAGTGTGACAGGGTGCAGGCAGGTGAGCATGACACTATTTGGGGATCTTTATGTGACAGGGAGAGTGTGGCATGGTTGGGGGGGGATAAGTATGACAGAATTGGAGGGGTAATGTGATAGGGTGAGTGTTGCAGAGAGATGGGAGGTGAGTGTGGCATGGGTGAATGTGACAGGATTGGGGGAGTTAATGTAAGTGTGGCAGAGTAAAGGAGGGGACAGTGTGTGAGGGAGGGTGACAATATGTGTGTTGAGGTGACAGTATGTACGTGGGGGGTGATAGGGGTGTGTTTGTGTGCTGTGTTAGCATTGGAAGGCAAGTGTAGTGTTGGCATTGGAATGAAGGGTTGAATGCACTGCCACACACACAGTTATGTGCTCATACACACTAACACAAGTGCACAGGAACATAGGTGCACAGACGCACAGGTAAAGGTACACATACAGACATGTACATATACACAGACACACAGGTGCCCAAACACAGGCACACAGGTAAACATACGCAAGCAGGTACTCATACACATAGGTACATATACACAGATACACATGTACACATACACACAGGTAAACATACAGAAACAGGTACACATACAAACAGGTTCATATACAATGACACACAGGTACACAGACACACAGGCAGAAATACACAATCAGGTAAACATACACAGACACACAGGTACACATACACGTTAACACATAAGTAAACAGACACTCAGGTATATATACACAGACACACAGGTACACACACACTCTGACACACAGGTGCACCAACACAGATACACAGGTACACATACACACAGGTACACATACACAGACACACAATTACACATACACAAACAGGTACACATACATACAGGTACATATACACTCTAACACACAGGTACAGATTGATACAAAAGTACACATAAACAGATACCCAGGTGCACATACACAGACACACAGGTGCACATACACTCTGACACATAAGTATACATACACAGACACACAGGTACACATTGACACACAAGTACATATACACAGACATACAGGTACGCAAACATAGACACACAGGAGTCTGACATACACACTGAAATACACACACATATATATACAAACTCATATAAACAGGTACATACATATACAAATTACAATTGACATATTTTAGCAGCCTTCCTGTTAACTTACTTTTGATGCAGAAGGGGGGCTTTCCTGGGGTCCAAGTGGAGCTGGCTGACCTAAGCTGGCTTCCTCAGCTCCTCTACTGCTCTGCATGTGGTGCCTTCTCCTCCTACCCACACATCATTCTTTTAGCTGGGAGGAAGTGACCTGTCCTGAACTCACTTCCTCCCAGCAGGCCGGGAGAACAATGTAAAAGCGGCCCGTCCCGTGGGGAATTTAAAGGGCCATGGGTCCCTGATTAAATTGTTTTTAGGCACAAGGGGCAGCTGCTTTGGGCCCCCCAGGAATACCTGGGCCCAAGGCAGCTGTCCCTTTTACCCCTTGTTAGAGATGGCCATTGACTCTTATCTGTTTTCTTATTTGCACAAATATTTTGAGTTACTATGTAAGTCAACATTGTACATAAAATAGATAATTATTCACTTATTTTACATCTAACATTTAAACTCCCTGTATTTTGCGCACTGCCATTCCCCCATTATTTCTGCTTCCTATTTCATGTTAAAATCAATCAAAAAATTCAATGTAGAAAAACAAATATTTTTAAACACATCCATCCTTTAGCAAAACCATAAATACAGAGGCACAATATTTCAATACAATTCAATAGCAAATACAGAAAACTACTAACATTTTCTGTAAACGTGTGTACACGTATTGATGTCCAAATTTTTGCAGACCAAATAAATAAAACGCTGAAATAATGTAACTTTACATTATTATAATTTTTTTGTCTCTGAATAGCAATATGTGTGCTGAATTGCTGTTTTACACTACATTTATCTACCTCTTATACCTTCATGTTTACAAAAAAAAAAAAATGCTACCAGGTTTTTAAAATATAGAGTGCTTACCAGTGAAGGGGTTAACACATACTCTGCTGTGTCGAAACATAAATCAGAAGTTTATTTCTAATACTGAGGGAAATATTGAGTCTGATATGTAGTTGAAGAGCCATTCTGCAGATGCAACTTGTATCCGGGGATGTGAGTCCTTAGTAAATATAGCCTTGTTTCTTCCAGTTCAGTATTTCGAGAAATAAAACATCAGGTGACAGAGGGCAGAGTGGGATATTGCTTTTATTTTGGCGAAACATTTAGCGGTGACAATATAGAGTGATTCAGTGACGGCTGCAGTCATTCGGGCACACACTGGCTATGAATCCTTTATGTGTGGAATTTGTGGGAAATACAAGATAGGGCGCAAGGTCTTCATTTATTTTCACATTACGCTGTTTGTGCCTCTAGAGAGGATTCATCCTGAGTAACACTGACATGTTCGTTGGCAGGACATAACTCACAACAAATTCAGTTTTCTGGGAATAAAGCATTGATATTTACCACATAGCAAAATGAGTTGAGGGAATTTCTACAGCGAATGATTGACAACGTTATTCTTTGAAGAGGATTTGAGATAAATTCCTTAATGCCCCCATCTACATATAACGGCGAAAGAGGCTTTGGTTCTAGGCTAGACTTTTGGGACACAACTTTTAATAATGAGGGTAAACTACATTGAAATGCAAAACACAACTCTTTATAACTACTGTCAAGTTTCTGATGTCTTGTGTACTTTTCTGACTCTTTAAACTGCACAAATCAAGATATTTGACAGAATTCAACTGAGTATTTTAAATGTAACAAGTCAGGAAGCTGTGAAATAGCACGGGAGCTCTGGAATGCCATTGTGTTAACTTTAAGGCATTATATTTTTGAGTGGAATAAATGTGCATTTTTATTTACTTTCCATTTCTTTCCAAATAATGTGCATCGTTTAAAAAGCTACAGAAAATCTCAATCACTTCTCGGTGATCACGCAAACTATTTGATTTGCCTTATCTATTCTCACACTGTGCATTTTCTAAATCTTGAGAAGAGAACCATGAAAGATTTGCTCCAGGAGAAAAACCATTTCATTTGTACTTCAACATTTCACATAAAAAGACTATCTGAATCTCTTTATTGGCTATTTTCTCTGGACCCCTGAGTTGATGCCACTCACTGTATCTGCTTAGCATTTGGCTATTAAACTAAATAAAACAAAACAATTTCTTCATTATCATTTTAATTAAACAAGTGAGTAGCATTTTAAACCGTTTACATTTCTCGTATACAAACTTTCTTCGCTTTTAGCAATACACATTTAAAAATATACAATGCATTCACTTTAAAAGTCTACTATTGACAATTATCTGAGATTTCATTACAGTGTATTCTCTTATTTGTTAGTTAATATTTTAAATAGGAAGTATAATTAAATTAATTGTGCTGTTAGTGCGCCTTGATGTTAACTTGCTTTTAGGGGTGTTTTGGAAGGCTGAATGGGTTCCTGTGCCTGATTTCTCAAATATCCACAGCAAGGACTTAATGAAGAGCCAAGTATCAGAGGAGGATTGGATCATTAACCACGTGAACCAATATATCTGCTATTGTAGGACTGTGCAGGACAATTGATGAGAATGGCGAAGAAGCTCAAACTATAATCTTTTCATCATCTGTTATCTCCAGATCACAATCTAAAATCCAATGTGATATCTTGGCGGTCCTATAATCATGTGCCATAAACTTATCATTAAAAAGGCATCAGAGTTAGTCTTAATCTTTGCTACAAGTATGATTATCAAAATAGTACAGGGGGAAAATATGTTAAATAGTAAGCAAATAACACAGAATTTTCAAATTGGGTCCTAGTATCTGATACAATTAAGACTACAACTCATTGTAAATCATCTGTACATTTGAAGAAAAAATGTATACCATTGGACACTATACCATTGAAAGGTGACCTTGTATGATTATCAGTATGAAATTACATTGAAGCTGCAATAAGTTTGGAGAGATTTCATAAACTGATAATATCCATAAACCAATCTCCGGTAGATTTTAATAATGCTGTCAAGAAGTATCGTCATGACTGGGACTCAAAAATATAAAAACAAAAGTTGATATTAAAATAAATCATTGCTTAAAGCATAAAAAATTTTTTTCAGAATTTATTTTTAATCATAATTATGGAAAGAGGCAGAACATGCAATAAACACGTGTAAAATTAGTATGTGCCAATCAGACAAGCTATGGGGAAAATTCATAAAGCTGCTTTGAAAACCTTGACACAGATTTCAATCTACTAATTGATTTTCACTGTAATGTTCTAATTAGCTACAGAAAGCTGTTGTAAGAGATTTCAAACTATAAAGTATCAATTGTTAGAATATGTATACAGTTTTTAAGATTATACAAGCATCAAAATAAGATTAATTCCATGGTGTAACATTATTAAAGTTTTCTTTTTTCCTTCTTTCCCCAATTTTTTTTTTGGGGGGCAAAAGATTTTTGTTCTCGTAAATCGAACTTAGTGCCAATAATGGGGCAAATTTTTAACTATTGGTATCCACATAACTAGAGTTATCATAGACATTTCAAAAGCAAGGCTTCTTCTCATGCCATGTTTGATAAAAAATGATTGCTATATTATTCGCATGAGATATCTTCAAGAATATAAGAAGAATTCAGGGCCTATTCTGACTAGGTCTTTACATCATTATTTCTTAACCCATTTGAAGAGTGACACAGACAAAAAAGAGAAGAAAGGTGTATCAGTCATTTGTGAAGATCTCTGATTATGTCAAACAAATGGAGACATTGATTAGCTCCCTTAGCAGTAGAGATTTTTAATGCAGTAAAAAAATGCACGCTATGTTTTAGGACCAATTATGTGATTTTCTTTTTTCCTGTTATATGGACAGATTTATAACATGGGTTATAATTATCATATATTATTACACAGCTCTAGCAGATTCACACCAATGTACAATATAACATGGAGATTGACAAGGTAATGTGTAAAAGCTTACCATAACATTCATATGGTTACATGCCAGTACCGAAGAATAGAACACTCTACTTTTCAGTTTAGTAGAGGGTGGGTATGAGAGACACTAGGTAAACATTGGAGTCTAAGCTAGATTGTCAAGTGGAATATACTGTAGGAAATGATGACTAAGTTAGGTTAGTATACAATGCGAAATCAGTGTTTAGAAAGGAAAGAGGTGGTAGGTTGTTCATTGTGAGAAGTCAAAGTGGTTAAGAAATATGGAAGTAGTACCAGAACGATGTTGGTCGTAGATGAGTAGAGAGATGAAACATAGTATACTGTGAAGGATGAGAATGAGAGGGAAGGGAAAGTGGGTAGATAATGAAGAGCACACAAAAATATGAGAACCAACACTGCTTCCTTGGTTCTCAAACACAATCTCATGCGCCTTGATTGTTCAGGATTTGGGCATTTCTTAATTCTAGTCTAATCAACATCTTAATGAACCCAGGAACATTTTGATACACCTGGTTTGAAAGTCCATCACCTAAAACACAATCGCTTGAAGATTATCAATAGCTTGTAAAGTCTGTGTGGTCCAAATTACAAAAGGTAAAGCATTGCACCCACTTGAAATGAAAGTTAATATTCACATGGATGAAATCGTGAAAGAAAAGCTTTACACACCAGTTGGTGAAGATGTCTTCGAGGCACAAACATGCTTTACTCAAATTAGGTTCAGGAAGAAGAATTACTCCTGGAAACAATGACAGCACTGATGTATTGCAGAGTGCCTAAAGCCTGCAAGTTTATCAATTAGACATGGTTTATCCCCAAGCAATTAGGCCTCTAATGCTGCTTGATATAAAATCAGTTAACTTGAAAAAACATTAGTTTAGCATGTGAGCTAATTTTTCACTCCATAAAAAGGAAGTGTTGGGACCAAAATAGATATACCAATGCACATACATACATACAAACTTATATATATATATATATATATATATATATATACACCTTTAAACACAAATATGTACATACGTGGATATTACATAACTCACATAAATACACACATTCAAACCTACACACAAATAAAATAAACAAATGCCTTAATATATACATGCATGTTACTTCCAAGTATACATAAATTCTGATTTATAGACATACATACATAGATATATGAATACACATATATACATACATACAAACTTAAAGATATTCATGGATATATACTTTCACCTAAACACACAATTATATATGTAGATGCATATTATATACACAAATACACACATTGAAACCTACACACAAATAAATAAATACACATACACATACCTAAATATTCCTTAAAACATATATAAATAGAGAAATACAGAGAAACAGACATTCAGACCTACACACACACAAATACATGTATACCTGGGGGAAAAAACATGCACCAAGGGGTTCTGCTACTGCGACAAATAAATTCACTTTACACAATTCAACATACTCCAAACTATAAAATTAAGAATTGTAATATCACAAATTAATTTTCCATTTTAAAACTAACATAAATATTTTCTGCTATTCATTTTGGTTGACTACTCTCTGACTTCTCTCTGTAGCAAATTCTCTGTTAAAATATTTTCTTTTTATTTAGCTCTTTGATGCCTGATTGGAAACAGGAAGCACAAGAGAATTATTAATATTTATAAAATATCAACATGTTTTCACACAATGTAAAATAAATTATTTCAATTTGTTAAAAAAAAAAAGGACTCTATGCTTTTGCATATATAATGCCCATCAAATGAGTCTGATATGTATAATGGTTATAATATAATTAAGCTTTCCTAGCCAATAGTTTTAGAAAGAAAATAGTTTGCCTTAAAATAAAACTTGTTAGACTATATTGAATTAGCAAAGTATGTGACATTATGACATATCATCTAAACAGAGGCATAACTAGAAACCACTGGTCCCCTGTGCGAAAATTGGGCTTGTGGCCCCCCTATATGTCTACCCCCCGCCACTTCCCCATACGTCTACCCTCCCGATCTGATGCATTGCCCCCCCACACATGCAGACAAAGAGATGCACATAAAGACACACAGACATATACAGAGACACACACATAAACACAGACACACACATACATACAAACACACACATACATACATACACACACATACATACAAACACACACATATAAACACACACAGACACACATATACAGACACACAGACAGACACATATGCATACAAACACACACAGACATACATACACACACACACATACACATACACAGACAGACATACACACACATGCATATAGACACATACATTCAGACACACTCACACACAGACATACACACACAGACATACAGACACACATACATAGGAACACACACACACACAATGAGACAACACATATATACAGAAACACACACACACACAGACACACACACATACAAACACACATACACACATGCATACAGACGCATACAGACACACATACACAAACACACACATACATAGAAACAAACATACACATATACAAAATGTTTAAGTCACCCTCCTGTTTCCTATCTTTTAGGTGCAGGAGGTGACTTTTCCTGGGGTCTAGTGGCTCAGATTGATGGGAGCAAGAGTTCCCACTCTGACTCCCTCCTCTCCTTCCTCCCGCGTTGGCTCCTCGTGTAAGCTGGGAGGAGTGACTGGGGCTGTCACTTCCTTCCAGCTGTGATGTCATTTCCATCGGGTGGTCCTAACAGCATGGACCACCCGATGGCCCTTATACCGCGCGGGCTGAGGCCAGAACACATGGCGGCGGGCACCGCGGTTGCAAGGGTCGCAAGGGTCCGCATGGTGGCCGGGCCCCCTGGAGCAGTGGGCCCGGTTGCTGCTGGGAACCCTGCGACCGCGGTAGTTCCGCCACTGCTTATAAACAACATATAAGATAATAATATAAATGAAAGTTAATTTAATATTTATGTATATATTTTATACATTTTTTCTTACTTTTGTTTTTTATCGAGTTGTTTGCATGATACATATGAACAATAGAACCATTAACAGATTCATAGCAAAATTAATTATACAGTTAAGAAGAATTAAGTTGTATTGGCCCATAATAAAATCACCACAAAAGTATCTTGTTTTATGGTTATAGAAATTAAAGCAATAAAACATCTGTAGCATATCCATATGCAAGTAAATAGCAGCACATATACATACATTTCTATCTACCAATGGAAAACTTCCTCTTAAACCCAACACTGCAAAGTATGTCCCACCCTTGGTGAACTAAAGAAACTGGCCATCCATAGTCTTCTTATTAGCGCCACAAATGTCTACTGCTAATAAAGAGCTAAACCCAGTGCTATGTGGGAAGGTTCTCTTGGAGGCAACATCTTGATTGCATGTGACCGAGGAGTCAGGTGAAGCAAATCAGCTATTTGATGACTTTTCAGGTAAGAATCACGTCTTATTGTTCTTGTCTTGCACCCTTTAGTGATAAGTGCTCTGGGGAACAAAAGGAAACAACACAGTCTTGGTGGATGAGGGGTTTATATCTAAAATAGTTAGTCTTTCCACGGAGTTCAAGTAGCACACGTCCACTCTGCTCAATCGCTAACTTAACCCCCTATATTAAATATTTTTATTTAGACTCATTTAAAAAGATATGGCCAATTAAAAGATAGCATAGTGTGTAGCATATTTTTAGCTTGGTAATTTTGATCTAAAATTTGCAGATACCTGGTCAATTCCCCCAATTCCCAGGTTCATCAACTGAATGTATTAGTGTTACTTAAAGTGAGATGTTTATCAGCTTTTCTGTACTCTCATATATAGGATTTTTTGAGTTACACATGATAAACTCTCCATTTTTTGCATCTGGATTTTTTCTTGATATTTAATTCATTTTACTGCTTATAGACTCTGATGAATGTCCTTAATCGGCTGATTGATTAACAGCTGTAAGCCAGTGGTTGAGCCATCTGGTGCAAAGATTACATTGTATCCAATTAATTAAGCTTGAATTTAATTGAATCGCTTTCAGGTACGGGTCAGTGCAGTCTACATATTCTACATATTTCTGACATTCTCCCTTGTTTGAAAAAGTATTGCAAGACTGGTTCAAAAAAGTTATTACACCCAAATCTTTGTCAAATTTGAGCTATTTCTGGATCTCATATTCATTTAATTATATTGCAGCTGTTTGGGGATGAACAAACATTTAAACATTTTTATCTGGTTTGCAAAAGCTTCCATCAGTAACAAATTCCTAAAATATGTTCAAATATCAGCAACATTCTGATTCTATTTAAATCCCTTTCTAGTTAAAACATGCTCATTTTGTAACTATGAAGTCCCTTCTTGAATAATAATGAGTTTGAAATTGTTTAATTAGTGTAATATAAAAGGATTTGGAATTTATTGCATTATTTTTCATAGATGACCTTACAGCCTGGACTGAACTGGAGACAAAAAGTAACTTTGTAAATCATTTTATACCAGTCCTGTATTTCATTGCACCAGCTTAGTCTACACTTAAATTTCAATCCGTTATTGTTTGTGTTCCAATAAATAGTCATGCATAGCAGTCTTTTTCTGTATCATACTGAAAATAAACATTGCAGTCTATATAGTATAAGCATATTTCATGTACTCTTGTGCATCCATCAGCACACACCTTAAATACAGCGTACATGCACCACTCATACACCATGCATTAATAGGAAATTCTAGTGCCAGGAAAACAAAGTTGCCCCTCCATCACCCCCCTCTTGGTGCAGAAGGGGTTCAAAACCCCTTTTGTAACTTACCTGAGTTGAGTCCCAATGTCCCTCGGCGCTCGTCGCTCGTTGAGGCTCTGCCTCCGTTCCTAGCATTAGTATTTCCCCATTGGAAAGCATACATGATACTGGAAGTCCTCATGCATAGCGTGAGGATAACCAGCATCAGTTAGGTGACCAAAAGTCACCTAAGGACCCAGAAGTCCCCCTAATGACTCTCTGGTCGACAGCCACTTAAAGTAGAGTTAACCCTCAAAGGTAATTATTGCAGTTTATTAAAAACATTTTTTTTTAGCTTTTTTGGGTGCCACAAATGGAACTCTGAATCATGAAACAAACAAAACTGTTTGTCCATTGCCCATTTCATTTGTATCCTGTTTCGTCCACATAACAATTCTATTTTACGGGTTTTGGACGAGCCACCAATCACCCAAAATTCTGACGAATTTCAATTTGTTTGAAACCTAATGCACGTGCTTAGTAAATGTATGCCACAAACAAAGCTATACCAGGTAAATGGTGTAAGGCAGGTCGGGACTTTACTGTTTGTCAATGCTTGTACCAGTAGATTTATTATATGGGCATGCTGTACTAATTTTATTCTCTAAATTACTAGATACAACAGAGGAGAAAAGGAACTCCCAACATTTAGTGAAAAACAGGAAATATTTAATAAATATCACTCTGTATATATATCTCAGTTAGATATCCCTTCCTGCACCCAAACTCATGCCAGATTAAGATCCAATCCCAATGTGAATATGCTGTTGCGCAAAGTTGATTGATCTTCACTTGTCTAAGTGCTGCACGTGACCAAGGATTACATATATGGCGGTTCTTAGGGAGAGAATGCTGTGAAAGTTGACAGTTTTCCTTTAATACCCCACCATACAGTTGATAATATACTTTGTGAACATTCCCAAAAATCATTCAGGTCATTCCTCAGATGTGCTCCCATATTAAAACAGTTCATTAGGCTATTACGTTGTCCAACATTTAATCCTCCCAATAAACAGACACCCTGCTTTTCCCCTTAATTGAATGTATCCCTAATGTGGCCACTACAAAGAGATGATGTTCACACGTTTTAAGCCTTAAACATCCCTGCTTCACCCTTTCATTCTCATGCCACCCACTGTAGCTGCTTCTCATACTTGAATTCTCCTCCTTTCCCTATTTTATTTTAAAACAGCAGTCACCGGTCATTACTCTTCTTTTCTATGCAATGCTCCTCACTTCTTCTCTTCTTTCCCACCAGACATTAAATTCTTTATTTTTCACTAAAATACACTTTTTTTCCCTACCCATTACTTCTTCAGTAAAAAATTAACATTTTTGGAAACAAACTATGATATGTCACAATTAAAACAATAAATATTTCACATCATTGTGGTAACAATATTATTTGTATGAAAAGGACCAATTCTAATTAGAAATAAATTCTTAATATTAGAATACTATGGCGATAACCGGACATATTTTTAAGTATTTTTTTTTTACAATTCAAAGATCCATATTTCACATTTACATTTAGGATAATGTATAGATCATTCTGTGCATCCTTTCTTTGAGATGTGAATGTTTAACTAGTTTTATATAAAAAATATATATATATTGAAGCAGAATAAAAATTAACTTTCTGTGAAGAACCGGCAACCTTGACAGAAGAGTACAGATTTAACTCCTTGGGGCTCATTGGTTCTCTACATTATGTTGCTGTTAAAAATAGCTTTCTTCTTTCAGCCGTGCAAAGAGACAGAGACTTGAAAGAGATCAGTGAGGAGGAAGAGCTGGAAAGGGAAGTGAAATGACCCAGCAATTTATTAATTCTCCTAATGAACTGGGATATCATCTCCTATAGCAGATACTTCCTTATTAAAATCTGCAAATAAAAACAACGTTAACATTCGGCTGCTCTCCTGAGATTGTCTTCAATATCAAATGGGGAACAATCTAGTCATGTTTTGCCAAATAAAAAATAAAAAAAATCATCAGATATAGCAGATCATAAGAATATTCTAGAAAAGCAAGAAACTGGATTATGATAATAAGACAAGTAGAGTGTTGAAAAACCATCAAGAAAAAAAAATCATAAAACTGTGATTTCAAAAATGAGGAAACAATAAAATTTAAAGTTCTAAAGTTATAGTAATATAAACACTAATATTTTCTTCCCAAAAATATCTATGTGTGAGATAGATCCTTTGTGAAACAAATTTATATAACTAAATGCAATGTATTTAAAAAAAATCACTATACAATTATACATTTAAATATATATTTTGTTTTGGCGAAAATGACATTATAAAACTACACAAGGTACATATAGGCGACAAAGTAAAAGTAGAGATATTTACAGGGTAGAGTTATTCATGTTAGTGTGATTTGGTGGGAAGTAAAATATATCACAGCTGGGAATTTTTTGCAATCTGCCAATTTTGGTCTAAAATGTTAAATTTACTTTGAATTCAAATTTTTCCAATTTACATTTTTTATACTATATACAAATTGCCATATTTCAAATAAAGTGTCACTATAATCAGTTACTTGGTGACCTGTTTATTTAAGGTAACATTTTTCATTAACAGTGGCAAAGGTTCAGCACAGTGAGAAATATATGCAATTTATGACTTAGAAGTTATTCTGTCACTATCAATAAATTCATTTGCTGTTGGTATACATTGCTATGAAAGTGTATGTGAACATGATTATTAGTAAAAAAAAAAAAAAAAAAAGAAAGGTTGATATTCCAGGGTAAAATATAATTGCTGTTTTGTAGACGAGAAAAAACAATCCTCTTTGCTATCTTCTGGATCGACATCAGAAACATGCATGTGAAAGGCCAAGCCTTACGAACCTTTGCAATATAACTCAATGCTTTTTATTTAAAAAGGAATGAATTTCATCAACTAAATGGATATATCACTTCGATTCACTAGTTTAACCAAAGAAACTCTAAAAATAATTAGTTACTGTATCTCAGAAATAACATTTGTGAGATTCATGAGTTGGTTTCCAAATTGGAAAAAAAAATTGGGCAACTTTCAGTATCTGGCCAAAGTAAATATTTGGCAAAGTATGCAAACTAAACTGGTGCACACCAAATATATTTCAGTTATTAATCTCCAGTTGAATTGGTTTTGATTTCAAATCATTTTAGATTGTGGAGATCAAAATTTTGAATTGAACCACAAATTGATGACAGTGCTCACAGAGCAGACCGTGATGTCATTGCACATGCGCCTTACAATTAACAGTCCAAGTTCTCACATCCAGATGACTTGGAGGCATGACTTGAAACTGCACTTCAAAACCTTGTGACAATTTGATTTAGCTGGCGTTGTTATAGTAAGCACAGTGTTCCTTTAAATACCATAGCCAACCCACTCAAACTAACTGAAAAATAAGTGCCAGAAACATATTTTTTAAAATTATTTTATTTGTTCAAACTTTAATAGTAATATTTGTTCAACATCATATCTGGAAGTTCATTATTTACCGGTTCATAATTTGAACAGAGAGCATATTGTATCGCATGCCAATCTGGTATTTGAAGGGTTTCAATTTGCCAAGGAAGGAAACTATTTATTTATAACTATTTTGCTTTTAAAAAGAACTAATTGAGTATACATTGCCACCAAATAAAAAACTTTTTTTTAATTTTAATTTTTAAAATCATTGAACATTTCAAATATATATATATATATTATTTTTGTTTGGTTTAAAACCTGCACAGCTTACAATACATGTATTAAAAGGATGAGCTAATCAATGTGTACAGAATTACAGCCCCAGAAAAATCTTGCAGAAGTGACATATGCCATTGAGCATTATGGCATTGAATAGCATATTACTGCGGACATACCTAGGATGCTTTGTGCGGTAAAGGAAGAAAAGCTATTAGTTTATTATGACGTGAGTCTTCCAGACAAACCTTATATTACATTAGAGCATCTTGCTCTAAGGGTTGATTGCATTATACAGGTAATAGCAGCACAGTCCTCTAGTCTAATGTTTTAACTGTTCAGTGAAAATATAACATTTAGTAAGCATTCTTTTAAATTCATTGCCTACCTGACCTCTAAGCACATAGTGTTCCAACAGTATTTGGCAACTAGACAGATTCTTCCCCCAGCACCCAACCCCATCTTCTGTACTTTTCCACACCCACAAACGGTAACCATAACATGTTGATCTCAAAAATGAATAGAAATGGGTTTATCACCAAAAAGATAATTGTGGCAAACTGACAATTGGGCCACGTTTCTCCTACTTAGCTAGTCTGTCCTAGATTTGTGCGGTTATTTTCTCAATTCACTGCCTTTCACAGTTTTGCAAATAATTTGATGATCCTGTATATTTATCTATGCCCTCATAAAGACATAATAACACAGCTCTATGTTGTTATATACACATCCCTCTTAGATACTGTATCTTTTCCACATTCTATCAAATTCATCACCTCCATTCTGCTCTCTCCCATTCTTGATTTTCCATTTAGCACATATTTCTCTTTCCCAGTTTCAGTTTTATATTTTATTCCATTTTTCTAATTTATCATGCTATATTTCAGATTATTTTGTATTTTGTCATATATCTACCTTCATACAATGATTTCATTAATTTGCATTAATTTATCCCATAATCCCACATGCTTGTTTTTCTAAATTCCACCCCATAATTGCTGTATAATTTAGTTTGGACATAGTCCTGTTCAGTAGGACCAGATTCATCTGAGCCAAATTTGTGAGACCTGGTCATCAGAGAGTGATCTACAGCTTTGGAGAAAGGTAGAGAGGGAAGGAGATTAGAAGAGGCTCTCATCTGTAGTCACTTTTTGACTTATTCAGGAAAAACTGAGGAACCATCTTCTGCCATAATCCCAAAGACTACAAAAAAAACTAAAAATGGGTCACAGCATTTACAGATGAAGTAGAATTTGGAAAACTAATTCTCAGATACCCTTAATAAGGGATAGACCAGCAATTTCACCAAGTTAGGTAAAGAGAAATGAAGGAAGCAGGGATCAACCACACAGCAGACACTTAAGGTCAGATTACCAATTATGGGGAGTCATCCACAAATATTAGGGACAGGAGTTGTCCAATCTGTGTACTAAGGCTGTATGGCAGTAAGGTTGGTATAGGGGTTAATAAACATATAGGCAATAAACTGCTCAAGCTCTTCACAAGCTAATATAAAGGAAAGCAGGAAGCAATAAGGGGGTTTACTCCAAAGATCATGTAAAGGGGTGACCCAAAGGACTCTGAAGGTATAGAGCCCTGCAGAAAATATGCACAGGATTACCCTTGCACTATGGGAAAAAACAAGTTCTGCCAGGGCAAAGAAAACATGTATGAGGTCCCCAAATGCATGACTTCAGCAGGACTCACTCGGAAGAGTCTGTTTCAGTACCAGTGTCTGCTGAATGTTTCCTTGTAGAAGATCTGGCTGATTCTTAGAGTGCTGCCAGAGAAGATATGGAGGAAAAAAACTAGCAAGAAAGCCACACAAGGCAAAGAAGATAGCTGTCAAAACTACAAGAGAAATATTTGTGGCCTGTGAAGAAGAGGCAAGGGAAAGCATGGGAGACCAGTGCACTTGATCGTGGAAAGCTGAGAGGCCCCCAACAACAATCACAAGCAAGCTGGAGGAGCAGAACCAAGAAATTTTAAAAAAGGCCCCTGAAGAAAGGGCAAGATTTAAAACAAAACAAATCCCCAAAAAAGGAGAATGAAGGAAGGAAAGACTTGTCAAGGGAAAAACACGGTTATAGGGAAAGTGAATGAAGTCCAAAGAGAACATATATAATTGAACATAAAGGGCCAGTACAATTAAATCAACATACTTGGGAAGCAAGAAGCAAAGAAATAAGATGCTTGGCCTTACCCTTTGATACAGTTTCAGATTGGTTTGTTTGTCATTCAATGTTAACACTTTGCTTACTGATATGCAAATATGAAGCCTGTTTTGTATTAAAATTCAGAATACAAAGACTGTTGCTAGAATCAGATGTGTAATTATATGCTCTTGTGTCTTCTCATTGGCTATCACCTGCATATCTTCAAATGTGGAAAAACTTACCAGAAAAGCAAAAATTTGGCAGCGGTCTTCTCTCATGCAGAACATCTGCACATTATATCTTCAATCAAAAAGCAGCTGCAATTATAGTTAAAGTGTGATTGTACTGTATATATCCCATGTGAAATGTAAAACATTATTGGAAAATGATCACCAAAAAACACACTTGAAATTTGAGAACTCTCAATATTTGTTTTCCTGGAAAATACTTTTAAAGTAAATAAATAAATGTTATTTTTATTACAGGGTTTTTATGTGGGTTTTTTTTTTTGTAAAAATAAATACAGACTCTTTCAAAAAATTTTAATTACAGAGAAGGAAAGGAATGAAAATGATTCATGTTAATATAGGTTGGGGGTTGAAGGGCAAGGGATTGGGCAATCATTGATGCATAGATTATTATTAGTGTATTGGAGGAGGGTAACCATAATAGCCATTTTTGTGGGTCTTGAAGACTTTCATTCTTATTAATTTTTCAAGGTAAATGTGAATAATATCTGTTTAAAAACACACCTCCCCAGGCACTTGTAAATATATGATTGTTGTATAATATCTTGATCATACATGTATTTAGTAGGATGATCTTACAATCTTGCTACAAACAAACAGTCTTAGAGTATTTATAAATACACAAAAATAAGTCCTGCACTCAAACTCCCACTACTCCTTGGTCGCAGCAATGATCATAGCACACATCAGCCTTATACAAAATAATCAAAGAAAAAAAAGAGTTACCTGCACACTAGCCCAAATCCCTATGCATATTTAAATAAATTAAGGTTGTTTAGTAACTACAATGGCCATTACATGTAAGCCCACCTGCCACGTCAAGGCAAACCTCTTAGGTGGGTCCTACACTAACAATCTACCTTGCTTCCTTGAGCTTCAGCTTCATAGCTGCCACCTATCCCATGTGTAGTGGTTTAGAAAAATACCCATCTCTGTCTCATTAGAGATGTCTTTGCCTGAAGCTCAAGGAAGCAAGGTGAATTATTAGTGTAGGACCCACCTAAGAGGTTTGCCGTGACGTGGCAGGTGGGCTTACATGTAATGTTCATTGTAGTTACTAAATAACCTCCATTTACTTAAATATGCATAGAGATTTGGTGCTAGTGCGCAGGTAACCTTTTTTTCTTTGCTTATTTTATTGTATATGTAGTAGGTTTTTTTCAGCTGTTTTATATTGTGGTGGTATAGGATTAACTGTTTGCATGTATATTGAACATCATTTAACAAGTTTATACATTTTTTTAAATTCCTTATTTATATAATGATTTGCACTATTTAATAACAATTACCAGTGTTATATAATAACAACGTTTTTTGATTAATGTATAATGCCATATCTTTAGGCTTAGGTCACCTGTATCATCATTTTTTTAAATTGGGGTATGAATCTCAAATATGTACTCGGCCTGCACTGAGCAGTTCTCTTTTGTGGTTCTGTACTGTGTCACTTAGGTGGTGAGCAATCTTGTACCTCAACGTGTCATCACTCTAATTTATTAATTTACTTCCACACTCTCTTAATGCACAATTGAGACACTGACATGGAACCTTGTCAAAATAGATTTCTAGGTTAAGTAAAATTCTCTCTTTCATTGAGATTTTTGTGAGGTTCTTTATCAGAAACTATAAAAAGAAATGTTGCCTTACATAGCACTCAAGCCGTTCATATACTTCTATTATCAGACTGCTCTGTAGTATAAGATAAGTATTTCAATAAACCTTCATTTTATTACAAGAAAATATTCAGTATAATCCTGCAAAATAAAACATCTGATAATATTAAGCAGATATATTTGAGTCGCACCCGTCTCCTGAATTACAGGTAAACTATACTTTTACACTGCAGCTAAAATATTTTATTCCTTGTTTTCGAAGAGTTTGTTAGAGCAATCACAGTTGTACTTTTGCATTATAGCGCCATTAAATCAGAGATTTGAATAATAAAGTACTTTTTACAATCTGTCGTAACACTATATTGCAAAATTTGAATAAAAAGTTGCTTTGCTGCATTTGTTAAAATACTTGTGAAAAATAATGTGATTACGTGTAATATGTATTGAGGGTATAAAAATCAGTAAATAAGTAAAAAATAAATTATGGTATTGTGTTAATAATTGTGCAATAATTTAATAATATAGTGATTTAATCTTTTAAAAGTCACAAAATTTAAATTAACTTGCTTGAAACAGCAGTATATTTAACTAATAGATATCATTCCTATATTGCTATCTCATTTACATTGCTCCTTTCCCAGGTCAGACATTGTATAAAGATGTGTATAGATATTTATTACACCGGTAAAAATTATTATTTGCCCAGTGGATGAATAAAGTGAATGTGGAGTAATAAGTCTGGCAGAAGGCGTTAGATATTCATGATGCTGAGAGTAATAACATAAAATCATGGATAGAGAGTGAATAAACCAGTCCTACTTATATGTATATATGATATATATATATACACACATATAGATATATAGATATATTTATATATCATACTAAAATCCAGCACACTCGCTCATTTACTAAAAAGCAACTTCAAGTCTCACAGAATGTAATAGTTTTATTTAAAAACAACTCACCTAGGCAAAAAATAATGCATGTTTAGTTACAGTATATGATCACGCATTGCATAAGTCTGCCACAACATCAATGTACCCCATTCTTGTCGGGTACTACTCTAATACCTAATGTCTGCTCTTATGATATTAATCCTCTTACTTGGTAAATGCTTCCACATGGGACTCTCTGCAGGTCAATGTTAAATATGTGACATGGAGTGGTGCAAAGCCATGAGTTGTAGCCTTCTTGGTTTCGTATATATATATATATATATATATATTTGGGAGTGTAGGCCAACTCCCTGGTTTTGCAACCCTCCCTGTCACAGGTGCCTCATTCCAGGGCCCTATTTAGCTATGTACTGCAGAGAGCCCCAGGAGGAAGCATTTCCCAAGTAAGTGGATTAATCTCATAAGAGCAAGCATTAGGTTGTTAGAGTAGGACCTGCCAAGAATGGTGTACATTGACGCTGTGGCAGGCTTATACAATGTATGATCATATACTATAACTAAACCCCCATTATTTTTTGCCTGGCTGTGGTGTTTTTAAATAAAACTATTACATTCTGTGAGTCTTAAAGTAACCGTTTAGTGAATGAGTGAGTGCGCTGGATTTCGTTGGAAAGACCCCGTGAGGGTCGAAACGTCGATCGGACAGTTTGTTCGTTATGTAAAGAAGACACCTAAGTAAATATCTACTATATGAAATTCCCTTGAGTGCACCTTCATTTTTCTTTTTATATCTATCTTGGTTTGCACCAAGGTATCATTATTATTTTGTTGTATATGAAGGTGAGTTCCATGCGGCCTGTATCTATATATATATATATATATATATATATATATATATATATATATATAAACACACACCCAAATATTTTACCAGAAAGGTTACATTGTTACAAAATGATTTCATTTAGTTTCAATATACATGATCTTTATACATTGTAACATAATCATGGGGAACAACCATATGGAGAATTTATTTAGCTAATACAGTACTCATGGTTGTGAGTTGGTTGCTATGGAACTGTGCAAGGGCTGTAGAATAGTGTTACTGACACCAGATGTAACCAGGAGGGTATATCATCATTTATCCTCTGTTTTGGCTGCAGGTTAGTGAAGGGGAGTAAGGAAGTGCTGGCATCCAGGATTTGATTTCCGTGAATGAATGTAATATTGGCTTTAATTACAAATGAGACCTGGAAGGCAATCACTGCAGTATCGCAGTTTTCTGTATTAAACCATCAGAGTGCTGCTGAGTTCAACAAGAGGTTATAGATGGTTGTTAAAATGAAATTATATGCAGTATAATTAAAGTTTAATTAAAACAGAAAGGTAGGGCTCATTGTTTAACCAATGCAGAGATAGTTCTTTTTTGAATTTAAGAGATTAAAACATTGTGATGTTTTTGAAAGTATCTGGAATCAGCACTAAATTAATGTAAACCTGTTCAGGGCAAATTAAAGAAATACAGTCTATGTCAACTTCAAAGGGACACTCCACTGCCCGAAAACAAGAAAAAAGGAAAATTACTGTTTAGTAGACTTGGGCGCCGCCAAGGTTTTCACTTTATTCAAATACATTTGGACAAAAAAAACAATGTGTTTCATCCAAATCAAATTATGTCTGTTTGTTCTTTTGTTTTTTTTGTATGATATTTAGATGTTATTTTCATTTTGGAATTTCTTTCAGACTAATGAAATCAGTGTTGCATTATCAATATCTAGCCATTTACTAGATAACTTCCTTACTTGATACTCTTGTGGGATTGCCATATTTAAGGGTACCAAATTAGGGAGCTGTTTAGTACATAGCTCCTTTTTGGTATCCTTTTTATGTCAATGCCACAAAATTAAGGAGCTGAAATACTAAGAAGTTGAAATACCAAAATTACAATAAGCCCTTCCTTTTTGTAATTTTGTTTTTTTCAGACAACATTACTATTACTAAATAAAACATACTTAGTATTAGTAAATACGTTTAAATCCTCCCTCCAGCCTCTACCTGCCATGCCACAAATAGGGGCTTATCTACTAAACAGCAAGTGTCCAGGAGCTGTTCACTGTTATAAAAAAAGACTACTGATTGGGCCCTAAATAATATTGTGGGTGGATTTATTGTGTGTCCCCCCCAAGGCACCACCAATTATCAGTGGGTGAGGGCTAATAAAAAGTATACTTCCCATGACTAGGGGTCCCCAAGCCCCTAGTCACCTTTCAAATAAAAACAATACCCTACATACCCCCCTTCACTCTAATATTAGCATGATAGGGGCAATAAAATACCTGTAACAAAAAATAAATGAATACCATTATATGTCTTCTGTCTTCTTTTTCTAAACCCCAAAAAAGGCCAAATAAAAATCCATATTGTTGTGTCAAAATATTAACCTCTTAAGGCAGGGCTTTCATTTCACATCAAATATTTATATATTAAACATAATTTAATGAGAAAAAATATAAGACATTTGAGAAATTAAGAAATGTTTTAATTTTTTTTAGTTCTGCAAGGCATTTTAACTGTGAATGTCATAATACTGTTCACTGTTACTGCAATAGAGTACACATATTTGTATTTTCCAATGTCTCCTGAGTACGAAAGTACCCCCTTGTACAGGTTTTATTGTGTTTTGGAAAGTTAGAAGGGTCAAATATAGCACATAACATTTTTTTCAGTTTAAACAGATTGAAATTTGCCAGACTGGTTATGTTGCTTTTGAGACCGTAAGGTAGCCCAGAAATGAAAATTGCCCCCATTATAGCATACCATTTGCAAAAGTAGACAGCCCAAGGTATTACAAATGGGGTATGTTCAGTCTTTTTTAGTAGCCACTCACAAATACTGGCCAAAATTAGCGTTTATATTTGTTTGTGCTTGAGGATCTTGGTGTGTCAAGGGACCTTGTTTACGAATGCTCTCAAGCATATGAATACTGTAAGCAGCTGAACAGGAAAAGCATACAATCAGCTTATACTCCTGGAAATCAGCATACAATCCAATTCCCCCAATAACGAGACAACACTTTGTTTTGAGGTCAAGCAGAACTCCTTTACTGGGGCTAACTGCCCGGCTTTTATGCAGGTCTCCCACCTGGTGGACACTCCCCCAGGAGACCAGATGGGAGACTGGGACACAAAGGGTAAAAGGGCCAAACACAGACTTACACATTTCAACAATCCCACAATGCATCACAATCCCTCCTCTCTGGCCTGGAGATAATTGGGAAGTAATCCAATTATCTCCAAGGACAGAGGCAAAACTCCATTACACACATTTTAGTAAAAATACATAAAATTACACATGGTTACCTTTATCACATAAAATACACACATTCTACATATCCCCAGATAGCTTAGATCTGAGTGCACATTACTACCGAATGGCGCTCAGATCACATACATACAGGTCAATCGCCATGGAGCCAAAGTCTTTCCCATAGTCTTTCATTACACGAATAGGCTCCATGGCATGGCTATCTGGGGTGATGCTGTTCATCCGGTTAAACTACCGAATGAACAGTCATTCGGTTCCGCTACCGAATGCAGAGGTAAGGATGCTGGCGGCACAGCGGTGTTCGCGCAAATAAGTATCCATTTTCAGTTCCATAGTTTAGGCGCTGAACACCGCTGGTCGTTTGGGAGTTAAAATGGCCACTGCCACATATTTGGCAACCGAACAAAGGCCACCTAGCATTCGTCAATTAAGCTGTGGTTAACCGCAGCTTCTGGGCGGTCAATTGACGGCACACTCCAGTTCCTAGGTGGTCGATCTTTTGGTACTTTGTTCGGTAGATTGAATCTACCGAACACCCGGCAGAAAGGCATGAATACGCCTTTCTGCAGAGAAAATAAAATGTTTTAAATGCCGGAAACAGGAAAAATATGTACATCAGACTAAATTTCTAAATTTGAGTCAGTGCATCCTGAGCTTGAACATTTTGGTCCTAAAATCTAGAAAAATACTTCTGGACCTGGTAGTCCCGAGAAATGGCCATCAGATCTACGTATGGTATCAGTCAAATCTGAGTCAACCCTGAGGATACGTCGCAACATAATTGCTATTCCACCTTGTCCACAGTTACTTGGCTCAGGTAATCAGCCATTATATTCTGAGCCCCTGTTTGGTCTTCTGTGCCTTGATCATCATGGGTTGTAATTCTCTCATCAATAAGTGGCTGTGAGAGTCACCTTGATGATTGATATATGATACAGTCGCATTGACATTTTAACAAATTCAAACCCACTTGTTCTTCAGCAACCCTCTAAAGTCAAGGAGAGTCCTGAAAGTGACTTGTAATTCCATAAAATTGAATCATAATATTGTGCCTTCCCTTATCCACAGACCTTGTGTAACATGGTCCAAACACTGTGCAACCAATCCTTGAAAACTGGAATCCAAGCTTATAATTGACCGATGAGGTTCTGTTCACTGGAAACCCAGAGATATATTCTCTCTTTTCAGCTAGAAGGTAAGGTGTAACTCCACTGATAGTGACATTGTCAGTGGCTGGCTCCAATCCATCTTTCTCTTGTTGAACCAAGATAGGAAGGATCTTTGAGAAATCCTGAGATGCCATTGGGCCCATCTGACAAGTCTTTTGGTGGAAGCCAGGATTCCTAGTAGTTGCATATAAGCGAAAATGACAAAATTGGAAGAGAAAACTTCCACAATCTGTGGAACTGTTCCTGAGAGGGAAAAAGCATAGAATTTTCCACCCAGAAATGTCAACATCTAAGCTGGTGTGAAACTGCTTTTCTTGATATTCATCAAGCAGACAAACTTCAGGAGTTCTGAAAGAACTATATCCCTCTGTGTGCCTGCCTTCTGTGCGTCTGAGGCTACCAGAAGTAGATCATCCAGATAATGGAACCAGGTGGTGTCCTGGATTCTCAATATCACTATAAGCACATATAAGGTTCTTGGGGCTGCAGTGAGGCCAAATGGTAGGGCACTACATTGGAAGTTCTCTTCTGAGATAATTCTGAAGATCCGGGGCTATTGGAATGTTATAGTAAGCATTCTTGAGATATATAGAGATAAAGAAATTATTCTTCCCAATTAAGATATGGATCTGATTGACTCCATCCTGAAAACTCTGACATTCAGCCTTTTGCTGGCCCTTCTTAGGTTCAGTATAGGCTTCCATGTGCCTTTCCTTTAGCACCAGAATAGAGGTGAATATTGTCCCAGGAACCGCTCTTGTTATGGGACCTATGAAATCAACTCTTTGTCCAGAAGTTTCTTACATATTCCTTCAGTGCTATACTTTTTGATTCATCTGTCTGAATTCTCTTGTTGGGATAGAGACTCCTGTGTCTGAAGAAAAAAACTCCAGTCTATATCCATCTGGACTATGGATACCACCCAAGTCTCCAGAATGTGACAAGCCCAGGTATTTCTGATCAGAAAAAAGGCTTCTAGTATTGGAGGACAGAAACAAGTGTATTGCTGAAGAGCAAAATGGCTGCTTTATAGCTCTATTATAACCTTGAAAGGCAGGTTTACCAACTACCATGAGTTACCTCTGGAGTATTCCCTGAAGGGTCAGTAACTCCATGTATCTCAGATATGCTGGTCACAGGAGGTTCTCCTGTCTTACAATGAGGAACTGGGATTCTTGGATCTTCAGTCCTGAGGTACAAATACCTTGCAGCCCTGCTTTCCCAGACAGCAGCTCCCCATTAAAAAAAATGGTGTAGAGGGCAGACTTGGAGGATGAGTCATCATCCCACAAACGGAACCAAAATGCTTTCCTAGCTGCAATAGATAAAGCATATCCAAGTTACATCTATTGAAGCTTCTGTGAAGAAGTCAGTTGTAACCTGAAGACTTCAGACTGCATTTTCAATCTTGGCTCTTAATATCTCTCTCCATAATAGCCTTTAGATCTTTAATCACACTTTTCATGGTTCTAGAAACAACAGTGAAAGCTACAGCTGGATGATATCCTGCATCAGCAGGCATATAAATTTGGACAGGTCTGCGTCGACTTTTGATCCATAGGCTTGCGTAACATTGTTGTTAAGCAGTAGCATCATCCCACAGACTACCCCGGAAATCGGTGCATCCACCTTAGGTGGTGTAGTCCAAGGGGTGGAGGTACCTTTTCTTTTTCTTACCCCTAAGGCCTCTCAAATACCTTGGAACTTCCCTTGTAAGTCATGCCTGCATGTCATGTGGCTGCGCTATATAGGTGATGCTGGAGCGGCTACGTATTGGAGACAGTCAGTGCATAACTGTTTTCCTTCCACTGCTTTCCCATCACAACCAGAACATGGTGTAGATTCAGATAATACCAACTTCCTTTGTAAGCTATGCCAACATGTCCTGTGGCTGAGAAGGTATACGTGATGCTGAAGCGGTTACCTTCTGAAGACAGTCAATACATAACAGTTTTCCTTCCACTGCATTTCCATCACAGTCAGAACATGGTGTAGATTCAGACATCAAATAAACAATGCATAAATAAATATATATATATTACCTGTAGCAAAGTACTAAAGTAAAAAAGGGCACTGTCCAATAGTATTACCAAGAAACCAGTCAAATAGATGTAAAACTGTCTGAAAACAACACTTACCCATATCTGGAGACAGTGGCATACACATGACCCATGGGGCCCCGGAGCAAAAATTGATCCGTGCCCCCCCCCCCGCACTTACTCGGCGCGGGTCGGGGCCGCAACACATGGCGGCGGGCACCTGGTCGCAGGGGTTGCAGGGCTGCGACCCCGCGACTGCGGTATGCACACACACTTTCCTATGGGCGGTTTAAATGCGCGCGCGCCTCTTGCCGCGCATGTGCATTCGGAGCTGAGAGGCGGAGGGATCCCCAGCGCCAAGGGAGTCCGATGCTGGAGAAAGGTAAATGCTGAATACACACACACTGTCACGAACAGACGCATACACACTAGCTAACAGACACACACATTTACTGACAGAGACACACTCAGCGACAGACATACATACACACTCACAAAACATTTCACTGATAAACACACACTCACTAACAGACATCAAACACACTCAGTAACAGACACACACAGTAACACACTCACTAGCAGACACACACCCAATAACAGACACACACACTAACACACAAACACACACACTAACACACAAACTCACACACAAACTAACACACACACACACACACTAACACACAAACACACACTAACACACAAACTAACACACACACACACTAACACACAAACACAAACACACACTAACACACACTAACACACAAACACACAAACACGCAAACACACACACACACTAACACATACTCTAACATACACACTAACACACACACACACACTAACACACAAACACACACACTAACACACACAATAACACACAAACTAACACACACACACTAACACACACACACTAACATACTAACACACAAACTAACACACACACACACTAACACACAAACACACACTAACACACAAACACAAACACACACTAACACACAAACACACACACTAACACACTAACACACAAACTAACACACACACACACAGATTAACACACAAACACACACTAATACACACACTAACACGCAAACTAACACACACACACACTAACACACAAACTAACACACACACACACACACACTAACACACACACACTAACACACACACTAACACACACACTAACACCCACACTAACACACTAACACGCACACACACTAACACACAAACACACCATTTTTTTTTTTAAATTTAATCCCCCCTGCCTCCTTACCTTTTGGAGAGCTGGGGGAATTCCCTGGTGGTCCAGTGGTGCTGCTGGGTGGGCGGGTGGGCGGGCTGGCTGTCTGGGTGGCTGCTGGGTGGCGGGTGGGCCGGCGGCTGTCTGGGTGGCTGGCGCGCTGTCTGGGTGGCCGGCGCGTGAGGGAGCACTTTCCCCTGAGTGCTTCCTCTTCAGCTCCCTCGCGCGCCATATAGGGATGCCGGCGCCGGAAGATGACGTCATCTTCCGGCTCCGGTATCAGTGCGGTGTGCGAGGGAGCTGGAGAGGAAGCACTCAGGGGAAAGTGCTCCCTCACGCGCCGGCCACCCAGACAGCGCGCCAGCCACCCAGACAGCCCGCCGGGCCCGGTCGCAGCCGTGACCCCTGCGACCCTGGTATGTATGCCACTGTCTGGAGACCCTGCAAATACTTTCCAAATAAGATTGGGATGTTTACTGTAATTGTCCCTCCATTTTAGGTACTTTCTGGCAATTGCCTTTATCCAGGATGGCTGCTGCAACTTGTATTCCCATAATGCAAGTCATCGGTATTGGGCCCTCTAAGGCACAACCTGCACATGCGCGAGCGTCTTACGAGTGTATTTGCCATTTAGAGACCGGGGAGAGAGCTCGGTCTGCAGCATACATGGCCCATTAACACAAATCTCCAGGACCGAGGGGAAGCATAAGAGATAAAGTAAAAGTGCCTGCAAGGTGATTAAAAAGCAACAAGGTGCAAAAGTCAAAGTTTAAAGGCACCACTGTATAAATGAATCAAAGTCGAATCACTGGAAAACGAGTGATTTGAGCATATACTGGAACTATAATGTGAAATAGTAAATAGTATAATTGATTATGCTAATACTAAAATATATACAACAGAACCTCTTGTCCAAATTATAAAGTCATCCCAATGTGATAAAAGTGAAATCAGCCTGTTGGGCAAAACCTCCCTGGTACTAATCCTTGGCTACAATGTACTATTGACAGGGTATTTATATCGGCAGACATCTTGTCCTATGATAGAAATTAAAAGTGTATATTCTGAGTCACTCTGAACAGACCAGACTCCATTTTGTTATTTCCAAGTTAACAAAAAGACACAAGATTTCTTTCTGTAAAACTAACCACTTTACCCGAGCTAAAGGAATGCATAGTATATACAAACCAAGTGATAAGGAGAACGGGGGTTGGACAGACTGTCTAAAATGCTAATGGGATAGATCATTCTAAACCCAGACATTTGTGACAGAGAAGATTAAATAATTTAATTTTACTTTCTATATGTATAAGGTACCATTGTAAGTTTAAGGTTAAACTTAGTTCATGATCTGCCATTTTAGAAATTATAGCAGGAATTGCGGACACTAAGTCTGGAAAAATCGTAAAGAAACTGTTTGAAGTGACAGCAAATGTAAATTATGACCACGATAAAGATAGGCCAAAATGACGTCAAAATAGCCACCAGGAAAAGTTAACTCTTTCCTGGATAGGTATGTTTAGTGGGACAAGACTGCCCTCTATAGACCAAATAACTAAATTGCGATCTGGAAGATAACCACACCTCTTGTGCTTCTATTGGGTTATCAACTGATGACGTACAGAGAGTCTGGCCCTTTAAAAGTTAGGACAAAGGGAAGATAGAGGGTATGCAAAGGAGAAAGAAAAAGAGGAGAGAGGAATTGGAAGTTTGGGGACTCCAAACTCCATGCAGAGAAACCCAGGACAACATCTGAGACTAACACTCTACTCTTAAAACTCTAACACTTAGAATTTCACTGACTTTCTAACCAACATCACCTTTCACCATAACTCATGCACCTACAGACATCCAAATAAGTTCCTGAGACTATCTACCAATCGGATGAAATATCTGCTCAACTGGTAATTATACTGGTTTCATTTAATTAATTAAATTAATAAAAATTTACAAATAGCATGATATATGACTAGATAAAGCACGGTCAGATTTCCATATTAAGAAATCTTAGTTAACTAAAGAATATATAGTTATAAACATTCCATTCTGCAGGTGGAATTAAGAATAATTATATATTGATGTGTTAGCATACCGCTGTTTTTATCCAGGTGTATTGATTTGCTCTAATTAAGATAAGATATCTTTTTAGGCGAATTAAAATTCTGCTTTTGTAAAAATATGGTAGATTCTCTTATTGGATGGTTCCAGGAAATGACTAATGTACTGGTTTAAATGTTATTTTATTTGAAATTACATAAGAATAGATCTTAATTACCTAGGAGGTCTAGCCAGCATTGAAAGGGTTATTCTAACTGTTAGCCAGGGTTTTATGGTCCTTCGCTGTGAAAAGCTTCACTTTCAGTATGTGTTAAGGATACCTCATAAATCGTGTAAGACTTGACAGAAAATGCTGTTTAGCCATTGAAACGTGTATAGCCATTCCTTTGTATTGCATACCATTTTATACTGGATATTCATTGATTATTGTCAGGCATGTTACATATTATTATTATTAATTAATTTGTCATTATAAAATAAAATCTATTTTTATAACATTGTGATATTATTTATATGAATACTTTTCACTTAACACGATAACGATATTTGGGATCTGAGAATTGAATTAGTGGGCAATTTTCACTGTTTACTATTATTATCCCATAAATATCCCCACACTATAGACTACTGACTTTATTTGTACTTGATTAGTCAAAGTCTGGATATAGTAATAAATATTTGTCATTAAAGTCACAGAAAAAAGTGCCTAATTCCAAATATACTGCCTGTTAACATCAATATCTTCATACAGGCAGTATAACAATAATGTATCAATTTCTAAGTTCGAGAGTAACTAAATCTCCATATGTTACTAAATAGCTTGTATGGAGCCCTGTGCTCACTGAAACTGCTGTAATAGCAATAACAAAATAATTAAGCGAGAAAGATAACTCTCAAACTAATATAATGAAGTCAGATGAACTAATAGTGGTAATTGATATCTATAGTCTGATTCACATGATACTTGATAAAAAAGTGGAATTAGGACAGAAAAGGAGGTTAGAAAAATATAGAAGTGCTAATGTGCAGAACCATACTTAGAGTGTTGGTTGCCTGCACATAGTGAAAGTGCCCTGTGATAGAGTGAATAAGAGAAGAAACGAAAAACCCGACGCGCGTTTCGGTGCTTGCATGCACCTTCGTCACCTGGCCCCTGACGAAGGTGCATGCAAGCACCAAAACGCGCGTTGGATTTTTAGTAGAGGAGACCATGAGTGCTGCCATTTCCTCTTTTATCTATCTATCTATCTATCTATCTATCTATCTATCTATCTATTTATCTATATACCTATGGATCTGTGAAGGGATATAAGAGGGGCTAGAATTGTTCAGTGCTCTATAGGTAGAGTTAGCACTTTGAATTGACTTCTATAGGATACAGAAAGCCAATGTAAGGACTGACAGAGGGGTGAGGTGTGAGAGGACGGACTAGAGAGGAAAATCAGTCTGGCGACAGCAATCATTACAGACTGTAGTGGGGCAATATGGCTTTTGGGAAGACCAATTTGGAGAGGGTTACAATAATCTATGCGGGAAATTACTAGAGCATGGACAAGTTACATGGTAGCATCTTGTTTTTAAGATGTTTTTAAGATGGCATCTACAGGATTTAGCAACATACTGGATGTGAGGCTCAAAGGTGAGGCTAGAATCAAGTATGACTCCAAGACAGCGCGCTTGCAAGAATTGACTTATGTGGATACCACTAACTTGAAGGGAGAGTGAAAGAGGAGGATCAGTATTAGGAGGAGGAAAGACAAGGAGCTCAGATTTAGAGAGATTGAGTTTTTCAGAAAGCGGGAGGACATCCAGTCAGAGATGGAAGAAAGGCAAGCAGTGACACGTTGCAGGATGGCAGGGGAGAGGTCCGGGGAGGAGAGATATATCTGGTGTCATCAGCGTACAGTTGGTAGTGAAATCTAAATTACGTAATAAGTTTGCCAAGAGAGGCAGTATAAAGAGCAAATAGAAGGGGACCAAGGACAGAGCCTGGGGGGCTCCAACTGAGACAGGACTAGGGGAGGAGGTATCATTAGAAAAGGAGACACTGAATTGGGAGAGATAAGAGGAAAACCACGAGAGGACAGAGTCATAAAAACCGAGTGATTGAAGAGTTTGAAGAAGGAGAACATGATCAACGGTCTGTCAAAGGCAAAAGAGAGGTCAAGAAGAATTAATATGGAGTAGTGGCCTTTGTATTTAGCTGCGATTAGGTCATTAGTAACTTTGATAAGATCAGTCTCAGTAGAGTGGAGAGGGCTGAAGCCAGATTGAAGAGGGTCAAAGAAAGAGTTGAAATTGAGGATGTGAGACATACGGGTAAAGAAAAGTCTTTCCAGAAGCTTTGAGGAAAAAGGGAGCAGGGATATGGGACGATAGTTAAAGGGGTAGGATGGGTCAAGAGATTTTTTTTTCAGGATAGGTATTACAGTGGCATGTTTAAGGTCAGCAGGAACAGTGCCAGAAGAGAGAGAGCAGTTAAAGATGTGTGTTAGGGTAGGCACAAGACAAGGGGAGAGAGATCTGATGAGGTGAGATGGGACAGGATCGAGCGGGCAAGTGGTGGGGCGAGAGGAATGGAGAAGCGCAGCCACCTCTTGTTCAGTAGCTGGGTAGAAAGTCTGGAGGGTAGGGAAAGCAAGATTTACATGTGGTTGAGAAAGAGAACGGCAAGGAGGGGAGAATTGTTTCCTTAGCTGTTCAATCTTGTCGGTAAAGTAGCATGCAAAGCTATCAGCTGTAAGGTTAGTTTGGGGGTGGCCACAGCAGGGCGGAGAAGGGAATTAAAGGTGTCAAAGAGGCGTCTGGGATTGCGGGAGCATGAACTAATGAGAGAGGAAAAGTATGACTGTTTGGCGAGGGCTGCGCTGTATGAAAGCAACATGAATCTATAATGGAGAAATTGTTTGTTTTTATATATATATGTATGATATGTATATATATATATATATATATATATATAATTATAATTATATATATATATATATATTAATATTAAAATATACTTTTAATAATGAAGTATGTATGTGCATGTGTATATATAAAAGTACTTAGATTATATATATATATATATATATATGTATATATATATATATATAAATATGATCTAAGTACTTTTTATTTAAACTTTTAAAAGTTTTTTTGCAGGCTCTAGGGTGACAGCCTGGGAGTTCTTAAGGGGTTTACATAAAATATTTTAAAAAATGACCCAATCAAAAAATTTACCTCTGACAGGTAAATATTGAGACTGACAGGTAACATATAACCATGCATTTTTTTCATGAGGGTATATCAAAAAGAGCTTTACCTGTCTATCACCTTTGCAAGCCTCCTATTTCCATAAGAAAGGGTTCGGCTGTACACAAGTCTAACAAAAACAGCAAAATGAAAAATGTCACTAGTCTTCTACATTTCTTATGGTATTGCCATTATCAATATTATTATTATTATTTTTTTTAAAATAACAATGGAGGTATATAATGTTAAACTGTAGACCAAACCTTAAACCTTGATGTTTAACACGCAGCTGGAGTATTAACCAACCATGTTATCACAACTCCAGTTTAATGGTATATCGTTGAGCTAGTGAAAAGTTAAATGTTTAGCGTTGAATTGATGCACAGTTACAGGGTTCAATGTTAAATCAATAGAGTGCAGCTGAGTTCACTACAATTCCTATGGAGAGTTCATGGTTCAGTCTTAAATCTATGGATGTCTGTAAGGTTTCTTGTTAAAGCCGTGAAAAGCTGCAGGGTTTGAAGAAAAGTTTGTTTTTTAGTGATCTGCCTGTACACATCTCAGAAATCTCTTAGTAACACAGCCTAGGATTGCTAGAATCCTGGTTTAGGTGTAACTTTAATAATGTTTTTGCCATATGAACTTTGAAACTAAACAGATAGCAGATATCTTTGAAACATGGAGAAAAGGAGCAAAAAGCAAAATTTGGGCATGTTTTTGAGTTTGGAGGAAGATTTAATGTATGCAGAAAACTTTCTGTTTTACAATTATGGAGTTAGGTCAACTTATTATTATTATTATTATTACAACCAATCATAACAAAACAAGAGCAGTATGAAATCCCCCAGTCAGACCTTCCCACTTCCTCTTTCTTTGATGAGGTTGAGCAGGAGAGCAAGGAAAACCAACGAATCCAACTTGTAACACACATCTAGAGAAGAAATCGCCAAAACCAGAGAGAAACCAGATTAGGCTGCAAGGAAAAAGAAACATAGTGAAAGTAAATTGCCAAGGCAGAATGTCATACCACTTACAATATTACATCAATGGTATAGCACATGATGAACAAATGCACATGGACAATCAAGACTGAGTAAGAAAAAACATTTATTAAACAAAATGAGACCATACATTACCAAAACATGACAATAACTCCAATTAACATAAGAGAAAAAAAAAAAAGATCATCGCTGCTGGGAGGAAGTGACTCCCTGGTCACTCCTCCCAGCATACAGAGCCTGCGCGGGAGGAAGCAGGAAGGAGGGAGTCAGAATGGGAACTCCCATCAGGCTGAGCCCCCACTGGACCCCAGGGAAAGTAACAAAAGGTAGGAAACATTTTGTGTGTGTCTGTGTCTGTCTCTGTATGTGTGTATGTATGTGTGTGTCTGTGTCTCTGTATGTGTGTGTGTTTGTGTATATGTATGTGTGTGTATCTGTATGTATGTGTATCTGTGTCTCTGTATGTGTGTGTGTGTCTCTGTATGTATGTATGTATGTATGTATGTGTGTGTGTATGTCTCTGTATGTGTGTATATATGTGTCTGTGTCTCTGTATGTGTGTGTATGTGTTTGTGTATCTGTATGTTTGTGTGTGTCTGTGTCTCTGTAAGTGTGTATGTGTGTATGTATCTGTATGTGTGTCTGTGTCTCTGTATGTGTGTGTGTTTGTGTGTCTATGTATGTGTGTGTGTGTGTGTATGTGTGTGTGTGTGTCTCTGTATGTGTGTGTCTCTGTTTTGTGTGTGTTTGTCTATGTCTGTGTGTCTTTGTCTCTGTATGTGTGTGTGTGTCTATATGTATGTGTCTCTGTATGTGTGTGTGTCTGTGTCTCTGTATGTGTCTGCATATGTGTGTCTCTGTATGTATGTGTCTGCATGTGTGTATGTCGGGGTGTTTGTGTCTGTATGTATGTGTCGGGGGGGCCACGTTCAGGGGGGAGATGGTCAGGGTAGAAGTGGGGGGGCCCACAGATCAGTTTTGCACCGGGGCCCCATGGATTGTGCGTACGCCACTGCCAAGTGATGAAAAAAGCCACTTAATCCAATGAGTGATCAAAGGGGTAGAAACAGCCCTAAGTGGTTGTATGTAGGAAATCAACAGCTGCCCATGAGAAGAAGGGCGAAAGGACGAGGTCCTAGAGATATATGTCCATAGACAACTTGCCACACAGAGACGTACTCTATCTGGAAAGTAGCGATATGAGACAGAAGACAAAGGCAGAAGACAAATTAAATTTGGTTCTGCGTGAGATAGAGCCAGACACACCGTCTGGCAAAAAGGAAAAATAATCTACATCAAAAGCGCGAACATCAGAAACACGACATGATGACACAAGACATAACAGGAGAGCCAGCTTAGCAGAAAGCTGGCGCATAGACAAGTCCCCGTTATCAGGCCATTCCTCAAGGAATCGCAAAACAAGCGATATATCCCAAAATGAGGAATAGTGAGAAGTAGAGGGTCTTGAAAGGCATACACCTTCGAGCAGTCTGCAGATGGAGGGATCTTTACCAACGCCAGAACCTTGAGAAGGCACATGAGCTGCCGAGATGGCTGACCGGAAAATGTTTATGGTCCTGTACGACTTACACAACTCCACCAGGAAATTCAAGACTGCCATGATGATCGGGGCAGTGAAGGGATCCAAATGCCTCTCCAGACACCAGCCATGTCAGAATCGACAGGCGTACAGATATGACCGTCTGGTGCCAAACGCCCAAGAATCCCAGAGTAATTCTCTAGCCATTGTCGATAAGCCCGACACATCCTAGGAATCCCGGAAACGGTCTAAGCCACCAGCGGTAGGCATTTCTCCAACATCAACAGATGTGGATTCCCTTGAGGATCCCATAGGAGAAACCTGGAGACAGGGAGTTGTAGAGGGTCTTCGCATGACAACTCCAGCAAGAGAGGGAACCACGGTTTACTCCTCCAAGTCAAGGAGCAGCGACACCCCCAAAAGCTTGGTCCGATGAGAAACACGATCACCGCCTTGCTGAGGGGATCCGGAAGCCAACTGAAGAACAATTCTCTATGACGATTTGCCCTGGATGTGAACAGATCCAGATGAAGTGGGCCTCAAAGTGAGTTCAACAATTGAAACACTGGAGGGTGCAGTTTCCAATTGCTGACGTCTCTCCAGTGGCGGGAGAACCAGTCCGCTACCTGATTGTCCTGTCCTGGGAGGTATTTGGCCACGAGAGACAAGTTCCTGTATAGGCAGTATTGATAGAGATCCTTCATGAGGTCCGACAGTAGTTTGGAACGGGAACCTCCCAACCGGTTTATGTAGCAGACCGCCAAGTTGTTGTACATGCGGAGAAGCAGCGAACAGTGACTCTTCCCCTTGGTGTAGCTGCGAATGGCGAAGACCCTGTAATCAGTTCCAGACAGTTGATATGAAGGGCTCTTTCCTCTGGAGTTCAGAGTCCTCCTGTTGCCACGCCATCACAAGCAGAGCCCCAGCCCAAACAGCTGGTGTCTGATTCCAGGATGAAGTCCAGTTAGAATCCGAAAATCACCTTGCCTTTCTAAGCCTCCATATGTCATAGCCACAAATGAAGCTCCGGGCAAGCTTCATCCGAGAGCCACACAACCGTGTCATACAACGTCAAAGACCTGAGGTAGCAAGCTTTCAAGTGTTGGAGAGCGCGATGGTGCAGAGGACTGGGGAAGATAGCTTGAATGGAGGATGACAGCAGGCCTATCGTCTGGGCCAGATCCCTCAGTGTGACCCGCGGATTGCTGAGCAGGCGTCTCATATGCTTCCTGATGGCGATCACCTTGTACATCAGGAGAACCGCCTGAACCGCCTGAACCGAATCCACCATGAAACTGGACAGATTGAGAGGGGTTCAGTTCCTTCATGAAGACGTCCCCAAATAGAAATCCTTTGGCATCAGGATCCAGTTCCTTGACCGCCAAATCAGCCAATTTGCCACCCAATTTGTAAAGGACTGCATTCCGGCGTTCAGAGGACAGTGCCACATTGGCATTGCCAAGTAAGCAGATGGCCCATTGGGCCCATTAGCGAAGAAGCTCTGCATTCACTTTGTAGTGCGTCATCCGCCATGAGAAATATCTGTGTCAGCAGCCCACTGACGTCCAGTAACTTGTCTTGGGCTGTAAGTAGGCCCTGTTCCAGGCCCTTGCAAGGGTCTTTCCCAGACTTGATCATAAAGGTGGCAAACACCGGGTCAATGTCAGGTGTGAGGGCCCCTTTGACCGGCAATGTTTGGTGGGGGCATTCTGCCCCAAGTTTTGCCCTGACCTCCTTGTCCAAAGGGAAGCGGAGCCAGTAACGCAGGAATTCCGTGATGTGGTCCAGAGGGGCCCGTTCCGAGGATCATGGGTGGGAGAGCGCTGCAAAAGCAGGCCATGATGGGGTAAACAGGGGAGAGAACCCAGTGACACCCAATTTCAGACAGTCCCCAGGAGCCCAGATTCCCACATACAGCGAAGAGGCACACACATAAACAGTAGTCCCCGATAAAATAGAACCAATACATAGTAATAATGCAAAAAAATAACACAAATAACCCAGAGCAGACACACTCTCTGAGTTGGACAGTGCTCACCTGGAGGCAGCAGCAAAGAAAGAGGAAGTGGGAGGGTCTGAACGAGGGATTTCATACTGCTGTTATTTTGTGCTGATTGGTTGTTTGAAAAAGGTATGTTAACTATTTTTTGCTGCTGGGGGTTTTCAGTAAAGAAAGTAAAGCAAATATAAAGCCTCCTGTCTTGCCATAACATTTAAAATTCACTCTCTCCCCTACTGGTCAATCAATTTTTATTTTTCTATAGACCTCTATATTGTTATTCACACCATAACTATGTGCTACGACCTCTTAAAAATCAAGTCATATTATGTATCATAAAAGAGAAGCATATATGTGGAAAAACTGTACTTTAAAAAAAAAAATACACCATAACTATATGCAGGAGTGACAAAATATAAAGAAAGAAGATGCACAGAGTGGGAGAGTTAAAGTCATAGTTTGCCCAGGGCACAGCATTACAAAGACTGACCACATATCCACATTCTGCTTGACAACGGTGAGAACAATTAAAGGTCATTTGCCAAGAGAGTATTATTATATATTGAAAAACACCCTGAAGCTTAGGGTGCCCTAGGGCAATGCTCCTCAACCCTCTCCTCAAGGCACACCAAACAGTCCAGGATTTAAGAATTACCCAGGTGTGTCTAAGGTGTTTAGAAAAAGAAAAAAATCTTTAGAGTCTAAGGTGTGTTTGTTTGTTTGTTTGTTTTTTTTAAACACCTTAGACACACCTGGGTAATCCCTAAATCCTGGACTGTTAGGTGTGCCTTGAGGAGAGGGTTAAGGAGCATTGCCCTCAACAGGCTTCCCCAAACTCCGGCCCTCTAGATGTTGCTGAACTACAACTCACATGATTCTATGAATGCAATAGGTAGGCTGAGAATCATGGGAGTTGTAGTTCAGCAACATCTGGAGGACCAGAGTTTGGGGAAGCCTGCCCTAGGGCATAAGACATGCGTTTAAGGACTCAAAAACATATTTGAATGTTGGCATGGTAAAGAGCACGTTGTTATAACTTACTTAATGGATGGCAAGGGTTGGCAAGCCTAAAATGTTCCTTTACTTGAACCCTGATATTCAGTCTACAGAATGCCATAATGTTTAATGTTCCACCTGCTGTGACCTACAGTCAGGGTGGCGGTCCGGTGACCGGGACCCAGACACTGTCTGGGCGGCGGTCGGACGACCGGGAACCAGTATGCCTGATGTTGAAGTAGGAGTCACAGTGTGGAAGTGGATTAGCAAGGTCTGGTGCAGGGTAACCGCCCACCCCTTGGTGTTGAGCACCAGCGTTTGTGCGGCCACATACCAGGACCCTAATGCAGCTTCAGCAGATCCCAGGAACTAGGAGCTTGGAAATAAGCAGACCTCCAAGGAGCTGAATAGGGAGGCTCTGCAGCAGGAATGTATCCAGCACAGAAACAAGGCAAGACTAGGATAGGCACCAAACAAGAAAACAAGAAAGAACTAGTAGAACCCAGAACCAGAGAAGGATAGGAAGCTAAACCCAGAACATGTACACAATACATAAGGGAAACATTAACAGTACAGGGGCAGGACAGGACAGGACTGTACATGGACTAGGAATACAAAATAAAACAAGACAAGATATAATAGGCAAAACAGGAGGAGACATAATTAAGTACTATATGTGAAAAACTATGGGGATTTAGTTACATTATATGATCATACATTGCATAAGCCTGCCACAACGTCAATGTACCCCATATTAGGCAGTTCCTACTCTAACTGCCTAATGTCTGCTAAATGAACAATAGTAAAACACACACAGCACTTACCTGCAAGAAAAGTCAGAGGACTTGAGCAACTGCAGGGACCAACTGAAACAAAAGGAATCATGGAATAGGAACGGGTGTGGCAACATAAAACAAACATTTAAAGGAATCCAAGAGAATGGGAATTCTAGGAACGGAATACAGGAATGAACCCAGAAAACCCAGCATAAAGAAAAGCAGACATAGAATAGAGAACCAGAAAAACCAGAGTACTGGATACCAAAAAGCCATTGCCAGAATCATCCGCAGCTAGGAACAGTATGTGACACCTACATGGTTCAATATTCCAGAAACAGCTGAATGTGTCATTGTTCTGTGTACGGAGGATTGTAGGATTTATTGTTCAATATATGGAATATTGCATGGACCAGTTCAACTCATGGAAAGGCCATTCTCGGGGAGTGCTATCATGGCGAAAACAGGTGGTATTCCATAGAAATGAGCTAGATAATGAGCAATCACCATGGATTCCTACAACATGTCTCTCAGCATGTAGCGCTTTGTAACACCTATATTTGCCTTGATAAATTTTCCTCTGTATCTGTTACGTGAAATTGATGGGTTGTGATGTTTAACCCTTTATACAGCAATGGCACATCGGGTAAGTCATGATATTAAAGGTGTTGATTGACTCTTGGGTCCTAAGGGATTAATGTTAAATCAACACAGAACACAAGGTGCTGCTGCTAAATTAGTGCTGGCTGGTGTATTTAGTGACATGTCTATACATAGAGTTACTGAATTTAATGTAAAGCTTTTAGAGAGGTGTGGGTGTTTTTTTGTCCGTACATAGCTGCAGTATGAAATGCTAAATCACTGCGTGACTGCAGATTTCAAATGGAAGTCTATGGAGATTTCAACAATGAAATCTGTGGGTTTCGGGGGTTGAACATTTTTACAATGGAGAGTTGCTGATTCAATACCATATTTATGAAGACCTCCTGAATCATTTAAGTTTATTTAGTGCTGACGGACTAAGTTTGAAGTCTATGGAAAGATGCACGGTTATGTCAAATATCTATACATAACCATTGGGTTTATTATTATGGGTTTCAAAGTTTAATCACTAACACAGATTTAGACACAGTTGTGAACAATATTTGCGAGAAATAGGCCTTTTGTGTACATAGAAAAAGTCATAGATCTTTGAGTTCAGCTTATGAAAAATGGGGGCAAAAACAAAAGTGTTGCGTTTATAATTTTGTTTAGTGTAGTTCGTGTTGCCTGTTTACATCTGTCTGAATATAGCCCATACTCCTATTTTACTCTGCTGTTTTTCTATTGTTTATTAAATGCTTTACTCTAACCAAAAAAACTTGTTCCAGATCATATTTTGCAAGATATAAATGAAAAATGAAAAATATATATTTTTGGTAAAAATTCAAATATAGAAATATATATCAACTAAAAAAACAACATATCACTATAACAAAAAATATCAAAATATTAAAACCTTTTTCTAAATATTACCTGATTTTAAAAGTTTACCCAAAAACATTAACTCATTTGAAATGCTTATCCAACAACCTGAAATGGAGGCCTATGTTTTTTGTGCTCCACTTTTGGGGACACCAGGGAACTATCTCTAGAAAGCATAGAGCGAGTGTTCAACACTTAGGGCCCTAGTGGCCTTAGTGATTGTAGTGCATTCATGCCAGACCTACCTATTCTTCAAGAGGACCTACCTCCTTTGCCATTAAGTCTGCCTCTTTGAGCAGCACCAGTGACTTGACTCATGTACTGACCGGCCACCACATTTGACCTTGAGTTTAATTGCAGAGTTTAATATTTCATCTATAGACTACTGTAACATTTGGAATTGTCTGTGGAGACGAGTTTGGCTCATTTGCCAAATCTGCTGAGAGGTTTTTTGCATGTGCATCTGACCAGTTAAAATTAAATATCAAATTAAACAAAAAAGTGGCATTATGATAACCAAAATAAAATTTACAAATTGGATTTTTTTTTTGCCATCAGACAAAGTTGTGGTTTATTTACCAAAGGACAAAGAAGGATATTTTTTTAAAAGATGTCCTTCTTTGAAAAAGCACCTTCTGCCAAAACATGTTATGCTTATCAATAGATCATACAAATCTGTCAATATGCTGTGTTGTATATAAAGTAATTTGTTATAAAACTATAACTTATCTGTCGTTTGAAATGAAGAACATGTCTTTGCAACAATCTGCTCTATTTAATCATTTGTTGAAGTTCATATTTCTTTTCTTTGCAAAACTACTGAATGCTTTAAAGGACACTAAAGGAAATGATATTTTTCTATACATTATTATTAGTATTTATATAGGACCAACTGCAGAACTTTGCAATTACAGAAATTGGATATTTAGAGGTACAGAAGGCCCTGAGTATCTGATGTAGGCATACATGTATTGTTCAGTGTTTTGTCCAATGATACTTATTAGTGAGGTGGTCCGACTAGGATTTGAACCAGGGTTTCACAGTTCTTAGTAAGTGATTCTACCATTGCTCTAACCACCTGATTTAAAGTGTAGAGGGACAATACAGACACCTAAATCTCTTCAGCTTGCTGAAGAGCTTTATGTATGGACAGTGTGTCGTCTTTTTTTCATTTTACAAACAGTGCAGATTTCAGTAGAAATTGACACATTTATAAATGAGCTGTGTTACAGCCCCTAGCTGTCAATCAAACAACCAATCATGTTACTTCCTTTTTTCATTAGCTTGGTGAATCCAAGCTAAAAAGGCATCCAATTGCTCAGAGCACCTGCCTTTCAAAGACTTCTCATTGAACTCTATTGAGAAGTCTGTGATTGGACAGCCACAGAAAGTCTGAGCAGTGTGAGAAGGGGAGATGTAGCAAAGGCTGCAGACAAGAGATCTGCAGCTTCTGTTAACTGTTTCAGATATAATCCAATGAAAAAATGCATGCCCTCCCAAGAGCCTCTAATACTAATAATAATGATTGTATAACAGACCTTTGTCCTGCAGGAATATATGTAGTAATAATAAAATATTAATTTCTACTCAACACATTGGAGGAGTGTAACTGCTACACCAGCTGAAAGCAACCATACTGCTGCTTTTGCTTTCAACTTATTCAGATACACATTTGCATTTTTGCATCCTTCCCAACATTTCAAATGGACAAAAAGTGACAAATTTAGGAGCATGAGTGGCATGTGGCGAGGGGCAGGTCTGTTGTGACTTACTAATAATAATTTATGCAACTACAATGTAATTTAGAACAAGAACAATGTATCGTATTCACATTTTTTTGTAATTTTAGGATACATAAAACGAATTGGTTGGCAAATGAGAATGAGATACAAAGCATGCACACCAGTGCAGGTTTATGTTCAGGGAAATTTCCCCGAACATAGACAAGTGCACCAGAGCAGGAAATCCCTGAAATCTTTGTTCGGGGACATTTCCCCGAACATAGACAAACGCACCAGAGCATGGAATCCCTCTAATCTATGTTTGGCGAATGTTCCCCAAACAAAGATTTAGGGGATTTCCTGCTCTGGTGCACTTGTCTATGTTCGGGGAAATTTCTCTTCTATGTATAAACCAGCTGTCTAAAGTGGGGAATACATTGAATCCCAGTGCTAGCGAGCTAGTCATAAGTCTGAGTCTTTGTTAAACAGTCGTAAAGTGAGGACTACCTGTACTGTGAGTATTATTACTGTGCAGCTCTGTTATACACTCATACACACAAAACTCACAGAAAAGAGGAACAGAGAGATTTAGACTCAAATTAAGGGACTGTCCCTCCTACATAGGGACACTTGGGAGGTATGTTTTTTTGTGAATGGACTGTGCAAAGCTTTTGTCCGAGCCATCAAACCTACTTAAAGGGGCACTCCAGGCACCCTGACCACTTCTGCCCATTGGAGTGGTCTGGATGCCAACTCCCACTACCCTTAACCCTGCAAGTGTAATTATTGCAGTGTTTTATAAACTGCAATAATTACCTTGCAGGGTTAACTCCTCCTCTAGTGGCTGTCTATCTTGTCTACTAGACAGCCACTAGAGGGCACTTCCTGGTTTCTAGCACAAAACATGTGAGGACCTCCAGCGTCGCTCAATTCCCCATAGGAAAGCATTGGAATGCATTTTCAATGCTTTCCTATGGAGAGCTCTAATGCATTGCTGCGCATGCGTATTAGGTCTCCCCGGCCGGCGGGCGGCATCAGTCTCGCCCACCGGCTGACGTAAGGAAGGGGAGGAGCGGCGGCGACCCAAAACCACCGAGGGATATCGGCAGGGGTCTAAGGTAAGTGACTGAAGGGGTTTTCACCCCTTCAACAACCGGGGATGGGAAGTGGGAGGGAGAGGGGACCTGCAGTGCCAAGTGTCCTTGTAATAAGTGCAACTGGTACTCAGGAAGTCAGAGAGAGCCAGAAAGATAATGATAGGATTTCAACAGATGACCTCACAAGCATATATATGCCATACACATATCTGTGCGACTACATGTCAGAGGTAAAAAAAAGCCAGTTTTAAAATACTGAAGCGATTTAGAAAAATCACAACATTTGTAAGCAACTTTAAGCAAGGAAGTATCCAGCAGGTAGTAGATGCACCATGTGGGGGAGGTCTGTTAGCCCCCAATATAAATCTAGAAGTATAGCGCCACAGGCTACACACTGCAGGGTGAAGAGTAAGGTATATTTAATTATGGTCCGAGAGACAAAGCAAATATAAGTATCGGCCGTGAAGCCTTAATCATGTCAAATGTTTAAGCAAGGAAGCAGGGGGTCTCTTTAAACATAAGCTGTTGTGATGCTTTGATTATTCCATTAATATATGTGCCAATTCTTGCTAAAGAAGTAACAAAACTGTGTAAAAAGTTCATATAATGAACATATACTGCATTAATTAAAATCAATTTTTTTTGTTCAAACAGCATGAATTGGAATGTGTTGGCACCATATATTCTATATTTTTATTTAAAAAAAAATTAGATCATCCTGTTTTCTCTCTCTCTGTCTTTTTTTTTTTTGCTGTCAATATTCTCACTAAACTCCTCTTACAAAATTTCATGACATTTTTGTGAAAACATTCAATATTGATAACAAATGGAACCCTAATATTTTGCAGACCTGTAAAGAAAAAGAACTCAATAATTAACAAAATCCTTACGTTTATGCTTTGTCTACCATTCTGGCTTGATTAAAGTAGTACTAACGATCATTAAAAAATATTTGATTTCCAGCAAACCAGGCTCTTGGTCTACCGAAACCTAATTTTGATGTGTTTGCATTTGTAAAAGCTGCTATTTAAAAGTTGTGTGTTATTTAGAAATCAATGGTTTCAAATACTTTGTTTCTGATGTATTCCATTTAGACTGGTTTCAAGCACTGCTTGTAAATCATACTTTCCGTTCATTTACCTTTGAGTTGTCTTTGAGCCACCGGCAGTGAAACTGACGAATGAGGATGGAATGAAGTGAGCTTAGCGTAGAAGCTGTAGGCTTTGTGCTCTGCGCATTTCTGGGTGTGATTAATCTTCGCAATACATCACATATCTTATGCTTGCTAGTTTACTTTATTTAGTGTTGTCACAAATAATAGCACTTGGTCATCTACTAGAAGCGCTAAACAGTGGTAAATTAATGGCATAAACTATCGGTAAGGAACTCATCTGTCCATGATTTGATTATAGGCACTTGTGAGATACCAAGACACTTGTAATAGATGAACTTTATTTATTGAGGCTGCCGGGTGGATTGTCAGCTATTCTGTGACCTCAGTGATTCTACTTAAAGTCTGGGAAATAGATTCTCATTGATTGCACTTATAGACCGCTGATTTGGTTATACAAATCAATTTTCAGAATAGACAATCTAATATATTTGTTTGCAAATTTGTATCAATATGCCTGAGCTGGAAAATGAATCCACAGCTGTTGTGAATTACAAATTTATTTTCCACCTTGTCTGTTTTAGCCTGCAGTTTGTAAATTGGTTGTATCCTCAACTCAAATCACTGCTTAGTAAATGAATTCCATTTTGTCCACATAGCAAAATTTGCAGACAAAGCGTTAGGATTGTTTAGGAAGAAAGGATTCTGTAAAAGGTGCATATAGGACCCCATATCTGGATTTACATTTAATTTGTGTATGTATTTATTTATTTTCAAAGATGATGCTGAGAGTAGTCATTGAGGGTAGTACATGTTTCCTATTTTATTCTGTGTTTTCTTCAAACTGTATTTAAGTTACTCATCATTTGCTGTAATAAACTGCAGTTGCATCTTGTGTGTGCACTTCCATGTAACAGTGTAAGAAAGCCTGATAGAATGAGAGTGTTCGACACTGAAATGGGTCCAGAGTCTGCAAGACAATTAGACAGTGTGGATTAAGTGAACACAGTGAGAGAGTCAGACACTGTGAAAGTGCAGACAGTGGAAAGCGCAGATCATGTTCGAGCATTAGGCAGTATTAGAGAGAGTTTTATACATTATGAGACACACTGAGGGTATTAGACAATATGAGAAGAGAAGGCACTTCAAGAGTATTATACTGTGAGAGATGGTTAGACAGAGTAAAAGGTTACACAATTGAAAATGTGAGGCAGTCATACTTCCCAACATTCCAAATTTACAAAAAAGAGACACTTGAATTTTAGGCGTCTGACTGGGCTGTGACAATGTAACAATGTAACAATGTATGCAGCTATAATATATTTTAAAGGAGCACTATATGGTCAGGAACACAAACATGAATTCCTGACCCTTAAAAACCACCATCTAGCCCCCCTGGCCCCCTCATGCCTCCCTAAATTCAAGCCTGAAGCTGCTGGCTTTGTCACTGTTTCCTTTTGACCTGCCCACTGCCTGCTGACATTAGCAGAAGTGGTAGCCTGATCCAATCACAGTGCTTGCCCATAGGATTGGCTGAGACTGACAAAGAGGCAGATTAGGGGCAGAGCCAGCATGATTAAAACACAGCCCTGGCCAATCAGCATCTCCTCATAGAGATGAATTGAATCAATGTATCTCTATGAGGAAAGTTCAGTGTCTGCCTGCAGAGGGAGGAGACACTGAATGTTTGGATGCATTTTAGGCAGCCATGACCCAGGAAGGATCTCTAACAGCTATCTGAGGAGTGGCCAGTGAAGCTATCACTAGGCTGGAATGTAAACACTGCATTTTCTCTGAAAAGACAGTGTTTACAGCAAAAAGCCTGAAGGTAATGATTCTACTCACCAGAACAAATTCAATAAGCTGTAGTTGTTCTGGTGACTATAGTGTCCCTTGAAAACAAGAACAATGTATCTTATTTACACAACATGATTTCTAAACACATTTATTCTAGTTAACCCCTTAAGGACGGAGCCAAATGTACACGTTGTGAACGAAACAAAATGTAAACAAAACCTGACATTTGCGCTACATGTCTGTCCAACCGTAATACACCTCTTTCATAGTAAATGCACCCACCCTTATTATATATCATTTTATTCAGGGGAAACAGGGCTTTCATTTAATATCAAATATTTAGCTATGAAACATAATTTAATATGAAAAAAATGGGAGTAAATAAGATTTATTTTATTTTTTTAGTTCTACATGACATTTTAACGGTCAGTGTCATAATACTGTTTTCTTTTACTGCAATAAAATACACATATTTGTATTCAGCAAAGTCTCACGTGTAAAACAGTACCCCCTATGTACAGGTTTTATGGCGTTTTGGGAAGTTACAGGGTCAAATATAGCATGTTACATTTGAAATTGAAATTCGCCAGATTGGTTACGTTGCCTTTGAGACTGTATAGTAGCCGGGAATGAAATTTACACCCATAATGGCATACCATTTGCAATAGTAGACAACCCAAGGTATTGCAAATGGGGTATGTCCAGTCTTTTTTAGTAGCCATTTGGTCACAAGCACTGGCCAAAGTTAGCGTTAGTATCTGTTTGTGTGAAAAATGCAAAAAAACGCCAATTTTGGCCAGTGTTTGTGACTAAGTGGCTACTAAAAAAGACTGGACATACCCTGTTTACAATACCTTGGGTTGTCTACTATTGCAAATGGTATGCCATCATAGGGGTAATTTTCATTCTTGGGCTACCATAGGGTCTCAAAGGCAACGTAACCAATCTGGCGAATTTTAATGTGAAAAAAATGAAACACAAGCCTTATATTTGACGCTGTAACTTTGAAAACACCATAAAACCTGTACATGAGGGGTACTGTTGTACTCGGGAGACTTCGCTGAACACAATTATTTGTGTTTCAAAACAGTAAAAAGTATTGCAGCAATAATATCATCCGTGTAAGTGCTGTTTGTGCGTGAAAAATGCAAAAAACTTCACTTTTACTGGCGATATCATTGTTGTAATACATTTTACTGTTTTGAAACACTAATATTTGTGTTCAGCGAAGTCTCCCGAGTAAAACAGTACCCCCAATTTACAGGTTTTATGAAGTCTTGGAAAGTTATAGGGTTAAATATAGTGCTAGCAAATTAAATTCCCTATACTTTCGGCATGGGTTGTCAGGCAGGTCCCGCTAATTGTAATTAATTAGGATACCTAATTATGTAAAAATATTACATAAATATATGTGTAGAATTAATATATGTATATATATACATATGTGTATATATACATATATATATAATTTTTTTAAATATTTTTATTTATATATAGGTGTATATATTTAGTGATATATATGTATATATTTATTTATATAGATATATATATATTATTTCATTCTACGTGTATTTTGATATAAATATATATATATATTAATATCACAATACAGTTAGGACGAAATAACAAACATCTATATATTTTTTTATTATTTATTTTTAATTATTTTTTTAATTTTATTTTTTTACGTATTTACATTTTTTTATATTATATATAAATATATATATATAACAATAATTATATATATATATATATTTAATCAGTATTAGTCTACGTGTAATTTGATAGTAATATATATATAAGTAATTATATATATTAATATTTAAATACACTTCGTGTATGTGTAAATGTGTGTGTGTGTGTGTGTGTGTGTGTGTATATATATATATATACTTAGATCATATATATATAATATATATGATCTAAGTATATTTTATATTAACTGTAATTTTTTTTTTACTAATATTTTATTTTTATTACAGGACAGGGGGCAGAGACAGTGTCAGCCAGTGATTTCACATCACTGGCTGACACACAGGATCAGTGATCACAGTGACTGCCTGTCACTGTGATCACCTCCTGCAGATTGGGTAATTGGCCACAGGGGGGAGTGCCTGGGTGGTACAAGCACTCCCCCCTTCCAATCTGCAGGGGGATCTGTGTGCCAGTTACATGTGTCAGTCAATAGGCTGACACATGTAACACTGATCGCAGTGACAGGCTGTCACTGCGATCAGAGTGCTCTGAGATCGCAGTGACAGCCTGTCACTGCGATCTCAGAAGGTGCAGATCGCGGTCACTGACCCCAGGGGGACTGCCTGGGGGGCCAGGTAAGTCCCCCGACCGCGATCTGCACGGGGAGAGCCGCTGGCCGCGTGTGTCAGCCGATTTGAAATCGGCTGACACACGTTAAAAACTGATCGCAGTGACAGCCTGTCACTGCGATCAGTGACTGCAGATCGCGGTCACCGGCCACAGGGGGGGTTGCCTGGGGGGCCGGGCATCCCCCCCGACCGCGATCTGCAGCGGGCGAATAGCGCCGGCCACGTGGGCGGCCATTAAAGTGAGGGCGTACTATTACGCCCGCCGGCGTTTAGAGCCGGCTTCTGCAGGGCGTAATAGTACGCCCTGCGGATTTAAGGGGTTAATTCATTCAGATCTAGGATGTGTTATTTTGTGTTCCCTTTATTTTTTTGAGCAGTTTATATATTTATTTTCTCTAATTTTAATTATATAATAATATATATATATATATATATATATATATATATATATATATATATATATACACATGTTAATGGGTAAATATTAGGTTTTTTTTTTTTTTTTTTTACAGACTCGTTCTAGCCTAAAAATAATGGTTATTTGTATGTATTTTTTTTATTTAAATGCATTTTAACCAGCCTTTGGACAATTCAGAAACTCAGTATATCCCAACAAATGAATCATATACATGATAATATATATATCCCAACAAATGAATCATACACATGATGGGATATATATATATATATATATATATATATGTATAGCAACAACCTTATATATATATATATATATATATATATATATATATGTATATATAAGATATATAAATGTAAAAAACAGATACAATTTGTATCTTGTAATACCTTTTTTATTGGACTAACAGAATTTTTTAATGACAAGCTTTCGGGAGAACCTCCCTTTCTCAAGTCTGAAGCATTTCTGAGCAAGACGACACATAGAATTCAAAGTTGAGTTGTGATACGCTTTATACGTGATGAGGTGATTTACTTGCCATCCCAGAGTGTCCCCCTGCTGCCGTTCTGGCCCATGTGATCACGAGGACCTCACAATCACATGGACGGAATAGCAATGGAATGGCAAGTAGTACCCCTCCTGCCTGTAATAAATTATAATGAAGTTTTAAAACCGTTTTTAATTCAATAATATATACTTAGATCATATACACTGTTTTTTTTGTATATTTTTTTTGTATAATTATATATATATTAATATCAAAATACACGTAGAATTATAGTGATTAAATATATATATATATATATAAAATTAAATAAATTGACTGGAACATTGTGTGAATTTGTAATTGCTCAATAAAGCAACAGATGAAATTTACCTTGAAAGACTCCTGAGTCTCTCTACTGGTATTGTGTATATATATTCTAAAATACACAAAATAATGAAAAATCCTTGCACTCAGGCTATAATGGTAAAGTATACTTGCCGGGTGCCTTAACCTGGGACTTTAGGTATCCAGTAAAAAGTAGTAATGGTAGCACTCACGGTCTTCAGTTAAAA